>OY783192.1:38832549-39359705 GCA_963678675.1 Xiphydria camelus
CGCGATCCAACCCGAAGTGTCGCTGTGGTATATCGATTCGACGATAAATGCGCAATGTTTCAGTCGCCGCCTGCAACCCGCGTCGAAAAAAAAAATGGAAAATCCCTTTCTGCAGTAAACTTATGCGACGCGGAAAAATTTGATCCCCGTGTGTCGCGCGCGTATACTCGTATGTACAGGGCTCAACAGAGGTGGAAACATAAATTATTCAGGGATGTACCTATTCCGGGAGGAGAGATAAATTTCGCGCCACGATGGATACGTAACGGGGTTCTCTCTCGACGTAAGCAGTCGCGTCTAATTTCAACTGCGACGTTTCACCGTCGAAACAATGCGTTTACTCTTCGTTAAAATTTCAATAGCTACCGCGTGAATGACAAAAGCGTGGATGATGTCCTACGAAGATACCGTTCGCGGATGGTTCACTGTTAAAAATGTCTGTTTTAAATTCACATATTGCGTTGGAAGCTTTTAACGAACGCAAAAGTTTGGTTGAACTACCGAGAATTTAATGTGAAAACAAATTCCATAGAGGATGTATGAGGAAATCACGATGAATATTGTAGAATCACAATATGTATCGTAAATACCCAATTGTTTTTGAGTTTGAAAATTCAATTTAAATAACAGGTATGGTGACAAAACAGAAATTTCTTAAAGGCTAAACTAACTAACTTGGGGTTGAAGTGCTTGTAAGTGGGAAAATTCGAAAGCGTATTGGCCGGAATATCAGTAGTGGAAGGAATACAGAAACGGGTGTACGCACCGCGTCCACAGTGCAGAAATGTAAGGCAATTAGACGAGCGGGACTCGGGATAGGGAAAGTCAGAAATTGCGGGCATGAAAAACGGCCCGAAAACACCTCATAGTTCCGAGTGGCAGTAAAGGCAATTAGGGACTAAATCCCCAATATACGCGGGACTCGGGAGGGAAAAACCGAAATTACGGGCATAAAGAAACGGTAGACCGTCCTTGGTAACACCTCAACGGGAGGCTCGACCGGGAAAAAGCCCGACTTTCCCTGTCCAGATGCTTACACCAGACATTCCTTGTCTAGGTGCTTACAAATGTGTTGGAAGATTTTTAAAAATCTCTAACAACGTAGGTACTTTATTCCACGAGAAAATGAAAAGTTCCCCGGAAGATCTCGCGATGGAAATTCTTTTTCCTCATTTTGCGCGCCACACGATGCACCGTGCACCCGTTGAAAGTGATATCCTCCCCCGACACGGAATTAATGCAATTGGAAGGAGATTAAGAAAAGCTGCGCGCGCCCCCTGCCCCGTCGGTCCGTAAATTCGGCGTCACTGATTCACGCTCGTTGCATCCAGGACGACCCAGAATTTCCGAGTCCGATAAATTTACGATCGGGAGGACGATCCCGAATTTTTCGAGCGAAAACCGCGCGTTTCTCGCGCTCCCGTAGACCGACGCGATTTATTTCGCCACCCGTCCACGGCCCGATCTATAACCCGAGCAACCGCGGAGTAGGTACCGGTTTTCCTCCACTCGCGCTGCCAATCCATCCGCGCGATCCCTCTTCCAACGAGTTTACTTATCGCGAGAGAGCTTTTGCACTTTCCCCCGCGCGTTCGCTGTGCGCGCGCGCCGAATGCCCAATTTGCCCGCCGGATCTCAGCGCTGCCGTTTGCGAGCGGCAAAAAACGCCGCTTACCCGCCTACGCGCGCGCAATTTGCAGTATTCCCCCCGAGGAGTAATCTTTGGCCGGCTTACAAACAGCGCACTTAACGGTGCCACTGGCGCCGATGCAACAGCCAAGCTGCGATCTATGCACGTCTGGCGAGTCTGGGAGTCGGCGCTCGAGTTCTTTTTCACGATGCACAGTGGCAAATCGCGTTTCGTTGTTCGCCGTTCCCTAGGCCACTTTTGTACGTTACGTTTTTCAAACGTATGAGGGAAATTCGAGTAGTTTCGGACGTTTTCATCGTGCCCCTGCACTGTAAAACAAATTTATAGTTTCAATGTGTACTCTTTTATGATAAAGCTTTTTTCCTGTACGTGATTAAGAAAATCAACGCACTCGGTAATTATGAAAATTAATGTTTTCTCATGAAATTCTCCTTGTAATTTTCATAATTACGGTGTATTAATTTTCTTCGCGTATCGGATAAAAGCTATATGTGTACAATTGTATTAAATTTAATGCAATTTTTTACAGTGTGGTTATCACGGTTTAATTATAGCGACGGTTGGGGGTGCCATCCGAATGCTGTTAATTAACTACGATATAATGTACGCAATTAGTGCACAGTGCATTCCGATATCCGCCCGACAAAGAGTCCGCATGCAAATGCACCGACCGTCTATATGGATTTATTTAGATAGGCGTCGTTATTACCATCGCAATGGGAATTGGAAAATCCCTCGTTAAGCTCTGGGATGAGCTCGTTAAATTACCGATTATAGGTATGACTTCTGGAATTAATATACGACGCGGTCTACATGCAAATGCACTACATATTTATTTGTGAATTTGTACGTATTTAGATAGACGCTGGTTATTACCGTTGTAATGACTGGTGTAAATTCCGACTTTGCCGGACACGCGGGCGCCGGCCGGCATTTTTGGCTCTTATCTTCGACTACTCAGCGTCTGCTCCGTCACCTGAAACAAAATCGAATTAACAATACATTCCGCCCAAAGTAATCCTCTCGAGGAAATTATCCGCGGGAATGATATCAAACATAATTAATAATCAGTTCTTATGGCTAATAAAAGCATGAGAATTCGGTCTTCTCGTGCATCCAACAGGGGTTCGTCTGAGATGTATCGCTCGTAAATGAAATTGAAATAAAACTGAAATATAGTCGAGATCTCAATACGACGTAAATCGATCGGATCGCGCCTAAACTTTGACCTCGCGGAGCAGATCAAATCTTCCAGGCATCCTTGAAGCTTCCAGTTTAATAAATAGCTAAGTTGCGAATGGTCAGGGGGCACGGTCAGACATAAATTATCCGCTCTATCGTCTACTGGCGCCAGTTCACCCCCACTCCGTCCCCCATCCTTGGTTCCGACTCCGGGAACTACCACCACCGTGCGACGGTGTCGTCAAATTTCCTCCCTCACCCGACTCTCGCCTTTCTCACACTCTGGTATTGTAGGACCACATAAAAAATTCTTCGTCACCACCGCCACCGCGCCTCGAGGCCCCGCTTTTATGTTCCATAAAACGCGCTGGCGGCGGATATTCTGTTGCTCGTGTTACACTTCAAAGAAATACACGCGTAGGGAGGGTAATTCGTCAATTTCCACGTAGGAGAGATTGAAGCGGGGCGAGGATTTTTGTTTTCAGAGTGGCAGGGGGAAATCAGGGAAGGAGCGGTCGATTAATAATACAATTGAAATTGAACGCTTCAACGAAAATGGACGAACGATGAGTGAAAGTGTCGGAAAACATCGAAAATTCGCGAGGGTCAGAAAACACGCGTCCATTTTCGTCTCGCCTACCGGTGGAAAATCGAAGTTGACGAAAGGGGTGCTTTTCCGCGTGAGGATGATCAGTTGACGCAACAACGACCTTGACGGCGAGCTATATTTCCCGTGACCCGGCTGCGGTGAGACAAGAGGGTGAAAGGAGAGACCGATGACGCTGTCGAAGGGTTGAAAGGGATTTCTCGTAACCTCGCCGCGGGACGCGACGACTTGCGTGGGGGTGAAAATCGACGGGTGTGGCAAGGGGATCCGTAGAATTCAGCCGGACCGTTGATTATCGACGGAAACTTGACTTCGTTGTTTGTCCAATGTCTAAAGGTCCAGAAATTCACAGGGCAATTATTTCATGCGAGATTACATTCGCTAATAGTTCGGGGATGGTTATATTTGAAGAATTTCTGAGACTGAAGGAATAACTGGAGAAAGCATTTCGCATTTCACGCTCGGTATTTTTCAGCCAGAAAATAGGACACGGAGATAAGAATATCGAGAGTTCGAAAGAACGCAGACATTGTATTATCCTTGTACTTATGCAGGTACGTATCGAGTCAACAATATATTATGATATCGAGAGAAAACCGAAGCCCGTTCTCCTGAAATAGCAGCGATATTGAAATATCCGACAGAACATTATTCTTCCTTGTTCTTTTGCAGCCAGCCAATCCAGCTGTCGTCCTAAATAGCTTCCGTGCTGTGTCGAGGAAAACTACTCCGTTATCCCGGAGTACCGAGTGCTGCGTTCAAAGTGCTTTTCCATTATTCGCACTCGCGCGCGAGCGATCGATTATTACTCGGGCGGATGTAACTTCCATATTTATCGGATACGCGCGCGTTCAATAGCATAAATATAAAGTATTTCCTCCTTGCGATATCTTTAGATTTCAAAAGTGTGGAATAATTTATATGTTCGATTAATGCTTTCCCGAAGACATTCACTGCATTATTTATCATCTTGCGATCAAACGTACAGAGAGTGCATCGGATGGCTCGACATTACGCTGGAAAAACAAATTTTATTTTTAATATACTTTCATATAAGTGAAGCTTTTTTCCAATACGTGATTATGAAAATTAATGTACTCCGTAATTAGAAAGATTAATATGTCTCCTTATGAAATTACCCTTATAAGTTTCGCAACGGAGTATATTAATTTTCATAATCACGTATCGAGTTGAAGCTTTATATACGATTACATTAAATTAGTACACATTTTTTGTACATCGTAGAAAATAAATCGACGCGAATGAGAGATATTTATACTTCCAAAAAAATAGATAGGTATACTTCCATACTTCGGAGGAGAACCATATTCGGGCTCACATGTATCAAAACTTTTCCTACCTAATTTCGAACGATCTTCATCCTCGGTCGAGTAATACGCTTCCGAAGTTTTCCCGTGTATCTCGCGGACATACCTGATCCGCTCAGATCCAGAGATGCTGCAGCGATTAACCGCGCGGAAAGGAAAAGCGAAAAGCGTTTCCCGATCTTCAATCGGGGAGTACGGGTTTTATCGTCACGAACACTATTCCAAATTTATCCCACTCGGCTGTAAAACAACTTCTAGCGATGGGAGAGAACAATATTTATCCTCTCGTATTATAAAAAGAACAGAGAAGCAACACGGCGCTACCCTTTCCTCCTTATACCCAATTGGACGCATCCGTTCCTCGCTCGGGGAGGAAAATACCATTAACGCTTCTCTCTCGTTAAAGATCGAACGTCGAGACTTCTTCGAAGATTCACTCTACGGCAACTTTATCGTTCGAAGCCTCCAGATGGAACGTGACCCGCGTAGCGATATTCGATTAAACGGCGACGAAGGGGAAACGCATCCCAAGCAACACACTTTAGTCAAAATAATGTCGCTTGCTAAAAGGCATAATTTTTCTCGTCAAAATGACATCAAACGTTTTTCAGAAATCACCAAATTATGAAAACAAAACCTCATTGTTTTAGTCATTTCTGAAAGACGTTTGATGTCGTTTTAACCAAAAAAGAATTACGTCATTTAGCAAGTGACATTATTTTGACGAAAGTGTGTTGCCCGGGATATATGACTACGGGGAATATATTATAATATAAAACGCGGTAGATCAAAACGACGGGGTAATATTCGAAACTGTTTAATTTCGAACGCGCCAATCGTTCCATTGTCTCCGATATATTTTATCCGGCGCAATTCGTGCACTCGTAAATCATTCGCGGAATGTTCGGAATCCGCACGGATGCGGAATCGTAGTTTCAAATAATACATTCAACGCGAGCGGGAGTAGAATATTTTGCAGCGAAACGATAACTCGATAAATCGACGCGGAATGCACCTCCGACGCGAAGTGCACGTTTATCCGGCGTCCGGAGCCATGCAAACGTTGTTTCTTCGCGCCCAACGTAGCGGTAAGCTTCGTACAGATATACGTACGCGACATGTCCGACTGAAAAGAGACGCCGTGATTTCGTGCCCCGTCGATGGGAGTGCGAGAAAATGGAGACGCGTATTGGAAAAGCTGTCGGGCAGTTTTCACGGCCTTCCATCTCGCGGAAAATGTAAATATAATAATGTGCAAAGACGAGAAATCTTTCCGGGCTTTCAGAGTTCCTTTCGCGCTTCCAATCGCGTTTATCGTTAAATTTCCGAATCGTGGCTATTCTTCGTCGAGGGGAGATAATGGGATTTTTCAGCTGGATTTTCTTCGATAAGATTCCAATTCGTAGACTCGCTGAAGAGCTCGAATTGCCTTAGCGTTACTCGGAGAACGAAAGGACGCCCTGAGGGTGGATATATCTCGAGCGTGAGTGGTCGGAGAGAGAAAAGTTTCGGACAAAAGTTGTAAAGCCGTCGAAATCGCGCTACTTTTGTCCGGGACGTCTTTTTCCACGACGAATCAATCGCGAATTATAACGACTCTTAGTCCGAATCAGCTGTTTCCAACGTATTTTATTACTGTGAATCGTTGTTCCTATTTTTTGTTCAAGAATACACAACTACTCCAAATCGTGATACCAGATTCCAAAGAAATCAATAAAGGCTCCAGGGGATAACGCGTCGAGGAATCTGCGGAAAATTTATAATCGCCCTTTTCCCCCATTTCTCTAAGCTACTGCCGCCCTTCGTGGGACGACGCGCGTACCTACTTTATCAAGCTATCCTGTGAATGGCGGTCGCGACGCATTCCGACAGGCTAGCTGTATAAAAAGACGAGAAATCGCGGGGTCCTCGAATGCTGCGGGGTTGCTATGGATGCAGGTGGCCGTGCCATGCGTGCCCTTAACGTATCTCCGCGATCGTTAAACCAATGTCTACCGAATCAATAAATCCAACGCCCGCTCCAACAATTCCGTTGAAGCTATCATACGCGTGTCGGTATCGCGAGTGATGCGATAAAATTGACCGGCTCGAGGTAAAGTGAAAAAAAAAAATTCATGGGATCCGAGCGTCGAAGATCTGATAAGACAGCGGCACTGGCGCGGAGGGCCGCGTTTGCTCGCGATGGCAAAACGCCCCTGAAACGACGGTGGTGACTATAAAAAATAATGGTACAAATGCCTCTGGAAGCGCGACACGCCCTCCTCGCGCTCGACACGCGCAGAGTAGCGATGAGATGGAATTTACAGAAAAAAAGAGCCTCGACATATTTATTTTCAATGCGACTCGCCAGAAGAAATATGACATCGAATCCGAATCGTTTCCGAAACAACCCTCCTCACGCGCGTTTGACGGGTATGTATAGTGAAGCGCCCCCGAAAGAGCCGAGTGCTGGCAATTCTGTAACCCCCCGCTCTTCGTTCCTCTCCCATTCATCGCCGTCAATTTGGAACTTCCGATATTTCGGAATTTCACGCTAATACCCTGTCGGATGGTATTTTCTCTCTCGAGACACGGATCACGTCTTCGTAGAAAACAATCAGGCAAACAGAAATTGGTTGTATTGAATCAATTATAACTAGTCTAATGCTATTGAGATTTACTGGAAATAGTTTAATTAATTCGCCTGTGTCATCTTTAGTGGAAAAGAAATTGTTGTCATTCTCAGTCCGCTCGATTGTATTTAATCGGTCGAATTCGACGCGGAATTTAACGTGCAGTCAGAATGTCTTCGGTGCTGCAGCGAGCGCAGCATCCCATATCTCTTCCGCGTATTAACCAAAGCGCGGTATCAACGCGATGAAAGCGCGCCAAAGGACTCGCGGTCTACGAGCCTCTTTACGTCGTCCGCTCAGCGGCAAATGAAAGGATTGCGGTTCCTTTTATTACGAGCAATTTCCCAAGTTGCCTCCGCAGTCTGAGCGAAATGCCACGATATGGCAAACGTCGTTGGAACCTCTGGTCCACATTTAGCCGTCGCGTATATGTAATGTCGAAATAATTCCAACGCGCGACACACCCTCCCCGCGTCAAACTCCGGCGCTCTGAGGGTTTAGGTACTCTCGAGCTGCGGTTGTACATCGGAAACTGTAATCTCCGCTTCGTCAAGGCTTATTCCGTCCATGCCCCCCACACCCCTTCGTCGCCCTTCCGAGAGCTCGGTTATCGCGAGGGGCTGCACCTTATCCAAAAATTTCCACTTTTAACTTTACCTATACCTACGCGACGAGCTTTCTCTCCTCGCGCGCGGACTGTTTAGGTATGACCAGGTAGGTGTACATATTGAAAACGAAAATTTTGAGCAGTTTATGTGACCGGGATAGACCATAGCTGAAACGATTCGAAGTAAAAATAATGTGGCAACATTCGTCATCGTCGTATTTCCATCCGAGAATTACAATCCGTTTTAATTCAAATACTTCGACATTCGTTCTTCAAACCTGTATTTATTTCGCAATATCCGCGTCATTTTATCGACCGCAATTTGATATGCGTCGATTTCCATCCGGTATAGGAAAAATCCACCTGCGGACCGGAAGACCCGAATATTAATTTAGGACCCAGCGCTGTGTACAAACTCTGCGTTTATGAGGTGCAGTCGCACCTCATCCCCTGAAAGTCGATGATGCGGTGCTGGTAAATTACCCCCAATTTCGCTCCATTCAGAAGCTCGCTTCGTCGAGAAATTTAAACGATCGCGAAATTATAAAAATTGCCTGCAATGAGACCTGCCGTTAAGCTTCTCGTCGTCTTTTATATTATTGCATTCGTCGAGTGCACGATTACCTCACGGTGTCGACTTCCTTGTAAAACCGTGGACGGTAGGGATGCAATTATTGGGCAAGGACGTTGGAAGAGGAGAGTAATTAATTTGCGCTTTTAGACTATTACGTACACCTAGGCGTTAAAATAATTGAAGGACGTTTTAAAGCGATAAACACGCATATCATTTGTGAATACTCACAGTGAAAAGTAGTTTGTACCCTCCAGCTAATAATTTTCTTCCACTTGCCGAATTAATCGTCGTTAATTAAGTCGAATAAAAATCGAGAGGGTTAGTCTCTTATTTAGTCGGTGCATACTGAACGCGTTATATGATTTAATTCATTAAATGATTAATCATCGAAGTATTCTTACTATCGAGAGCAAATTATCACCGTGTAATTTATGAACGAGCGCGTTGATTAATTTAAACGGTGCTGATTCATTATTTTTTTTTAAGAAATCAAAAGCAACACGTAAAATCTCTGTGAATTCGGGGTTTAATTTGCATTATCTTGCATATGGGACGTTAAAATGTAGAATTAGTCTTATAGGTATACCTTTGCGCCTGCATATTTGCATAAAATTCGGAACAACGGCGTCTCGAAAAAAAATAATTTGCGCATATTACTTCAATTCATCACAATATCAATACGGCTTAATCTGTACGCATATCAACGTCCGTTGAGAACAGAGTTCAAATCCGTTTTTAATTAATTTCGCGAATTCCATGAAACGAAATTAGCAGACCTGACCAATTTCTTCTCGCAGCTGATCGTCCACTCGAAATTTGGATCGCGATGGACAATTATTTATTACAACGACGAACCCTGACTGGTACGAGCAGAACTACTAAAAACAGGGAGGCAAAGATTTTCGAAATCTTTCCCCGAAATCTCCAACGTAAATTTTGCTCTCGTTCGACCACCAACTCGAATCATTTATCAGAAAACCACTTCCGAATAAAAAATTTGTTTTCTCAGATTTGTTCTCCCGTCGAGATGAATTTCTCCTCACTCGCTAACGGTCGAACAAAACCGAACTCCCTGCAAGGAAATCCCGTCCAATTCTAATTACACCGCACGATCGCAATCACAATATATTGGCTATAGCCAGTTGGAAAATGAACGCGCGAATCGAAGCATCAAGCAACCGCGGAGGTTACCGGCCGACTGATACCCTGCCTCTTCTACTGATTCGACGGGGGCGGCTGATGGGTCCATGGGGGTGGTATAGAGGGAAACAGGGGAAGGGATGAAGCGAGTGTGGGTTGCGTTCCCGCGCAACTCGAGTGGCGAAGAATGAAAGAGGAGCGAGAGGAGACCGTTGGATCTCGCGCAATTAAAGTTTCGAGGTATTGTACAAAGATCACAAGTAGGAAATTAAAGTACAGGCGATGTGTGTGTGTAACCCTCGTGCGGCAGCTTTTTGTAGGATAATTTCAGTGGATGCGGGAGTTCCGATGAATTCGATCGTTCGTGCACTTTTTATTAAGAAAATGAATCTGAAAAATCTATGAAATAGAAGTGATAAAACAGCAACGTTCGCAGGGTGATGGAAATTTTCAAGAAAGAACGGAAAAATCGTAATTCCAATTACACCAGACATCCCCTGAGGCACCGCGAACCTCGTAACATTTTACATACAGTTTTTTTTTCGGATTTTTATTCTGGAAATGCTCGACAGACGTACGCGATAATGATCCAAAGAATTCATCAGCACTTTCATTTTCGATCTAACAAGAGCATCCATTGTTTTCCGATTCCTGGAGTAGCTCTTTTTTAACGAGATGATTAAACGCTAAGACGAACGACCCCCGAATTGTACGATTCACGTAACACGCAAAGGAAACGAAATAGAGAAATAAAGAAAACTGATTCCATCAATCCACATTTAATAATGTCAATTCAATCATGTACAGCGAGTAAAGAATTTGTTGAAATAATACCAAATATATCGCGAATCCTCTTACCATATAAATTATATCGAATTATAATGATTTTCGACGTGTCGTGATAACAAAATAAAAAAGATATGTAAACGAACCGCGATCGCCCGAAAATTCGTTCAATTACTACTGAGTAGTATTGAGTTTTCGGCAGTGCTGCATCCGCGGCTCTCGCTTTATAATTCCGTGCAAGACACAACATTCGCGAAGATACAATCAATGTCGAAAATCTCCTCTTGAGATATATCCATGGTTCTCACGAAAATCCATGTGGGCGTGTATGCGCGCACGCAAATGTATGTTATCGTCCGTTAGACATCGATCGTAGTATGCAATTTAAACTTGATTGACGTGAAATGTTGACATGATTTCATCGGGAAATTAATTATTGTAACGATGAAATAAAAGCTCTCTTTTCAGAGTAATAGTATGTACAATATATTAAATATCAAACGTGTTTGCGGGTGCGCTTAACACGACAAAAGTTAAGCGGAAAACACGCAAGTGATTCCCATTTCATTGTTCCTCAGAGATGAGATGACTATCAAACCTTCTAGGTTTTCGCGGTCATTGTTATTATAGTAATGAGTATTACTACTCTTGACTTCCAGGTGGTAACTACGTCCGAAATTATTAATTTGCCTACGTTTCGCAAACATTGCGAACGTCGGCAGAGGTCGACGAGGTTTCACGTCAGTATTAAAACATCATTAGCCCTGATGGAGCAAACACTGCAATGTTTGAATAAACACTATCGTTTAAAAGAACAAGTACAATAATTTTTCGGAACCATACGACACCGAGTAATCCTCGATAATTAGTCCCGTTAAATATTGCGACAGTCAGGAACAATACTTCACAGATACACGAAAAGGTTCCCAAATACGAATACACGAACGAACTAACGCGCTCGTTCCTTCTCTTTTAAAATATCGATGCTCGATAAAGGCACCCGTTCTAAGCGCGCGCGTTTACCATTTCTAATTCTACGAAGGCAGAGTGAAAAGTCCGATACTTTTCTAGTAGATGGTGGTGCAATCGGGAAGATGAGTATAAATGGGTATTTGGCGAAAAAAAAAAGTTCTGTTCCACCATGATAATGCACCTACCCATTCGTCTGCCGTTGCATCAGCAAAATTGTTCGATTTGAAGTTCGAATTGCTGCCGCATCCACCTTATGAAGTGTATTGAGCGGAAAGGCGACTATGTTGAAAAATAAATGAACAATTCATATAAAAAAGATAGTGTTTCATTTAAAAAGTATCGGACTTTTCACCCTGCCCTCGTAATATCTATACTTTCTTCTTACTTACCTACTTTTAGCGTTAACCCTTATAAAATTATTGTTGAAATCTGCAAACAGGCGCACTCTTGAGTATCCTGATGTATATCACGACCCAACGTCGCATACGCGGGTACAGCGAGTCCGATCACTGCATACTAGACCAGTTACTTCGGTTCGCACTGAAGGTCACTGCGACGGTTTCTTGCCACTCCTGGAGCTCGACTTCGAATCTTTGGCTTTGCTGGCAAACTTGAAGTGTTTGTCGTCGATTTTCTTGATGAAATACTGCCTAGACGTGACAGTTTCCTTCCTGCCTATCCTGTCTATGGTCAAGTCTACTCCGTCATAATTCAACTCCTTGTCCGCCTGAAGGGGATGTGTGAGGACATCAGGGTCTTCCGGATGCGGCACTAGACTCAATCCGCGACTATATTCGTGAATCTCGCATTCAGGGACTGTCGACGTCGCGGAATCAGTTCCGCTTGATAAATTGTTCGTTTCGTCAACTTTCTTTTCCTCCTTCGATCCTTTCGTAACTCTTACGTCGTAATTGTCGTCACTGTCGTCGCTAGCGTCTTCTTCTTCTTCTTCTTCTTCTTCTTCTTCTCTTTCTTCTTCTTCGTCTTCTTCTTCTTCTTCTTTTTCTTCTTCTTCGTCTTCAACTTCTTCAACTTTTTCCGCGTTTTTAGCGATATTTTCTTCGTGCGACCGTTTGAATCCATTTACTTCCAAGTCTTCCAAAGAGATGATGTTATTATTAAGAAGACCGATTATCAAGGCATTCTTAGAGAGGCCGTACTTTTTCAGAGCCTCTTTGAACCTTGATACGTCAGTCTTTTTCGACTCGTCAGCCTCTTTCGACTCATCAGTCTTTTTCGACTTGTCAGTCTTTTTCGATTTGTCTGTCTTCTTTGATTCGTCAGTCTCCTTGTTCACTTTTTTTGACTTAACCCTCTTTCTTGAAACACCTTTGATCGAAAATTCATTTTGACTAGTGGAATCTTCTGACGAAATGCTGGCAACACCCGAGGAATCACTGGAGAGTTTTTTGCTGGCTTGATCTTGACGAATCCTCAAATTATGCAGCAAGGTGTCATTCGAATAATCCATTCCGCCGTTTACCTAGAAACGAACGCGTGATCCCGTTTATAACTTTCTTACAATAGAATTGTGTAGAAAAACTCCATAAATGCTTGTTTTATCGTATTATGTATACTTACAGCTCGTATAGTTGCAGTCAATTCGTGTTCGTTTGGGAGACAGTCAAACGTGAAACCTTCGTGAGTATCGTTTTCAAGATCGGTCTCCAGCAACTGTAAGATAAATTGTTTCGATCAGTACACATCGAAACTAAGCTCTGAAGATATTTACACAAAGAATGAAGCTCCTCGATAGCTAATACAAATTTATCATCACTCGCCTTTGCATTTTTTGGTGGATTCATCGTCACTTTCGTCGTGTTATCTTTCATGGCCGATATAAATTGTACTGATCTCTGCGTGCGAGGAATTTTGGTCGCTTTTATAATATCGCTGTATATATCCATTTTTTTAAATCGTAATATACCTTAATCTTCTAAAAATCTGTAATTCCAGATGAGAATAACGCGATTATCATACATTTGAAGGAAAGAAAATGATAAATGTTAGAATTAAGACGAGTCGAATTTTTCAACAATGCAGCAGATTATATTCAGCTTTCGTATTCAAATATCAAAGAGAAACACATAATTTGTTTTCATAAACACTGTTAACTGTCACATACTTTTTTTTCCTCTCGTTCTTCCCTTTTGTTTATATGAATTTCTACTGATCCAAATTGGATGTTTGTTGTCTGTTAACGAAACACCATTTTCACACGTATAATATCGCTCAGAGTGAATATGAAAGTTTTATAATAAAAAATTATTTATTCCACGTTGTGGCGTTTCTCGTGAACTGTTCGACACGTTCCAGGCATAAGGAACCACGGCGAGCGACTGACTCACAACGCTCACAACTAGGTATGTTGTTTGTGCAAGACCACTCATATTACCAACGTAAAAATGCATTTATTTCTCCAGGTAGAACTTCTCTCTCGGGCAGAGGACGCTATATGCAGCCTTACATAACACGGAATTAATTTTTCAAGTAAATTTCAAAACTAATTTCCTTCTGTTAATGAAAGAACAAATGTATCCCTTTCCTTTTCGATTGCCTTTCTAGTTTTTTTCTCCTTTTTGTGCGTACTCTGACGCATAGGTACAGCATTTGAAAACCGGAACTTATGGAACGTGACGAACGGAGCCAATCGCAGTCGTTCCACTGTCTAGTGATTTTCAGCATCCGTGAAATGGCGGCACTGGCTTCGCTCGTTCACTCGTGAACAGTCTTCCGTTCCATGGACGCGACCAGACTAACTTTTGTTTAATATTCTAGTTGCACCGCTGCAAGATCGATTATCACCTTCCAAATGCAACCCCCGTGCACTCCTCAGGTGAGACTCGCTATTTGAGTGAACCGAAACGTTACCGACAAACGAATATCGTCGTAAATTGTCTCAGTAGCATTGGCTACGACCGGCCCGATAGCGCTTCGAATAGTTTATTAATATGACCGGCAAGATGCAGTCGTATCTAGATCTGTTCCGATTGAAACAAAAAAAAGCATAGAAGGTACATCGAGTTCTAGTCGAATTGTATCTCTATACGACTTTACTCGACGGAGTCATCAATTTGTACGCGCAGTCAATTCAGCGCTTTATAATTTATATATAACTATACCTCATGCTCGCACTCGAGCCAAGCATAACGTAGTTTCGTGATCGAATAGAGAAACAAATATATCCCCTAAATGAAATCTAGAACCTGTTCGATGGGTTTCAAATAAATCGCAAAGTACATAAGGAAAGAGACAGAGAACGCTATAGAGAAATACTCACGTATAACTGTGTAACAAACCTTGTACAGCCAAGCGCGAGGGATGTGAGCGCCCTTCTCTTCTCTTACCACGCCGAGTCGACACGCATCGTATTTCATACGGAGCGCGTTGGAGCAATTCGCGTTCCGTAATTTATCGTCTATCAATATTAACAAATCTACCTTATTAGCATGATGTGTCATATCTTAAGGCTATTCGTAGTTTCGTCGAATATAAATTGTAGAGTTCGTTATCAATTATTTGGCTCGATTTGACGAGAAGTTCCTATTTATTCTTGCGATATAAAAGGTTTGTCGTCCTTGCTCTTCTGCGTTAAATTTTGAGGGCAGTGAATTGAAATATTCACGTTCAAGAGATCATATAATATTATTCTAGAAATTTCTTCTGGCCTCATCTCAAAATCTCGTTCACTGAGATGCTATGTTTATTTGTTACAGGTGAACGTTGCTATTGAGCGTACCCACGGGTCCGCGAGTTGACAATAAAAAATACAATTCGCGTAATAATCCTCAAATACCTCGCGAATCTAAAGCGACGTTCAATGATTGTATCGATGATTAGACGTTTCGTATGATTAATAAGTATGAACTTAAGTGCATGCAGATTTCGATACGAAATACAATCCCCGTGATAACCCTTAATATACTCGCGAGATTTAATGGACAATGAATCATTCCGCGTAGTGACATTAAACTATTCCGAAACTCTAGAGAGTCGATGACGTGTTTCGTCTCAATAATTATAGAATGAAAGTAAATAACAAATGTAGACAAGTATAAATGGGAATCCAATATGAAAGAAATTACACAAGATACCGTTGCGATTAAAAGACAATACATAATTATAGACAAGTGGAAGTGGGAATCCCATATGAAATAACATCCTAAAGATATCGTTGCGATTAAAAGACAATACATAATTATATATACCATATAATTACCTAATCACTGATGAAAGACTGAAAGTGATCCAACGATGTCGTCGAGGGATCGGCTTACACGGACTCCGATATCCTGAGGATAGTCAGGGAGGGCGAGAACGAGAGAATGCTGAGCAGTTGCAGCGAAAGAAGAATAATAGTATGCAGAGTCGGTAAGCAACATTCAATGTCCTTCCACCCGATTTCTGATACGCACACTTGTGGTGCGATGACAACACTTCGACGAATTTGCAGCGAAACCAAATTATATCGACAATTCTCGGTCATTACTGCGTTACGCGCAAAATGTCATTATTTTTCATTGAAATATTCCCTCGAATATCGCTACAAATTCTATTTTCTAAAGGAAGGTTTAATCGAAAACATCGATTTCACGGAAACAATTTTCTCTTCAAAGTATGCACGTTCGAACGACGACTCGCAATTTTTGCTTGGCGCCCGTTCTTTATTATCGCCTTCAGGCGTTTTATAATATCTATACATTTTACGTAGAAAATAAGTTATCACATCACGGTTCATTCATCTCATTCGGAAAGCATTAATTTGTTTCTTTTTATTCATTTGATTTTTTAACAGCGCATTAGATTGTTAGTTTTCGGACTTTGCGATCGATTTAATGACTGACTTTTTTGTAATTAGGTTTCATCCATAAACTAAGGATATTTTTAGACCAAAATTTATTGCAATGAACATAGTCCAACATATTTTCAGAAATAAGAGAAAGAGAGCAAGAGGGCACTTCGCCTCCTCTTTTTATACTTTCATTTTTCATTGTAAATATACACTGATACTAGCCTTAAAATATTAATTTAAGAAGGAAGGTTAGCATAGCGTAACAATATGTATTGAAGGTGTGAGTGGAGGTAGGATTTCGAGAATGCTACGGAAAAGCACAATATAATTTAGGGACGAAACCTTTATCTTATTCATTCTACATTTTAGAATAAGATTTATGATCACTTTAGATATTCGTATTTGTTATAATTAATTCACTTCTTTGAGGCAGTCAAAAGTTGAACTAATACCAATTTGTTTTAAAGATTACTCAACTCACCTTTTTCTCGTTCTGTAAGATAAAAACTATTAATTGGTTTGCTTTCAGTTTCAGTTCACCAAACTTCAATCTAATACAGCATTATTTTTAATAGATTTAATAATTTGTCTTAAGGGGGGAATCAACCCGTAAAATTTTTTTTTTCGATTTTTCGTTTTTTAGCTCAAAAAATAGAGAATTTCTTCCTCTTTAAAACGATGTATTGTTTTTTACGATACGAGCACCCGTTCGTTCACAGCATCGTTTTTTCTGAACCGATGTCGTAATGCCCAAGTGCGATATTTGGAACACGAAATTGTTTGAACTGTCTTCTAAGTCGATTTTCTCCACTTCCTGTTTTTTGACCTTGCGCGACACTTTTTTCAAAAAGTACTGGATGGATTTACTTCATTTTTTTTTGTAAAATGCTCATAAAAGCTTGGTCTTTAATAATAGGAAGCGGTTTGTAAATATTCCAATACATTTAAAAATTATAGTGCTTTAAACTTGAAATTTTGTAGTAAAAACAAATGTCTAACTTTGAAAATGTGTAACTTTGTCACCAATCATTTTAATTTGATTCTAGTTGGTATTATTCTTGTTTATAACATACTAAATAAGATGTGCAAAGTCTAAACTCTGTATCTTAAAGAGTTTTAAAAATATCTGTCGCGCAGCACACAGGAAGAATTTTTATATGTAATTTTAAGGTTATGTTTACATACCAGCTATGTACATATGTACTAATATTTTGCTCTTCACAATACATTATTTTTAATTGGAAAATTATGCTCTTTTTAATGGTGAAAACCGTTTTAAAATCGGCCCAACTAATCAAAAGATATAAAGCTCCAAAGAAAAGTCAATTTTAAGGTATTCAAGGGTTGATTCCCCCCTTAATATCAGCTTCGCATGTCAGGATGAGACTATTAATTGGTTTGCCTTTTATATTCGAAATAACTTTGGAAAGGATCAAAATTTCTAATTCAATAAATTTATTAGGCCAATAGGTATTACAGACAGAATATCCGCGAGTATACTCAACAGTATGATGAGATTGCTCACTCCTAGATAATCTTATTTCGAATTGCCAGAGGGGGGATTATAGGCCGCTCCTCCCTTGCCATCGTTGTAATAAGTCGATCCGTTGGGGTTACTGTAATAGTAACTCCCATCCTGGTTGGAATAGTGATAGGAATTTCCGTTTGGCGCATCGGACCCAAAGTTCCTGGCGCAATAATGGTTGCCACTTGAATTAGTACCGGACCCCTTGTAGGAGTAAGAGGATCCTTTGTTGTCTCGCGGCATTGCTTCTTGATGCAAAAAGATCTGCAAGGAACAAGAGACCGATATCAGCGGACTGATAAATTGTCATAAAAATTTCTAATCTACGAGGGTGGTCAAGTTTCTGAGCTCAACGTGAAAAATAGCAGCACTCGTCAACGACGGATGGGGAATGTGTTCGTGCATCTTTTGACGTGTACTCACCAAAATTTCAGCCATTTTGGATGCGCAGTTGTTTGACAATCGCTTGAGTCTGTTGATGTGAGTGCTTTGGTGAAAATGGAAAAATCACAGCTCAATACCTTGATGCTCGATTTTTTCAATTTTCACCAAAGCACTCACATCGACTGACTCAAAACTATTGTCAAACAACAACTGCGCGTCCAGAATTGTTGAAATTTTGGCGAGTACATGTCAAAAGATGCACGAATACATTACCCAGCTGTCGTTGATAAGTGTTGCCATTTTCACGTTGAGCTCGGAAACTTATCAGACCACCTGTGTACATGATTGTAAGGAAGGGATATTTAATTGATATATAAAAGTGTAATTGATGTAAATAAATAATTACTTGAGACTCAGTAAGTAATATTTAGTAGGCCCATTGATTTTTTCTCTCTATGCATGAAACGAGTAAACGGAAACTTCACTTTGCTAATATTTTACTTTGCATTTTTCGTTAATCGAACATGTTTCTGGAATCGTCAATAATTTATCCTGCGTTATATAAAACTGGCCACTTTAATTGCATATCACCTACACTCACTATTCAAGTAATTATCGTGCAAGGGTATTGCCGAGAAAGACATTTACGATAGATACCTTCACTCCTGATTAAAAATGAGCTTTCAAATGTTCTTATCTGGAAGTTTTAACCCTTTCACTCGTGAATTTTTATTTTTACAGCCATGCAATTGATATGTATATTCCAGCTCTTCGGGGCTTTAAATTTTTTTTTTTCATTAAAAAAAGAATTTTTTTCATAAATTTAATTTTTTTAGTTTATTTATAAATTTAATTTTTAATTTTTATAGCGATATATGCCTTATATACGTTCGTTACAATGTCCACGAATATACTTCTTGTGAACAAACTGTCAGAGAGAGAATTCTAATTTATGACCTTATATATACATTAATCCACGTGTCCACATTTGTGGTCACCATGAGCGAAAGGGTTAATGAGGTATTGAGAAATTGAGCTTTTTTATTGTATACTTTCTTGTCCATCAAATTCCTCGCATGCCATCCAAGCGTAAAGTATAAATACGGAGAATTCTTGTGTATAAGGTCTTTGATCGACCCAAATATCAATAATTCTGGATTAAACGCGAGTGAAACGATGTTATAGAGAAACAATACAAAATTGAATAACCGAAAAGATATTTATCTTAAAATTAACATATACATGAACATATTTTTGTGCATCGAAGAAAAAATGTATGTACAATTACTAAATGTTAATTTGAATGTGGCGAAATAAACACTTCGCAGGGCCAAGAGTCGTTCATTCAATTCAAACGATTTATCATTCAAATCAAACGGATGTTGCAATTATAGTTAACAGTGATTATTTGCTCGCACCAACGAATTATTTCGCTATATATCCAAACCTATATTTATTAACTATAAGTAAACTTCCCTCGATGTATCTAGTATGGTGAAATACAAGCCAGTGGGTGATAAGAGCCAAAGCTAATTTGTACAGATATAAAAGGAATAACAAATAAGTCAAGGCGACAGACATTTACGATAGCTCGCTTCGTAAATATCTACCTACAGCTTCTACTGATTTACATTATTCCTCCTTCGATATCTGCAAAAATTAGCTTTGGCTCTTATCACTCACTGGTTCCTATTTCTCGATCTCTTCTATATGATTTTAGAACGATAAATTGCACTTACACGTCAAGGATTCGAACTAGACTTCGGTGGCGTCTTCGTACTCCGCGCTGTTCTTTCCACAGCTTGAAGTTCTTCTTCTCAGCTCGGCACAAAACCAAATGACCAAGGGCGAGGACTGACCGTTGGTCTTAAGCTGTTTCGTCGTAGGGGTGGGAACAATGCCGACCCTCCTCCCCTCCACCACTCTATTACGATTGGCTGCGATTGCCGATCGACGTCAGTAATTAACACGTTCATTGGTGACGACGAGATGCGTTCTCGGTACTGTTATGTATTATATATGGTGTGGTGAGGGTAGCCCTCCTCCTAGCTCATATTAAATGTCCAGGAGACCCTCCGCCACCCCACCCCTCTCGACTCGTACAATTAATTCGCAGAAGGATACTAGAAACGGGATTATAATGGGCGCCGTCGAATTTTGATCTAACTGTCGGATAGGAGACAATAATTAAATTTACGCCAGAGCCTCGCTTTGTCACGCGATGCAGCTATTCTCGCTTAATCCTAATCGCGACCCTTCCGACCTCCGGAATTTGTGGAAAACTCCCTCTAAATAGAAACTCAAGATCCTAGACAATTCCTGCTAATCCTCGAACAGGACAAAGTTTATTCACCGTTTTACAGCAGTCCCGCCGTTAAAGCAGTACCGTTTTTCGATAAACCTCGACGTTGACTGTCACGATCTTTCGACCACCTCCACATACCCTTCCGTTTTTCTCAAACGGTCGTAGAGTTTCCTCTTGCAAGTCTCTTCTCAATTCCAAAGTTAAATTTACAATTTAAACTGTAAAGCTGGAGAACACGATATTAATGTTATAATCAATAAATATCGTACGAATAAAAACCGTCGGAATGTAGATATATTATATATTATATTATATTTTCCTTCGCGCGATACTTACCTACGTGTATCGTTTTCGTCACGGAAGTATCAAGTCGCTCTTTCGAGCTAAAACTCTCTTCGCGACTACATACCAAGAAAAATGACGAGGCTAATGCTCGCGTCAGGACACGCACGCGTTGCATAACTTCACCTGCAAATAAATTGAGAGAGGGAGAGAGAGAGAGAGAGAGAGAGAGAGAGAGAGAAGAAACGAATCGAAGAAATTAATCAATCTATGGTCTTAAAATTTGAAGACAAATCGCGAGTTAGCCTTGATTACTACCTATAGTACTCAGTCGAGGATAATTATATATTAAATCTTTTATTAGCAATATAACATTTTATAAAATCAGTATAAAGGACGGCATAATGAATATATAGTACTCCATACAGGCAAATCCAACATTATTTCTGAATAAGCGGCTTCTACCTCTATATATATATCATACATTTGTATATATATATATATTTATTTATTTATATATCTAACAATAAGTATGCAATAAGATTAGAGATTAATTTACTAAAGCTATAGGTACTCCGGCGAGTACGTAATTATTTACATTCTTTTCGGCTAAATTCCATGTACTTCGCGATAGCGATATAGTTTAAATCTATTAAATTGCATCGCAATTCAATCGGCACAGTAACGCATCGAAAGAAACGTTGCGCTCGTTCGAAGAGAGAATTGTTACGTATACAATCGATCCTTCTTTATTAATCGGCGATTAATATAACCAATATCTAACGACGTTTTATCAGCACCTGAATTAATACTACGTTCGATGGTCCCTCGCGCGAGATAACTCTTCGAGAGTTGAAATGTTTCTGTAGAAATCTCGACGAATATTCTCTTTCAACGTACACTCTCTCTCCCGTCGTTTGCTTTAACGCGATACTGAATTCGTTTCGTCGTAGAAGCATAGCTTTGAAAGGTAACCTAACTCAAGATGACGCAATCGCTCCTCCAAACAAACGTCGCGACATAAGCATAATGCCGGCTTTACATTCTTGCCAAGCCTCGGCAAGCCCAAGCCTTCACAAACGCACAAGCGTGTAAACGCTTCGCAAGCGCTTGCCGCAAACTTCCTTTGATTTGTATCAAAAACCGACACTCGGTCGGATCGGCCACAAGCCAAGTCAAACAAAACGCCCCTGATCACACGCTTGTGCTTGTGAATGCTTGCCGAGGTTTGGCAAACGTGTAAAGCCGGCATAATAAAGAGAACGGACCTCGAATTCCTGACGCGACGAGACGCAAGCTAGGCAAGACGAAGAGAGTGAGTCACACGCTCCAGAGGACCCCACCATAAACATAAACGCTGACAGGGAAAAGGATCAGGTTGCTCGGGTAAACTTCCCAATACTCGGTTTCGCGTGAACCTTACCATACGTCCATGGAAGAGGCATGTAAATACGTACGTTTTTCTGGTCTGCGCTGTTTTCGCTTTTATTTTGTGAAGCTATTGGAAATGTAGTACGCCTTCGATCGTGCGACCATTCCTACACGGACGTATGCTAAAGTTCACACGATATTTCTCGTGTGAAAGATATACACATGGTACGCGCGGTAATATTATCCGACTGGAAATCTGCAGTCTCTCGAAAAAAGGAGAATGTCTCGAGGCAGATTTCGTAAACTAAAATAAATTCTAGATGGTGGTAAGAGAGAAGTAACATTCGAAACGTCAGATTGCACAGTTTGGACTAAAATATCTACAGTCGGACCGGGGAATCGGCGTAATTTTTACGGGACGGAGTCGTTTCCTGACGATTTCTCGCAAAGGGGAAAGCACCTCGATCAAATCGAAATATCAGAGCCCAACTTTCGGTACGCGGACCAGATCTTTCGACTTAACTATTCTCCTCTAGCTTTTACGTCTGGAGCGACGGAGAGGTCACATTTGTGGTTAACGGAATATAATTCTACCTACGCGTATAATCGAATCGAACAATTAATCCACATCGTACGAAATTCGATAATCTTACATTCGTAAGATTCGGCTATTCGTCGAGGGTTCACAAGCATAATTGCAATTTCATTAAGAGTCAGTTTTCAATTAATTCAGGAATATGCGTATTAGTATCGATGGCGGAATACTCAGAATCCACGATGGTGTTTGAACGAAAGGAGATTTCTATTCACACGTGTTCGATTTGAGTAAAATTTTAATTGCGAAAGTAGCCTCACCCGATAAATATTCGACGAGACTCAGCGATTTCCATTTGTATGACCAAGTAATCCATCGCGGGGGACTCTAATTTCGTTTACTGGAGTTGATGAGGTATTTGCAACAGTGCGTGAGGAGGTGCTTCTCGCCGGAGAGGCCGTGATGCGAGGGCGCAGACAGTTCTCTGGTGTAAATATCCAGACCGTACTGACCTTCCTCGGGGAAGTTGATGGAGAAGGTTACCACGTCGTTGTCGGCCACCGAATGGGAGACGTACTTCGACAGTCGCTTCTCCTCGATGCCGTTCTTGTGTAGAGTCGCCATGAAGTCCGTAAGCGGTCGAGACATGCGGAATTGAATTTCTAATTCTCGACCGGCGAACACGAGAGCTTCCTAAAATCGAACGGAGTGTTAGCTCAGGAAGGGGGTTTGCTTCGCGGGCGATAGCCACTCGAGAAATGATAAACGTCGCCCGGTATAGATGTAAGATAATTTTAATCGAAATCAATGTGAACGTCTATCCTTGCTCGCGAAATGTTCCCAGAGTGCTCGTATCTCGCACGCCAATTTACGCGATAAGCTCGTATACCGACCTGATGTGTAATCGGTACGAGTCCGAAAAGTCTGGTGGCCTTGGTGGGGCCCCATTCGCCACTGGCACAATCCGGCAATGGCACCATGACCGTCTGGAGGTCGTCGCAAGCGATCTTGAACTTGCAGACACTCTTGAACTTCATGGGCTCGCCGGTCAGGTATTCCTTGGGGGTCACCGCGTTTGCGAAAATGTCCAAGAGAAAGGCGCCGGAACACGGGGCGTGCACGCGGAACGCCACGATGTTACCGATTACGGACTGTAACGAATACGCGTGACGGAATGAATGTTTTATTTCATGCGCTCGCTATTATACATTACGTGTAGTCCGTTATTTACGTACACGTTACGAAAATCATCGACCGACGCTTATATCATACCTGCATCACGAATCGCTTGAGAGATATGCCGTCGTATCCGTCGCCGTCGCTGTCGTAAAACTTCAAGTTGTAATGGAAGATGAGAGACGATTGCATGTGAGCGGGCATGGCTATTCTCACGGTGGCCGCCCCCGTTGCATCCGTATACATGACCGCGTTCGTGTTCGTGTCGGGGAAGTAGAGACCGTATCTGCGAGATCAACGAGATTTCTCCTCATTTCTCCGGAGCACTCAAACGCGAAAATCTCAATGGGGTGTCGAAATAATAACGGCGATTTTATGGGAAGGAAATAACGTTTTCGTTCCTAAGATCGATGGTATCTTGTATTTCCTTTCCTTGAGATATCGATCGTATGGTTCTCGTAATCGGCGCGAAAAAATGCATGAGATGAAGTGGTCGTGTGACCGATTTCAGAGATTTCGATTTTTGCGAGAAACATTGAAAAAGCGGAATTTCAGGAACTAAACTCTCGATCACCCTGTCTTGCGTATTTTTTCCCGCCGATTTTGATGATCGAACAGATTTATCAGGCAAATCTTAAAAATACATCGAGTGTTAAGTCCTACGGTACCTCTAGTTGAACGAAAATTTCCACAACTCTTCAACTTCGTAGAGGTAATTCCTTCGGCGAATTTTCCTGGTTAATGGAGACAGCGGAAATCCCCACGACCCTTCGTGCATCGATTGGGGTGTAATTAAGAATAATGAGTAAATGAGGGTCGAGTTGGAATAAACTGGGGGTTTATGTGATGGATGTAACTATTGGCAGGTATGAATTCTGGAAACCAAGGGTAGGGAAATCCGGGGGAACGTAAAGTCCGGTCACAGATAACTGATACGTGATTTTCGTGAAGTTGTAACGGTAGAGATGGGTTCCCTGTCTTACCGTAATAAAAGTACCGTAGGACTTAACATCGAGATATCGATGATTTTTCATGAAAAAATTATTTTCTTGGACATAAAATCACTGATACCTTATATTTCCTTCGCGATATAGACCTGATATCCATATTCTTCGTAATCAGCGTGAACAAATACATAAGACAGAGTGGTCTCGAGTGATTAAAATTCCAGAGATTTCGGTTTTCGAGAAAATTTCAAGGGTATTGACGCCCTGTTCGAGTTTTCGCAAAAATCGAAACCTCTCGAATCGATCGCTCGATCACCTTATCTTAAGTATTTTTTGCGTTGATTTCGAAAATCATGGATTCATTGGTTATATCTCAAAGGAATACCGTGATACCGAGATAATCACCATTCAAATCGCCTCAACGCTTCTCTCACCTGAAGAAGAGCGACCTCACGAACGGCAACTCCTCGAAATCCTTGAGAGAAATGGGCTGTTTCAAGAGTTGCCACTCCTCCTGCATCGGGAAGAACTCGTAGATGAATTCCCGCGGGTCCGTCAGGAAGTAATGATCGTCGTACTCGTATCTGCGAAAAAGGTGAAATCGATCGTCGATTCGTCGGCATCGTATCCGACCGCGAGAATTCGTTTGATCGAGGAAAGTATGAAATTGGAAATCGGGACAAATCGATTTCGCGCGTAGGTATCTTCAATCGCTCACCTCAGACTATCGCTCTTCGCCTTGGATTGACCCGGGCGAGGAACCTCTTTGGCGTTTACGAGGTGTCGCGCTCCCCAATTGCACTGCACGAACCTCCATGCGCCCGCAACGTATACGGCGTTCCAGCTGTTTCGGAATCTGTTGTCCTCGAATCGCACTCCTGGTTGATATCCGGCCGATTTGCTATAGCCTTTGATAACCACGCAATGCAACCCTGCGTAACTGCAAAAGAAGGCACATTTACGTCTACGGTTCCCTCTTTCTACATTCGGGTATACCTACATTTCTAGAAATTCTGGAATGTCTGGAATGTCAGGAAATTTTACGAATCGTAGAAAAATTGAAAAAAAAAAAAAAGTATGATTTTGCCGACTCTCGAAAATTTTGGAATCGGTCGTTTGATCAGACAATTATACGGAAGTATTTTTCCGCGCTAGTTCCGAACCCATAAATCTATCGACAACACCTCAAAGAAATTGTAAGACATCGGCAATTGTCGGTACAGACAAATTATTTTTCCCTGGAAAATCCAATTTCACGTGTAATTTTGACACGCAAAAATTCTACCTTACCTGCACAGTCGTTTAAAGAGGACGTGATAGCTCTCGGTACCATGTTTGATACCCCTCAGTAGACCCATGGGGGTGTCACCCCGCAAATTATCGTCGAACTCCATTGTATTCAGATTCTTCACTGTGATCCATCGGAAGATCGTCCGCGCCTTCTCGATGTCCGAGCCACATCTGCTCACTAATTGTCGCACCAAGTCCGTAAAGGTTTTTTGATCCTCTTGAGCCACCTAAAATATAATTCACGATATCGTATGCAGACCGATTGCTCTGAAAAATTAATTCTTAAGAAAAAGCGCCCCCCCTCGACAATTAGCAAAAAACTCACGGAAATGGCGATTTGGTCCATATCGGCGAACTCGAGGGGATCGTTGTAAATATGATACTTTGCCAAAGTCGGAGGTTGCGGTGGCGGTGCTCGCGATGGATAAGGCGGTGGTGGCGCTTCCTGAGCGTAGCCATCGCCTTCGTCGAGATAGAGACTCTCCTGAAGCATGTACTCGCTCTTGGCTTCATTGATCAGCTCCAACATTTCGGAGCTCTGCTTCTCCACGAGAGCCGCGGTCGCTGCCCTGAAGGAGGGGTGTAAATCAGGGGTACAGCGGTCTGACGTATAACCGTCGAAATCGTTCGGAAAAACGACCGGGTACATCGGTACGAATTACCTTTCGTGCTCCAGCATCTTGCGGGTCAAGCTCTCCTTTTTCTTGTCCCTGCGGAGCGTCATGTTCTTCTCGAGGTCGTCCTTTTCTTGTTGGAACTGTTGATTTCGACCCCGTCCTCCTCTCTCTCGCTCCCATCTCGCAGAGAGTCGCTCCAGCTCCTTCTCCCATTCGTCCTGTCGAACGAGGACAGCGAGAAGAACGTATACGACATTCACATTTCGGCGAGTCACCGCTCGGCGACATTCGACTTTTTCCTCCGAGATTTTCTCGCGCGCAGCGCCGAGTGCACTCGAGCGAAAAAGGAATCTGCAGGTCGTTTTCAAGGGTGGGAAAAACTCGCGGCGAACCTACCCTGAATTCTTCGCGAATCCTCCTGTCCTCCTCCTCGCGATGGTGAGCGAATTTTCGGTAGAGGTCATCCTCCTCCTTCCGGTGCTTCATCTCGAGACGCGTCTGCTCATCTCGATCCTAAAAAAAATAGAGAAACGCGGCATCGTTATAAGCCTGATTTATGCTCAAGTCCTACCCAGACTTATCCTAACGATTGATCGTTTCGACATCGGTTTCATGTCTATCGTCGTCGAAGGCACATCAAATTCCTGTAAGGATTCTACGGGTTTTTTACACGTTTTCTGTGAGAATCTAGGATATTCTTTCAGCAGGGAGGGAACAATTAGCGATACTCGAATACCGCGTAGCGACGCCGGTACGTCGTGGATCGCTTGCGACGATTGATCCTCTCGACGACACGAATATGCAGATTCCAGTACTTATAGAGGATAACGACATTACGTCGATAGGTATACGCGCGGATTGCGACTTCGCGCCGGGTCAAGGAAGCACGCTATATCTTACCAGCGCGCGTGTAAATGCAAGTGACGGCATCACAACAACGGGCGATCTCAGGCATCCTTGCCTCTCGATTACGTCCGTACAACCCGCGATAGGTACGTCGGGATAAAGGCGCGTCTACTTCGATCACGCTCGCAACCCGTGCGTTTTTTGCCAGGATCGATTCAATATTTTCTCGAAGGCGACGTCTCAAGTGACAAAAGTCCTGTACCAACATCGGCCCAAAGTTCACGGGTGACGAGATAATCGACACTCGATACGCGTCACCGCGCAGGTCAATTGATCGCATGTCGATGGAGTCCCGCGCTCGTGCCTACCCCATAAGTACACGCGGGGAGACAATCATCGAAAGAAAGCGTTTTCATCCGACGATCCTCCCGATATTTCGTCCTCTCGCACAGAGCACACGGGATACGTTCGTTCACCATCGTAGCCAGACCCGGCGAATAGAAGACTCTCGAGATTGCGCCTCGGTATCCCACAGTCGCTCGTACAGTAATCCCACGTGCACGAGCAGAAGTGTCCACGATGGACACGGCCAGGAGTCCCCGGTTCGAACACTTCACGACGCGACCACCTTTCAACCTCGTCAGAGGGGGGCGGCCTCTCCTCCGTCCCTCTTCCTTTTTCTCCTACCCCTTGCCCCGGCGACCCCTCATCATTGCTCTCGATCCTCCTGAATTCCAACGAGAGACGCACCGCGAGCCGCGCAGCGTCGCTCGGGGCACGCGCGTTTCCGTGGCCCGAACCGCCTTAGGCCGTACGGCGCGAATTTGCGCGGATTCCGCCTGTAAACTTGGCCGATGACGTGAGAGAGAGAGAGAGAGAGAGAGAGGCTTGTCGTGAAGCGTTGAAGGAGAGCCACGCTCGAACCATATACAGAGGGAACGTGTTGTTCGTCGTCGCGGACGAGTGGGAAGCTGGGAGGCACACACGTGCCTCCGTAAGAAAGAGAGAGAGAGAGAGAGAGAGAGAGAGAGAGAGAACACGCGCATTCGTCGGCGCGCGGCTACCCACTTGCCGTGCGCGTAGATATTTGCGCGACTGCGAGATCGCGCTCGAGAGTTCCAACTTTATCGCGAAGGGGTTTTACGAATTCTCGCTACTCGCGGGGGTCAGACTTTCTCCTCGTTTTTCTCCCTTTTCTCTCCCGTCTCCTTTTTGCGACCCTCCCGAGGCGAGAGCATCACGGGTGGGACGGTACCACCTACCGCGAACTGACCGATCGCAGGCTCCCTTCGTCGCGTAGTCATCGGTTGCCGCAGCGCTTCTCCCATTGGCACATCGAGAGAAATAATTGAGCCACCCAGGCGGAAAAGTTCGATATATTTTGTATATGATCCAGACGTAGGATTACACCGCACTGACGGATGTGTCGACGTAGCTATGAAGTGACGCGAGACATCCTTTTCTGGACCAAAGTGTGGGAAGTAGTGCAGCGTGGTGACGCATCGATATGCCGGTGAGACGAATGGCTCGCGACACCTTTACGAGAGCGGAAGGCCGTGCTGGTGCTTTGCTCCCGCGATTCTCTCGTTACGACTTTACATTTGCGACTCGTAAGGTCCGCTGAAGGACGGGCCGAAATGGAAGTATCCCGCTGCAGTTTTCTCTCTTTGGCGTTGCAACTGAGAATTCCGTAGTGACGTGCGCGTGAAATTCCCTTTTAAGGACCTCTCGGGGGGGAGGGGAGGGGCTTTCATACGCGTGTCAGATTTCTCGAAATTGAGTTACTCCACGCGTCGGAACGAACATCGAGGTCAGTGGTCCCCCAGCAGCTGACTGTGTCGAGACTGTATCGCTCGTTCTAAAAAGCATCGCCGACCAGTCGTGAATTTTCATGAAACGAATATCTAAAATCGGAGGCACGATCGGACCATGTATGTACACTGATCCAAATTAGAGGTGTACCAAAACTAACTAGACGACAGACGACTTTACAGTCGTTTCTGGTAGTCGGGTTGATCGCTGGGAGTAATAATTATTGCAACTCATTGAAAATATCTCACTGTCAATGACACGCTGAGAAAAATAATTAGGTTAAAATGACAAAACGCATTCAGTTTGACGTGTTCAGTTATTCTAATCAAAACACTGGTCAACTGAACCAAGTGTCTAATTATTCCGACCAAACGTCTAGCCAAAAAATGGTCAGCTTAACCGAACGGATGGAGGATCCAGATTCCACCAAACGGTTTGGTCATCGTATTCAGGATTTTGGTCAGATCGACCAAGTGTTTTTTTTTCAGTGCAGTTGTTGAAATTCAGTATTGACAATTGTAAGGCCAAGAGTACTGAAAATTCACCCAGTTATTTTTGGCACACCTCTATATTGAAATAGTGTACATCGTGAAAAAACATTTTTCCAAACAAATCATCACTTACGATCGGTCGAAAAGAAATAGGCTGTACCAGGGGCGCATCGAACATAGCACGTGTGACGATAGCACAGCGAGTATATGTATACATATGTTCAATTGCAAAGTCGCCCCCGATTTCCCAGTCATCGCCGTTCATTTTTCCTACCGATTTCCGAGCCGCAGAAAAACAGGTCACGCTCAACGGTCGCGCCGCGACCGGTGGGCATGTGTTCCCGCGCACATATCAACGTACAGCCGCGTCACACCTACTCGCGTCGGGCCGAAGGAGTGCCGTTAGCTAAAGGCCGCCTCGGTTGACACAGAATTTGTATCGGAGACGAACGCGCGAATATGAGCGCGTAGGCCTTTTGAGTAATGCTTCCTGCGCCACCGCGGAGAAAGAGAGAAAGGGCGAGCACAAAGTTAACAATCGATCATACACGTACCGCGTGTCATTAAGGTACGGTCTATTGAGCGCGACCAATTTGACCAATAAGGTCAAAGAAATAGCGAGGTGATACGGATTGCCTTATTCGTTGATCTCGATTTTTCTCGTGCGTCGAAACGGCGCGATCACGCGAGATGAATTTAATAAATTAAACCACGGGGAGGGAGCCTCAGACGAAATAGCAGATTTCGCGATGCTATCTCGCGATGGGTGATCCGTCCCATCGGATTTTTTGCGCACCACGTACGCACACCTGCGCCCATCCAACGTCGACCGGCGAATTGCGAAAAAGAAAAGAAGACAAAGAACGAATCCTCTCGCGAGAACCGCTAGGCGATCGTAATTTCGCCCGGCATTGTACGCATCCACTTGTTACGGTCAAATTGGAACGCCCCGTGTCACGCGTGTAGGTTTCCACGCGCCTTATTTGGTCGCCGAGATGATATGATGTAGGTACACGCGTTCGAATCTTACGTACGCCTAGACGCTTTATAACGAAACACAAGGTGGCTCGAAAATGTGACCGCTTTATTGGCACAGCCCCGTTTTACCGATAATAATTGCTTGATGTGAATAACGTTAACACGGAAGCAGAATTAGTAATCCGAATAGGCGGGATGGCATCCTTGGTTCATTTCCAACAGAATGCGGCGCAGACGACGAAAATGAATGGAAAAAGAGAAACGAGAGAGCCGCGGGCACGACTAACGAGAAATCGAATAAAACAGAGACGCCGCGAGAGGAAAACGCGCGTCGGGAGAGAAGAGGGGTTTATCTCTTCCGCCGCACCATTGTTCCCACAATGGATGAATTACGTCGCGCGCGATGAGATGGTACGGGAAGCGGTTTTCACGGTTTAACGATCCGCGGGTAGAAAGTGAGGAAGCATCGCGGAAGGAAATCCACCCGAGCGAAAACGCGCGCGGGTCGGCGGTATCGGATGGCGATCGCGCGCGATCAAAATTCATCCCACCCGCCCCGGCGCGGTACCCGTCGGCTCGCGACGAAATTCTTAAACGGGGAAAAGAGAACGTCCCAGCGTGGGCGCTCTAATCGCCGTTTCGTCCTGGCGACGAGCCGACGAGATCAACCGTGTGATCGCACTGAGCGGTTGAACAAAAATCCTGGAGACCGTAATGTAGTATTCAATAATTCCATAATAATTATTCTGGTAGTACAATTATAACAGAAAATCTCGAAGACGGATCAAAAGAGCGATGATGTCTCTACGACTGCTCTCAACAGAATACTCGCCCCGGGGGGTCGTTATCCAGCGTCCCATCCTCTCGGCATCGATAGGGAAAATACTAGAGTTCGATGTTTATGTGGCCGACCCTCGGCGCCGCCTCAGCGTCGCCACTGCGTCGAACAGTAGTGTTCATTGTCCAGCTTCAAAAACCTGCTCACAATGATCAAACTGTTCGGTGAAATATGGCACCTCCGTCTGTTTGGTTAGACTGACTATTTTCTCGTCAAAATAACTAGACATTTAAGTAGCATAACTAAACGTGTAGTTACGTTGAGATACAAATAACTCAGTCAATCAAATCAAAATCCTGGCTGCGCGCATGTGCACCTTGGATTGCACGAACCGAATGGGGAAGTATGTATCGGTGTGCACCGGACTATTTATTTGTTTTGCTCGCTCCTTCTCACGTCCGCATAGCTCCGAAGGAGCGGAGGGCGGCCCCTCCATTCAGGCAGCGCGAGGACGCTCCTCGTGGTCTCCGCGTGCGTTTTTATACTTTCCCACGGCTGTGGACGTTTCGCGTTCGTTTTTCGTGTGAGAGACGTCGCGATTTGTCTTCTCGCGGCGGCGTTGATTCCTTTATACACCGAGTAAAGCGATCAGGTTTGAATGACGAAACGCATCTGACTAAACGCGTTTAGTCATTCTAACCGGAATACTGATCAGTTGAACCAAACATGTATGTAGTTATTCCAACCAAATGTTTAGTTACTTTACACGAAAAGCGCACTTCTCTAGAGGTACATTTTTCGTTGCCTTATCTAGATTATACATTCAGAGGTCGCTTCTCCGTGAGCAGATAGTACGGATATATGACAATAGCACTCTTCGCCTGTAAGTAGCTGGGGATTTACGACCGAATGCTGCAGTGCCGATGCACCGCGCGCGCGTCACGCGAATAATCTCGCGCGCGGAGGGTCCCGCGCCGGCGATACGGCATTCGTGCAAAAGTACCGTTCAAATTATTAGCCGGACGGTGTATCCGCGCGTAAGATACGCCGCATGCGAAAGCGTTTCCCGTTCACTTCGATAAAAATTCAGCGGCACAATTTCTCGCTGAACGTCTTACCCAAATATGGGTCGGCGCGATGACTGGCGCGGGCTGAAAGTCTCGCGGAATTAGAAGTGCGCGCGCGCGGTTCCGTACGCGATCGTGGGGCCGACACGCGTGGGTGCGAATGGGTTTCTTCGTCAATCCGACGCGTCAACGTACACTGAGAAAAATAATTAAGTTAAAATGACAAGACGTATCTAGTCAGACGCGTTTATTTATTCCAATCGAAATACTAGTCGGTTCAACCAAATGGTTAATTGTTCCAACAAAATGTTTAGTTGTCGCAACCAAACGTTCAGTTATTCCAACCAAAAATTGGTTAATCTAACCAAACAGATGGAGGATCCATATTTTCACCAAACGGTTTGGTCATCTTCTCCGGAATTTTGGTCAGATTAATCGAGTCATTTTTCTCAGTGCACATGTAGGGATCGCGAGATTCGAGGTATTTTAGAGGCGATGATTATATTTTCGAGAATCTCGGAATCTCTCAATTGACTTATAATCGAGGGAGGAGCGCTCGGGAGATCAATTGCGTTCAGACGACATTCGTTTACTCGGATGATTGCTCAAATAGACGGCCATTGGTCCTCGAATCGTGATTTTGATGTCGCTCTTAGAGAGACACGAATATTCCTAATCAGACAATTAGTCAACCGCAGTCATGTAAGCAAAGTGACCCACGTGAGTAAAACTCTCGTCGAGGAATGCTCGGGCTCTCTCTACCCTTCTCTGGAGAATCAGTTGTTAAACGCGGGACAAGCGAGATAAGCCGTGTCGCGTGTTTGTCGTTGGAAAATTAGTCGTGAAGCGCGCTTAAAGATTTATTACGGGGTGGAAATGCGGTGGAAACTCGTGTAGACCCCGTAATCGCCGCGTCGTCATAGTAAATCCGCCTGGGAGACGCACGGGGCCCCTTGAATTCGAGGCGGAGTGAGTCTGCATTCCAGCACACTTTCTACTCGGCGTGCGGCAACGGCACGATGCGCGCGTGTGTGTAACGCACGCGCTTAAATACACGCGGTCATGTAAAAACGGTTAAACGTTCCATCGGGACGCGCGCCCAAGTGCGTCACCCCGATTCGTCGATCGTCGAACGACACACCGCCCTATGGGAATTCATTGGATTCTATTTGTATCCGAGATGACAAATAGGGATTTACCCCGAATTTCATACGTCTCCATAAAATTAAGTAAAATTCTTGATTTTTATCAAGTAATTATCATTTAAATGTAATTTTTTTAAATCATTGATTTTTATTAAACAATTTGATTTCTATGATACAATCACTGATGATTTTTCATTAAATAATTATTATTTTTCAAATGACTACACACAAATATTTATTGATTTCTGTTAAATAATTATTGATTCCTATATTCCCCCTTAGATTTTTATCAACCGGTATCCTCTATTACTGCGCCAAAAGCACATTAAATTCCCGTGGGGATTCTATGGGATTCTTGCAAGTTTTCCGTGAGAATTTATCAGAATCTAAAATATTTCTTCGACAGGGCGGATACTCCCTTACGAGGGTGAAACGAGATTTCTTCTCTCTCAACGCGGCAGGTCGGAGTAATTAATTTAATTAGTCCGCTCCGTTCACACAGGTGCGTGGGAGCCACGCTCCGCCGTTAAGCGCGTATAGGTACTTCGCGCCCATATGTACTACTTAGCGCGCGGCGTATCGCGAGTGCGCAGCGGCGATACTTCGTAATTAGCTCGTGTGGGGGAAGTACCGCAAGCGGAAATAATTCAGTTGCACGGAACCGCACCGGATCGTCTTCAATGCGCGCCGAGCGCGCGCTGAATGACTCGCGTTCGACGGCGATCGTAAAAAAAAGATATATCCGCCGTGGCGCGAATCGCCGTCCAGCACTTCCGGCGCGACGCTGTACGCGATTACGCGCGAGGTCGATCCAAACTTTGACGCGAAATAACGCCGATATAGCACCGTAACGATCGCGCCGCTTCAATCGACCTTCCGTAACGAATCGTTGCGTCGCTTTATCGTCGGGTGTAGTGTTTCATCAAATGAACGTATGGGGGAGGATGAGAGGCTGTTAAACATTTCATCGCGCATCTCGCACCGCGTTGTTTACGGACGCCACTCGTTAACCCGCTCGAATGCATCGTGAGGTTCGAGAAGAGACGAGTTATTTATCTCGACGTTATACACAACTGACCAATATTTTAGTTGGAATAACCAAGCGTGTCCAATTAGATGTATTTTGTCATTTTAACCTAATTCTTTTTCTCAGTACATGCAGTTTTGTCATCGGTACCAATTTTACATGGTCATCGTGACAATTTTTTTTCTTCCGGTCACTAAAAATAGAATTACGAAAGCTACGAGAACTAGTGCCGACTACCGAACTTGGAGTCCGAAATGGCCGTAATAACCACATTTATTCCTTTCGGCGTGTCGAGAAATAATTAGAACTTCGATCGCGTTAAAATTTCGTTTAATTGGACCGTTGAGCCGGTATCAACACGTGCAATCGATCGCACGCGTGATGCTGCACACGGCATGACGCGGGTTCGCCGCGCGTCGGACCAGTTCGGAAACACGGCGGCGTCGTCGCGCATCTGAAATTCAAACGCCGCCGCCGTACCGTACGTGCGACAGTCCGAACTGCTCTCGCGAGTCGTCCGATCCGGATGCGCGTCTCCGCTGTGAATTTAAAGAGGCGCCGGGCGCGAGACGGCGCGACGCGAATACCAATCGAAGCCTCCTTATCCAATAACCTATTATAGCCGCGCGCCGTGGACGTTTTCACCGTAAACTGATGGCGACGAAGCGACTAATCAGGCATGGTTTCGCCGCACGGCAATTACGTCGGGGCGCAGTGGCGCAACACGACGCGCCCGTGTAACCGCGTCGAGAAGAATGAGCCCGAGAAATATTCAACTCACTCTGTATAGCGATTGGCTCTTCGCGAATCGGTCGAGCCTTATTCCTGGCCTTACGTAAAAGGAGGATTCAGATGAGCGACGCGCGAGATTATCCGCTCCAGTTTCGCTATCTCGCAGCGCGAAACGGAACGACGCGGTTTTAACGCGGGACGATTATCGTCGAACGCTTTAAGCGCAGTTCCATAAACGCAGTACCAGTTTCCGTACTCGGGCGTGGATAGGTACTCCCAGCGTTACGGGTTCTGTCGGTAGTGACTCTTTAAAATATCATTTTTAAACGTCTAACCTGTGAACAGTTAATTCTTATATTTTCATTAGCCAGGCTAAACGCCATCGTAGCCAACGAAAGCATGAGAATTGGTTGTTCAGTGGCTAAATACGTTTGGAGATGACATTTTAAAGAGTCAGCAGCGACGGAATCCGTGACGATTGAGAGGGTAGGTACTCGATGAATGCGCTTGACGTGAGTAGACGCGGGGAGAGTGATAAAGCTGAACAAATGAGATCCTTCGCCATTTATTCCTCCGTGTGAGGAAATGATCGATTTCAGAGATGACAATTTTACCGAAGATCCTCTAATTCCGGTATTTTTCATTCCCATTCCGGCGACGTCCCTCGATTCTCGCCCGAAGGGTTAACGCGGCGCGGTCAAATTAGGCGATTCGAGGAGGGAGAGGAAAAAAACGCGGTCAACGTTGAGTCGTCGAGACCCGCATGCGTGAAACCGGAAGTACCGGCGAACCGTGAAGCTCCCCACCTCCTCTGATATACGCGCGCGCGACCGTGCGCGGGGGCCGGGCAGCAATCCGCCTTTACGGTTGCAAATCATTTTACAATCATCCCGCTCGGCGCGAATCGCTGCTCGCCGACCGAGCCCCCCCGAGCGGTCTACATCCGCTACCGCGAACGTGCGGCGAAAAGTGGCATCGCTTTGTCCACTGACCTAATGAGCGCGCGAGTACGGTCGCTGCAGTATTTTTGTTTCGCGCGTCCGCGCTAGATTTTCTTCGCGTTGGAATTTCTAGTATACGGAGTAATTTTAACGTCCTTCCTCGATATACACTGAGAAAAATTATTAGATTAAAATGATAAAATACATTTAGTTATTCTAACCAAAAGACCAAGTCAGTTAAGACCAAGTAACCTGAGAAAGGGACAATGGGCAAATCGTAGCGTGCCGCGTAAAACTGCAGCGATAACGCCCGCCTCTGAGTAATCGAGCCGAACGTTTCGCAAGTCGTTTTCCCGATCACCACATGCCTTCGCATATTGGGTCGGCGGGATCGCGTGGGATCGTGATTTTGACTCGGCGTGGGAAGAACCGGTACGAATGCCTGACAAGGCAGCGATCTGCGCCGACCCACGTACATATCTCGCCAGGTACATACATATGTATGTACTTATACGCCGAGGAAGGTCCTCGGGCGGAGACGTTCGGCTTTGCACGGAGCCCCTAATAACCCGAGCAGTCCTTTTTAGCCCGCAGTCCCGGCACCCCGTCGAACGTGAAACACGACAACGGTTGATTTCTGACGATAACCGCGTGTCCCTCGCTCTCGAACCACGTGGCAGAGTGGTGACAATGGAATTCCAGCGGGAGAGGAGAAAAACGAGCCACGCGTGTACTTCGTCGGAGCGAGACGGAAGTTGAACAGGGACAAAATCCTTCCGGTATCTATATATGTAAGAGAACATGTCCTGACTGACTGATTCATCAATACCGAACCGAAATCGCTGAAGCTGACTACGTGAAATTCAGACAGTAGGTTTCTTTTGTGACGTAAGCAGCACCCACCCAGAAGAAATTTTACGAAATTCTTCTCCTGAGGTGGTTGTGAACAGGGGATGTACATAAGTTTGTATGAAAGTCCGTCACTTTTCAAGTCTGATCCGTGAGAATCGGTACTTGGCCTTTCGGTCAGAAATGTGAAAAGACGCGTTTCAGGGATTTTGAAAATGTATCTCTTGAGGGGGTTTAACGGGGGATGAAGTTATTTCGAGATCCACGCGGACGAAGTCGCGAGCGGAGAGCTAGTTTTGCATACTTTCCACGCGAGCGAGTCCGATATACCGCGTCGATAGGATCGATATACCGCGCTAGAGGCGCGTGCGGGAAAGGCGATTTCCTCTATCGCGCGGCTGGAGGAGACGCGCGCCCGAGCGGCTGTGATGTAATAGAGGAGAGGCGAGGCTTTATTATGCCACCTCTGCTCGCGCGGGGACACACGCACGGCCCGCGGAGGGAGACACCTATATACGCAATTTCCTCGTAGACCCGTGCTGCTGCAATCGTTCGAGTCGGTTATCGTTGCGCCCGAGTCGCGACGCACGGTATACTTTACGAGTATTTCGCGGGAATGCGGTCGTCGTCGAGTACCTACCGGCACACCCCGGAAGGACTCATCGAGAACGATTCGCCCGCTGACGCGCGGGCGCGTCGCGGGGGGTCGTAACCGCATCGGTTACGACGACTGTCTTTCGGCCTTGCGAGAGACGTAATTAACGATGTCTTGGGTCGACGCGGGTTGCTCTTGCGGGAGTGGAGGGTCGAAATAGTTGACGCGTCGCCAATTGTCGAATACGACAGAACGTCAGAAAATGACCGAACGACGTCGTTTGGCGAATGAGTAGCCGGAATTCGGACTTTTTCGAGGAAAAGAGTTTTCATATTTTTTGAATCAATTTCTAATCCGCATACATATTCAACGTCGCACGAAAAAGAAAATATCTGAAAAAATAATTATTCGTCGAGCTATAAATACGTTTCTCTCTGCAACATCGTGACGTCATCGAATCGCCAGAGACACACTCGTGCTGAGTTGCGAGTGCGAGAGGATAGACTTGCAGCGCGATGACGCAGTGTTGTATTTGAAAATGTCACTTTCCAGCCCAGATAAGGCCGAAGGTGACAAATGAAAAAGCGCACGGGGGTTGATAATTTGCCCACATTTTTCGAATCTGCGATGGAAAAAAATTGCTTAAAACCCGAATCATCGAATAGGAGAGAATGACGAAAAATGACCGAACCACGTCATTCGACGAAGGAGTAGCCCGAAGAATTCCGTACGGTTGTTCGCTTCACCGCGCTATGGTAGCGAGGCGGCGGTCCTCGTACGGCGGTCGTGGGTGGAGATGGTACACGTCTACCGCGCGCGCGGGAGGCACGAGTACGCGCACGTCGCGGACGTAATACGGAAAAGAGGAACGCGGGCCCGTTGTTGTTCCGTTATCGCGTACGGGCCGGTTCCGCAGAACTGGCTTCCCTGTGCCTTCGTTTACTGCCGCTGGTACCGGTGCACCCGCGCGGGCGGATGTGCGCTGATAAAAAATGCAGTTGAATCAACAGAAAATGTCGCCAACCGACTCTCTCCTCTGGTCGCGACTCGACTGATATCTCTGTCAAACCGATCATCGCTTCGTTGGTTCGACAAAAGTGTCACTCGAGTCGACTAAAGGAGGGTCAGAGATCGTGACAACGTTTGATCGATTCGACTAAATTTTTTTTGTCAGTGCGTCTACTCCCCGCGCGATAAAGACCGAGTGCAGTGGCCAGAATTCTACCAGATGCGTTTTGCAATTTTAACGTAATATTTGTTCTCAGTGCAGAGTTCAGTGTGAACAGCATGTCGTACGACGTCCCGTTGTGCTCCGGTTATCGGGCCGGTGGGAGCGCGAGTGTACGTACAGGCGTGGCTCAACGCTTCGCGGTGACGCGACCGGTGACCACGCCGCATAGCGAGTCTCCTGGAGAAAAACGCAGGGACGATTCGCCCCGTCACTGCAGCCCAGATATCTTCTCCGGCGCGAAACGGGGTCGCTCTTTTCGGCCGGCGCGGGACTTTCTCTCTTCCTCCTCGGTCGTCCACGCGCGCGCGCGCGCGCGCGCGCATTTGTTTCTCGACGTCGGAACGGCTCTCGTTTCACACTCACCAGATAGTAATCGATGGGCTTCTCCCGCGCCTTGCTGTAGCCCTTCTGCAGCTCGGTCTGCTTGAGCGCGTGCGCGATGTGCAACGCGCTCGCGTCGAACCTGCCGTATTGGTATCCATCGCCGGAGTAATTCTGATTGTAAAGCGACGTTGCGCCGCCGCTCGCGTTGTGGATGTCGCGGTGTAGCGGACTCGCGGTGGGCGGCGACCCGTGGCCGTTCAGGTGCTTCGCGTAATTGGGCGACTCCACGTGGTCGTACCTGCGGGACGCGAGAAGAAAACGAGACACTCTTACGACGGATCGCGGCGTGCGCCACGGCGGGTAGACGAGGCGCGTCGGCGCGGTACCGCTATACGCGCGCGCATTCCGCGCGGATGGACCGACGCCGTTGATCCTTCGTAAAAGAAAAAAGTATGGCTAAAGTGTGGCGGAAGTCTGAGAAAAGTTGAACCAAAATAGTATGGCTGCAGATCGTACACCCAGATTTTTAGCCAGACAATTTTTTCATATCGGCTGAAAAGCCAAATTTTATACGACTCGCCACCTATTCTTTTTTGATTGAATTCTGCTGTATAGGTTCTTCGTTATAAAACTATAACAACATGTTCGGTACTAGAATACAGTTCGTTGGTAATAATTTGAGAGTTTAATAAATAATAAATTGAAATAATATCAACGGACAAGAATAGATATCATACTACTTTACAGCAAAACCTCGTACGAACAACTGAACTCTGATTGAAGAGCGCGTCGTCAACCGACTGAGACTCTGGGATACGATCCGTAGCCATACTCTTTTGGTCCGACTTTTCTCAGATTTCCGCTATACTCTTTAGCCGTACTTTCTTTTTTATACGGACCCGCAGTGGACGGCACGACGCGCAGATCGTCGACGTCCCGTTCTCCTCTTTCGCGTGCGGAGAGAGGGCGCGAATTTCGCGGCAGCGACGAAGGAAAAGGCGCCGTCGACGAGTTAGCGAAATAATTTCATACGCGTCTCCTCCTCAGGGGCCATCCATAAACTACGTGACGTACCTTAAGAGGGAGGAGGGGTTTGAACCAAGCGTCACCGACTGTTACATGGGGGAGGGAAGGGATCAGCAATTGCATCACGCGTCTTTTTTTAGAAAAATTTTCAGACAAATTCAGGAAAGGGTAAGGAGGAGGAGGAGGAGGAGGAGGGGTCCAGTTATCGTCACCAAGCATACCCATGAAGGAAAGGAGAGGGGAGTCAAGAATGGCCAAAAACTGCGTCACGTGGTTCGTGAATGGCCCCTTACCCAGGTGGATAGACTCCGCGAGGCGACGCCCCGCCGGCCCTGATCTGTTCGTTAACGTATCCGCTCCGCGGTACGTTCAAGGCGCTGCGTATTCCCACGCTGGAGCCGTCCAACGTCCCGGGTCCCGGCTTCGGCACGTGACTGCTGCAGTACACCTCCTTGTCGTTGATCGTGTGCTGATTGTTGTAATAGGTCTTCAGCGTGAGCTTCGTGCCGCAAATGGCGCACTTGAAGCAGCCCGCGTGAAAGAACGTGAAGTCCTTCAGGGGACCGACCCTGTCCACCTGGTACACCGTTTGCGCGCAGCGCAGACACGTGCTCTCGTAGAAATTCGGTCGGTACATGTTTCTCGCGCGGTGTGTCCTCTGCCGAGATCTGCCCCCCTCACTCCGCGTGACCGCGCTCGGTCCTGGTATCAACGCACTTCCGGCTCGAAGGCTACGCTCGAGTCATCGAGCTCCGCGCATGAGTTCTCGGCCTCTTGCTGAATAACGCGCGGCGGGCGAACTTGTTTGAGTCGCGGATCGATATACACTGAGAAAAATAACTCGGTTAAAATGACAAAATGTATCTGGTTAAATGAGTCTAGTTGTTTTAACCGAAATACTAGCAAGTTGAACCAAATATCTAGTCATTCTAACTACATGCCTAGTTACCCAACCAGACGTATGTATCATGTGAATTTTGCAGCAACTGTGTGTGTTTTGTGAGTCCTCTTTTGACACTGTTTTTTTATGTAATTAAATGATGAAATTATGTTTCGAAAATAATAAGTAAATTTCTGACATTACTGTCACTCGATATAATAAATTTGTTATCTTAGTTATATTTTGATCAGGGTGTGATTTAAATTTGATGTATCATTGGCAATTTACACTTGTAACAAATGGTTTCTGTTAACTCGACGTCAAAGTTAGGAAAATTTAAAGCAGCATTAACTTGACGCATGCCGTCAATCAGAAAAGTTTGACTGGATATTTTAACCAGAAAATGATCAGTCTGACTAAACAGATGTGGAGGATCCATACATATTTCACAAAACAGTCTGGTTATGGTCTCCAGGATTTTCGTTAAATGGACCAGGTTTTTTTTCTCAGTGTGAGAAAACCTGTTCGCGATGCGCGTCGTGTCGGCGAAGGGAAATGAATCGAACTCGTTGTCGCGTTACACGAAATTGAATTCGGGGCGAATTGATTTTTCGTAACATCGAATCTCGCGACAGATCGCTATTACGATTGTCGTGCCGATGGAAAGAAATTGTGTGGTACCGACGTAAAGGCATTCTCGCATGCGAAATGACGCGTAATGACGCTAGTCGCGGATTTCTATTGACATTGACTCGTACCTCCAGTTGGACTCGGGCAAAATACGAGTGACACATCCGCCGACACTTTGCGCGGTACACGATCGCGTGGTTCGCGCCGCGAATTCAAATCAGATCGCCTGAATCTCTCTATTTCCCTCAAGATCCGCCCGATCGAACGTCGCGATTACATACTTTTCACTTTCAACACCGAACGGACGTGTATGAAAGCGATTGTTTCTCTCTTTTGAGAGAGAAAGAGGGAGGGTGGGAAGGCAGGAGGAAGGGAGGGAGGGGACAGAGAGAGAGAGAATGCCGCACTTGCGGAGGATCCAAAGGATACCTGTTCCTTCTCCTTGTATTGGGACGCGCGCCGATGCAACTCCCGCGCATCGAAATTCCCAAATTATCCGATTATCGCGCACTCCTGATATGAAAATTTGCAAACGAAAGGAAGAAAAAAGAGACGGTGGAATGCCTGGCTCCTTCTTGCTTTTTATCTCTATCTCTCTTACTTGTTTTTGCTGTTCATCATATTATTCGTTACATTATCGTTACTTTTGTCTTTCTCTTTGTGCTCTTGGGAGACATCTGTCTCTTAGAGCCTACTCAATAAATGCATCTTCTTCTTCTTCTTCTCTCTTTGTCTCCCTCGCTCTCCTTATTTCTATTCCTCTTCCTTTCCCTCCTCTCCTTCTCTCTCTCTCTCTCTCTCTCTCCCTCCCTCTCTTTCTCTCTCGATCTCGCAATCCGAACTCACTGCGTACTTTAACCGGATCGAGTGGACGTCGATCGAAATCGGAGCCGGACGCCGAGAGAAATCGGTTTTCACTCGTTCGCAACTTTCCTCATGCGCGGAGCGATCACCTCTCGACGGGAGATCTCTTCACGGGTCCAGCCGATTTTCTGGACGGCGGGCACTCGCGATCCGCGATCGGAGGAGAGAAACCGGACGCGACGAACGCCCGGGGAAAAGGAGAAGCGAGAAACGCACTGTTACGAACGTGAGAGCGCGCTCGCGCACACACACGCACGGCAGGTATATTGCGCACTCGCGAGGCGACCGGTAAACCTGCACGCTCGACGTCCTCGAACGATCTGAGGAGAGGAGAACGGCCATTTTGACACCTGTCTGCATCAGTGGCGCGCTGGGTGGAGAACGTTTGTATACCATTCGTGGGACCACTCTCTCCGGCTCTTGTCCGGAAAGGACGTCTCTTTTTTGCGGTCGATGCACCGTATTTTCTGGTTCCGTTCGGTCGGCCGTGGAAAACAATTTGTGCCCGCGGTGGAAGGACGAACGTTCGCCATTGATCGGCATGAATGATGCGATGTGAGAAGTGCAGAGAGGACGAACGATCGCGTGGATGTTCTTCGGGGACGGGGAAGGCGAAGAGACAGGGTCGATGTTCTCGCGCGCGAAAAATCGGGGTACCGAGTGTCCACTGCTTTTGGGAAATGATTTTTGCGACGATTTTTGGCAACGGGGGAAGAAGAGCTATTGTAAAGAATATTACTCTAGTGCGCTCCTGATTATACCGAACGAAATATGTATACCCCTAGTCGATGATAAAGCGCTTACACACTGTAAACAAAATTTGTATTCAATCTTTTATATGTTATTTCTAGAGGATGATTTTTCGTGATAAACACTTTTTCTCCCTTCAACCAACCAAAAACGACAAATGAGGTGCCATTAAAAAAATTTAATTTTCCGCTTTTGACGAATTGTTAATTTACAATGAGCATTGTATTATATTATTCGTTTAAAAATCTACAATTGTAGCATGGAAGTAAAATCCGAGCTAAGTGCCAGAATATAAAAAATTGAGTTAAGTGCTAAAAAGTGGACTATGTGACAACCCCAATACGCTGTAAAAAATGGGCTATGTCTAGATCCTTTAAAATCTAGTTCAAATAATTGCCACAAGAATCTTGCTTGCTGCAAAGCTTACTTCCATGCTACAATTGTCCCATATCTTTTTCATTAATGTTCCCTATCTTCTAGCTTCTGCGGAATTTCTGCACGGACTTACTAATTTAATATAAATGTATATAAATTTGATACCTATACAATTACAAAGGAAATACATTAATTTTCATAATCACGTATTGGAAAAAAACTTTAGGTATATAATAATATATTAAAAATACAATTTTTTTATAGTATGCAGCATACAGCCTCCTTGAATTTACATCTATTACCAAGCCTTTGCGGTTTCACCCCCACCCCCCCTTCCTCCTGTTCGCTATCGTACCTCCACGCACATTTCATTGGCGGGCTATCGCGAACCCATGTGACGTGACGTATTTCCATATCTGTGTACAGGCTAATACACGACGTTGGGAGATAATTATGCGTATAATACTCGTACGAAGTAGGAGCTCGGTTATCGATTGGTCTTATCTACCGACGGCGATGGTTCTTGTAATTGGCGCTTTGGAAACACGATAGAAAATAATGTCATCGGTGTTACGTAAGTGGCCTGACGGGTGTGGAGGCAGAATAGGAATTGGTGGTAAATAAATTAACGCGTAGGATCGGATTCGCGCATACAAAAACTGTAGGAAGTAGAATTGTAGAAATGGATACGAGACCTGAGATACGTTCCACTCCTTCCGGAATTATAATCGCAGTCATTATTGAAGTCTTCGTTCGAAGTTATGAATAATTATTATGGATAGATACGGAGAAGTGCAATAAGATTCGAAGAGGAAGATACAATCACTTTTTGCTAATATTTTCGACAGATTAGTCTAAAGTTGCTTTCTTTACATCTATAGTTTATCAGTACTACGTAACTCATATATTTGTAAAATATGAAGAATGTACGTGTGGAGTAAAATTAGACAAAGTAGAGCAAGAAGACATGCAAATATTATCTCGTAGGTCCACGTATCTCGTGGGTCGACGCAGGGCACCCAAAAATGTCACGTGAAACATCCCCGTCACATTCCACCGAAGGATTATTGAACCTTCAATCGAAATGTAGGTATTTCAATTATTTTTTCTGTTTGACCTACCGCGAAATAATCTCGATATTATCCCGTGAGTCGACGCGGGGTACTATAAGATGCCACGTGAAGCGTCCCCGTCAAATTCCACCGAAGGATAACTGCACGTTCAGTCGATCAAAATACCGGTATGTACCTGAATACGGTATTGACATTTTTTTTCCTCTGATTTACCGAAATAATCTCGATTATATTTTGGGTCGACGCGCCCGTTCGTCGGGACCAATCAGGCATCGCGCTCATCGGGTACTTTCTTAAGCGGGGTTTTCATGCGTCCGGAAAGCTTGCGGAATGCGGAATGCGTAAACACCGTCAGCCAATCACCTCTTTCGCGTGCGTACTGCCTGCCTACCCGCACCAATCCGCAAGCCTTCCGGACGCATGAGAACCCGGTGTTACGGCACGCGAACTCGTGGACATCCTGTACCTATGCCCCTGGAGCAAGGTCGAATCCACTCCGCATTGCGCGTCGCGCAATTGGAAAGCGCCCTTGATGATTTTTATGCATCGTTGTGTAACAATTCCTCGGGGCTTGGTAAAATGCTTTTGCATAATCTTTAATATGCGCCCCGCAGACGGACGCAAACGCCTAAAGTTGACCGGATTTTGCGATCGCTTCGTGACCCTCTACGCGTGCAACCTAGCAGTAACTCCAACATCATCGAACTAGTCATGTCACAGCATAAAGATCATCGAGCAGAGGTTATGACGCTCCCTGCGTTTGACAGCCAGGTAAAATTTCACGATTTCCTCGCGAACTCTCTACGTATTGCTCTAATCGTCAACGAGAAAGCTGCGGATTTTGACATACTTTTCGGAGGGAACTCATAGATAAGTGTGAATTTACGCGATTGTTTGCGCGACTCGATTAGATTCTCACGAATTTCTGAAAATTACTCCATAAATTTATCGCAGCACTTGGTTATATTTAGCTTTTCGTTTTTAATCGCATCGGCTACGCATTACGCCCGACAGCAATGCAGTGTTATCGAATTTATACAGGGTGATCCAGTATCAAGTATACCGTTAGACATTGCATAATTGCGAAATTTCGTTCTTTTTTGAAATCGATCAGGACAGCTGTAGCTCCGAAAATATTGGTCGTACGGAAAAATATTTCAGATGAATTCTTTATGGTTTCAAGAGATCTATTTTTTAAACGAAATAAATTTTGTATAGTTTGCATTTTTTTTGGTGAGAAACAGGGATCGACTTCAATCTTATTTAATGGAACTCGATTTTTTAAATTTTATAAAAATTATAGAGCCCGTCGAAGAAACTAGCAAGAAAGGTGTCGAATGAAAAAGCCGTTCACTGAGACGTTTCAAAGATATCGCTAACAAAAGTTTGAGGATAATCGCGTCATTGCTCCGATTTGTAAAATTCGCAAAAATGGATAAATTCATTTCACGTATAACATAGAAGCCCTGAAATCATGAAATTTTTATCTAAAATATTTTCTCATCCGACCAATATTTTCAGAAATATTAGACTATAACACTCTAACTGGATCACTCTGTATACATCATAGGTCGTAAGGTCGCACTGTGCCGGAAGAAAGTGGAATTAATCGAATTGCCTTCTCTTCCAGGACGATTCGGTACTGGAGGCAATAAACAGCATGTCTTCGGAAAACGAGGAATCCGTCACCTTCGATTATTTGCAGGAATGCGTGAACAGCCTGGAAAGTAAAGATTCGGGAATAAATCTCTCGCCCGTTTCGTCGGGAGTGTCAAACTCTAGCTTGCACCTGGATAATTTAAAGGAAGAATACAAGAGCACGGACGATCACGATCTCAGCAACTTGGATATGAGCTTCATAAAAATGGAGAGCATATTCTTTAAGTCGGAAGTCGATCTCGAGCCACGGGGAACGGTTGAACGAATTGACGAGAGCCATTCCTCCGAGTCGATGAACATATTCGAGACTACCTGCAGCCAATTCGGGAATTCGACGGATTCTATAGAAAATGTTGATTACAACGGAATTGATTCCGATGCGTTGGGCGGTACTTTCGATAATATAGAAAACGCACACGAATCGAGAAGCCGGAATGACGATTCGAATCGCCACGACAACGCTGATGAACGTTTCGAGGGCGACGCGCAGTCATCGCGAAGCGAATATTTTACGGACGAATACGGGAAAATCTCGACCGCGAAATCCAGCCCTCTCGGGAACGCGGATCTCGACGCAGGCGTCGAGTCCAAAGACAATATTTTGCATCACGAGTATAGCTTGGAGAAGCAAGCAAAGACGTGCACGCAGTGCCCGATGACCTTCAGATACAAGAAACATTTGGATCGACATCTGGAGGGCCACGAGAAGAATAATTGCCCCCAATGCAGCGCAAAATTCGCCAGACGGAAGCACCTCGACGTGCACTTGTTTCGTTCGCATGGCGAGCGTACCACGAAGTATCCGCATACGTGCGATATATGCGCGCGTAGCTTTCTGAAGCAGATGCTCCTGATTCGGCATCGAACGAAGCATCACTACGTGAACGGCGCAGCGTGTCCAAAGTGCGGCGACATTTTGACGACGGACGCGGAGGTGAAGGAACACGTCGAGAGGCACGACGGCAAAATGCAGCTTAAAAGCGAAACGCAGTGCTCTCGGACATTCGACGCGCAGCAGATTTGTCAGTCGAACCCTCAAAATCATCAGGACTACAAGTGTTCCGGCTGTAATGCGACTTTCGCGACGGAGAAGGGCAAGGAGGAGCACTTTAAAGTGGCTCATTCCGTGAAGTCCGCGGGTTCGGCTTCGACGGCGAACGGTGAGTACCATCGGGAAGCGCATTTTTACGCGTTCGTCGCATCGTCAAACACGTAATCGCGCGCATTCATCGAAATCTATGGTTCAGGTTCGTACTTCTGCGCCGACTGCCGGCAGGGTTTCGTGAAGAAGCACAGCTACTGCCGTCACCTCGCTACGGCGGCGCACCTCGGCAGGGTGAACGAGCAAGTGCCGTTGAGCGAAATTCACGGCTGTCCGATTTGCTCGAAGCAACTGACGTCGAGACAAGCACGCGATCAGCACATTCGGCGGGTGCACAAGGACGAGAAGAGGTTCGCCTGCGACACGCACGGTTGTGCGTTTCAGTCGGCGAACAAGAGGGATTTGGACAGGCACAAGCAGCTGCACGTGGAGGAGCGCAATGTCGTGTGCGAGCACTGCGGCAAAGCTTTCACCAGCGTTGGCATCCTCAAGGATCACGTGTTGTACGTGCACAACAAGGAGAGGCAATTCGTTTGCGAAGAGTGCGGCAAAGCCTTCAAGCGAAACAGCCTGCTGAACAGGCACAAGCTGTCGCACCAGCAGATACGACCATTCCCTTGCAAACACTGTAACGCCGCGTTCAAGCGATCGCATCATCTGACGCGGCACATGGAGACTTGTCATCGAATCACGCTGGAGAAGAAGAAGAAGGTAAGAGCTTTTCTCATTCGTTGGCGCGGCAATTGTGTATTCACGTGTGCGACCCTCGTCGAAACAGGTCGTGAAATTAATGAAAACGGAAGATGGTCAGCTGGTACCGGTCCCCGAGAAGCCGAAAAAGCCGAAAGCCAAGAAAGTCACGGCAAAGAAGGAATCGTGCCCCGTCGGCGATCAGAATTCGATGGACGTCATGTGCAAAACCCTCGTCAATGGAATGGACGCATCGCCTACCAATATCTCCACGGAATTGCAGCAAGTTGAAAACTTGCTGCCCAGCGCAGACGCGATACCGGAGAATTCTGATATACCAATGGAACTGTCCAATTTGTTATCGGTCGGCGATCCGATGCCGCAAGTTCTGTCATTGGTGGACGTACACTCGGGTCAAGTGGTCACCGTAGAAGTCGCCAGTCCCGATACGCTGCCTCTTAACGATCTAGTGGATCAGTTCGAGGCCAATTGCGGTGAGATGCTCGATCTCTCGAGCTACCAAGACTTGGGATTTCAAACTGGAATTTTGAATAGCGATCAAAACTATTACGATCACACGGCGTACACCGAATTGCCGCTGGAGAGCGTCGAGGAGTCACCGCTACTGATGGATCCGAACAACGGTAAGATGGACTCGTTACCGACGATCGAAAACTACCTGACACAACCTTTCTCGCCGTTTTTGAATCTCTAGATCATTTTTGAATAGCACATTTTCCGCCCAAGAACATCGCAAGAATCTTCGAATGCATTCAGTATTAATTATTGTACAAATGTGACGAGCATTAGGAAATTTCGTCTTTCTTTTTATAAATATATTTTACGTCTCTCGCGCGCGCGCGTTGAAGGATCATTCAAATCGTTATAAGCATAGCTATATATGAGGCATTCCATGTCAAATCGACCGCTCGAGTTTTTGAAATTCGCAAGTAGATTTATCCTATAATTCGTACGACGATTGCTGCTGGTATCGTTACGTCTTTTAAACGCGTAACTCGATCTCCATAGGAGATCTTACTGTAGATATTGAGAATTCTCGCGTCAAGTATTAGTTCATATAGATGGTAGGCGTAACAAGAGAAAACATTTATCCTTTACAGTTCAACAAAATCATTGTATGAATACAATAAACTTGTTGAAAGGTGGCAATATACTTTTTATACGACGGACTATACCGAAACTCCCTTATGAAAATACGCGCGCAGGATAAGCTTTGACATCTTTCGGTTGGTTGAGGTCAGTTCCGTAATCGCGAAACGATCGTTCTCCAATCTGTGTATCTCTAACAACGACTTGTTCCAATGAAAAGAGGAAAAATTCGAAGAAATGACTGCAAGCAGAAAATACAGTTTCCTCTTTATTTTTAAATAGGTAGACATACAGTAGATCAACAAAACAATATTCCAAATCTACAACTTCTCGCAGTTGCACACCAATTTATGGAATGTTCGACTTTTCAGTATCATTTATTGAAATCAAATAACAATGGTATAAAGGCAATAGAGTTACGATAGGAGCTTGGTCAAAAATATTCGCTATACCGCGCATCGATCTTCCTCCGACGAAACAGCGAGGACTCCAACATCGTTCGCTTTTGATCTTGATAATGTCCTTCGCTTTAAATCTAATCGAATGCTCGGGACATCTACATCTAGCGAATAGTGTAGCGAGGAACCCTCGATGTCGCATTGCAGCGCGCGTTTTTTCTTTCACCGCTTGCATAGTCCTCCTCTTAGAAAACATTATCGTTTCATACTTTCTTTATTTCGCGATTACTCGTGACAAAGCTTAACGACCTATCGACTAATTCAATTATGTCATTGCAAGGACGAGTGAAGGCGATGAATATTGCGCGTGTAGCGTTTAGTTTTTCGTCACAGTACGTGTAGCGTGTGTGCCGTAGTATTACAAAAATACTAGCGTATATATGTACAGTGTATCGTCTTTATTTTCCTACAGCTTTCATTATAATCGCGTCAACACGACACGTCACGACGCCGCAAGTCGAAAACCAAACGACGCATTCCGTACGCGTCATCATTTTACAAGAATTCCCAAATAAATGCTTCACGCTCGTATTTCGCTCTTTTTCACCCTCTCTTTAACTCTCTCATTTTCCATATGAATTTCTCAAGAGACATACCTGTACGCGAGTATTCCCACCATTGCGGCGGCAGCGGCGCCACCGAATAAACTCCACGCGACCATAGACAGAGTCTTATTTTTACTACCGAGTTTTCCGTCTTTGGCCACCGCCCCGTTTTCTTTGTGCGTTCCGAGCATCTTACGATAAAGGTTCTTTTCGTGTCGAGCGTCCTTGGCATTTTTTCCTTTCAAAATGACTAATTCCTGTTGTATCGCTTTAGATTCCGGATCTAGCTTCGCGGCGTGCAACAACACGGTATAAGCTGCTGCATTTTCCCCCTTTTGATGCAATATTTTTCCTAAACAAAAAACGATTAAACTTCGTGAAGAATCGCAAATAATATATGAAGGGTCCAGTGGAAAAACGATGAGGGTCCATTTTTTTCGAAATCGATATTTTAGCGACATCTGTTAGCTTGTAACATGAAGCATCAACATATCAAACCTTACAGGGGACGAACACTGAGATTCCACTAAAAACTGTGGTTGAAAATAGGCGGCACAGTGGACTCCCGTGCGTTGTGAAACTTTAAATGTCGTGTTTCTCAACTTTTAGAAATATGGACCCTCATCGTTTTTCCACTGGACCCTTCATATAATACTGTGGCAATAAAGTTCCGCTTCTTTTTTTTAAGGAAATTTTGAACGTACAGTCGAGAAAGGAGTTACTATGTTATTCCATGGAGATCATATCTTTGACTCTACCTTTCCTGAAGAGCGCTTTCACGTTTTGCGGTTGACATCTTAAAACGTTCTCCACGCTCTTGAGCGCGGCGTCGTACGCCTCGGTTTTCATTTGAGCGGCGGCTAAATTGTTGTACACCTTCATCCTATCCTCCAACAATGCCTGCAAATCGGTGTCGCTAGCGGACTGCTCTACTTCCTCCGTAGGATAATTTATACCGCCTTTCGAATCGTCCAAAAAATCCAACGCCCTACGATAGCACTGAATCGCGAGTGCGGGCTCGTTTCGCGAGTACCACCAATTGCCGCGTTCTCGTTTCTTGTTCCCAATTTCCTTTCTTTGATTGACTCCTAGGCTTTCAATTTCAGATTCCAACTTCGTGGCCTTTAATTCGACAGTGTACCAAATGGTTGCCCCTTTCGGTATATCAGTTTCCCTTCCCATGTCACCGTACGCAAATCTGGAAGATACTTCCACTTCGGCGACCTCGCCTATGTCCATCAACGCGATCGCCAAGTCTAAACCCTAATTGAAATTTATGTAAGATACTTCGGTAAAGTAAAGTCCAAGAATTACTCCAGCTTCAATTGCTGACAAACCTGGATTATTTCTACATCGCCGAGTTGTACAGTTATTTCGTTGTACTCTTCCACAGTGGTACCGTCTTCCAATTTACCGGTAACTTTCAATGTACACATGTCAGATCTATTGGGACGCGTTCCTTTTTCTCCTGCTTTCAAAATCCTCTTTCTCAACTGACCATTCCCAAGTATATCCATCCATTCGTTTTCAGGTTGCTCATCGAGCATTGCCTTGGTTAACGGATCTTTTGGATCGACGTTAAAGTTCATTTCATTTTTAATGAAGTCGGCCTGTGTGTTTGCAATCGTCTCGTGCTCCATTTCCATCTTGAAATCTACTTCGTCGTTAATAAACACGAATATATATAGGAACTTAATAATATCTCTACGAGCCGTAAGCTGCAGTCATAAAGGTTAGACTTCTGTGTTGAGAATGACGCTCCCAGAAAATAACGCAAATGTATTATTACGGCGTAATGATTATAGGAAAGAAAGATAAATTTGGTCATGTGAGTATCGCGATCGTAATTTAAAAGATGTATATTCATTTAGTTTTACTATTTCACGAGGACAAATTTATTCGGGTAACTGGATAATCAGCTTTCAGCTATCGGGCGGTGATTTCATTCGAGATTAAAAAAAACTTACCTCAGAATTTGGATAGACGTGAACTGTGGTCCGCAGAAATGGTTAGAAAATGCGAAATCGCACGAAACGTGACTTTTATATTTACAAAATCGCACAGATACTGCAGCCGAATCCCAACGCGAAGTCGAGAAATATTTAAAGTCGGTCACCAGATATATATATCGATAATCGAATTTTCAAAAAGGCTAGTTCCTGAAATTTCTATCGCGATTGCGTAAGACAGTTTTAATTTAGAAATCGAAGCCGTGCGGCAGGAATTCCTTTATTCGCAATCGCTGGGAGGGATGATGTTCTGTTGTATGTAAAAACTGAATTTCTTGAAGTGCCGAAATATGCCTCGTTCCTCTTGATTTCTCACGTTCTCTGGATCTAACCTGATTTCGTATAGGCTGTTGGCGAAACAGAGGGAACTCGTACGATGTAACGGGTGAATTACAAAACGGTATGACAGCAATTCTTATCGGCTTTTCCAACATGTACGAAGGAAAACTCCAATTTTCAAGATTCAAAGTACTCGAGACGCGATTACTATGCGTAGCGCGCGTTTTTCGAGAAAGTCGAACTATCCTCCACGTTTCGCTCACCACGTGAATTACGGGCGCGCGGTAACGGCGCGTTTACTCGCGATAAAAAATAGGTACAGTACCGATGATTTTTGATGAATCACTTTTTTTCAAATCATCCGGGTTTTTTATACGGCGGCCATGGTGAATGTATTAAATCGGGAATCGTCCAATCATGCGGTACCACATCTCGAGCGTTCACTTTAAACGCGCAAGCGCGTCCTCGGTGCTGACAGTCGGCGAGTGGTCGTTGAACCGTTCACATAAATCTTTAATACATTTTTCGTTGGCCGCAATCGAATTAATTTTAACATTAATTAACAATGAAGCTCTTCCTGACACTCGGCGTCGTGATTGCGGTTTTATGTTCAGTCAGTGCCGATGACAAAGCCTCGAAAGGACCCAAGGTCACTGAGAAGGTAAGACAATTAACTGATCCTTTCTATGATAGCGCTGGTTTTGTAAATAAACATGCCGCGTTTATAAACAATCGTCTCACATTGTCGCACAAAGTTAAATGTATACGTTTTTAGCTTTGAAGTTAAACGCACCTCTCTCTCTTTCTCTCTCAAACCGAGCGAATTCTTCGCATCCCGAGTGATGGACCGAAAATGAAATAAATCTCTGATATATGCTTTCACTTATCAAGGTGTGGTTCGACATCAAGATTGGCGATGAAAATGTGGGGAGAGTAGAAATTGGGTTGTTCGGAAAAACAGTACCGCGCACTGTCGAGAACTTTGTCCAATTGGCTAATAAACCAGCTGGAGAGGGTTACAAGGGCAGCAAATTCCACAGAGTCATCAAGGAATTCATGATCCAAGGTGGAGATTTCACTAAAGGCGACGGCACCGGAGGTACTGCTTTTTAGCTATGGACATCCACATTGTTTGATTCAGAACTCCTTATACCTCTCTCGTCTCTTTGTGATATTCACCATCTCGCTCATTTCAGGGCGTAGCATCTACGGAGAACGTTTTGCCGACGAGAACTTTAAGCTAAAGCACTACGGCGCTGGCTGGCTTTCAATGGCAAATGCTGGAAAGGACACGAATGGCTCTCAATTTTTCATCACCGTTAAGCAAACGCCTTGGCTTGACGGCAGGCACGTCGTTTTCGGCAAGGTCATCAAAGGAATGGTTGGTAGTTGCCATGCTCATTTGGATGTGGCTAGAGTACCGAATCGCAAATGTGCGCACGCTTTAACAAATTATATTTTTCCATCAGAATGTCATCAAAAAGGTCGAGGCTACCAAAACGGACAGCCGTGATAAGCCACTAAAGGATGTCATAATTTCTGACAGTGGTTCTGAGACTGTGGATGAACCATTTGGCGTCGCCAAAGAAGACGCGACAGACTGAAACATTCGAAGAAATGCAACAAGAAATGAATCGCGAGACTGGCGATTTTATCTCTCCAATTGCTTTTTTACAATCGATTAATAAATATAATTTCTCTAGAAATGCGTTTGTAATCTCTCTCCGAAATCCTATCCAGCGAGTAACAAAGAAAGAGAACGCTCGGGTATCGCTGGCAGGCGATCCGCGACAGTCTAGCTTTTTGTAGTAATCGCGCGCGATTCTTGACTTTCACCGGATATTGTCTGGATAAAAGTCATGAAACGAGTTTCGATGCCATTTCTGACCTCGCATTCTCTTAATAACAATAATAATAATAATAGTAACTTTCGTGTTCATGCCAAGCGATACATGTAAACCGGTCCGTATAGGTACTAATCCCTACCTCATTTCAGGTCCTACTACTGCTACTACTATGGTCGAATCAAATTTGAAATAACAACAAAAAGTATCATGGCGTCCAAGGCTCATGTGGACAACACGGTCAACGAACGTCGCTTACGGCCGATATACGGTGAATATTTAAACGAGACGCGTTAGACTTTCATTTACTTTATTTTTCCAATAATTTACGAGCAATTTCTCGTCTCTCCGCGGTAACCGGCTAAAAGGTTATGTAATCGAAGATTCGCATTTCTGTTGGTTACAGACTGGTTGGACAATGGAAACAATAAGAAAGCCCTGCAGGAGGCGGAAAAAGTTCTCAGGAAGCAAACGGACAACCAATGCGCCAGGGTACTCAAGGCGCTGGCCCTGTTGCGACTCGGCAAGGAGGACGAGTGTCGTGTGATCATGGACAAGGTGCAAGCCGAAGTGCCCTGTGAAGATTCAACTCTGCAAGCGATGAGCATTTGTTACAGAGAGATACACGAACGTGAGTAGCGGTCAACATTCCGGAATGCCCCGCGAATTTTGCCTGGTCAGTTATCATTTAACGGGTCCGAATTTCAGCCGATAAGATCAGTGAGATTTACGAAGCAGCGGTCAAGGCAGACCCCAATAACGAGGAGCATCTCACGCACCTTTTCATGTCGTACGTGCGACTCGGGGATTATAAAAAGCAGCAGCAAACTGCGATGGCCTTGTACAAATTGAAACCTAAAAATCCATATTATTTCTGGGCAGTCATGAGCGTGGTGATGCAAGCCATGGGAGCGGATGATAACTTAGCCAAAGGGGTAATTTTACCGCTCGCAGAGAGAATGGTTAGTTGCGTCTTACTCCTATAAGCTGGAATTGAAAAAGTTGTCTCATTGGAGAGGGTGGTACGGACGTAAAGATAGAGAACTCTTGCCACAATTTTCATTTCCTTCCCTCTCCTTCACATACAAGGTCATAATTCTTGATCCCTCTTCCCTTAAACTACAATCGTCCAGAGTTGAAAGACATTGCTTTTGAGGAACAACCCGCGCAGCTCTCTTAGGATTTAATATTACATTACTGGAGAACAGGTTTTGAAATTGGTTGACGCGGGAAAGATGGAAGCTGAACAGGAAGTACAGCTGTATCTCATGATCTTAGAGCTGCAGGGAAAGAGCGAAGACATGTTGAAAGTACTCTCGGGTCCTCTAGCCTCGCATCTCTCTTCCGTTCCGTATCGTACGGCCGTGCTCTTGCTTCAGTTAGAACGATTTTCCGAAGCATCAGCGGCATTCAAAGAACTCATCGATCAAAAGTGAGTACGCGCGCCGCACTCGACGAGTACATACGTTTTATCAAGGGATATCGAGATGAAATTGCAGTACAGTTCTGTCAGACCCTACAATCCCCTTTGAAGAGAAGATTTTGTAATTCTCAATATCGTTGACAGTGTCGACAATTGGGCATGCTATCGAGATTACCTTGTGGCCATGCTGAAACATTCGACTCCCGACGAGTGCTTGAAGTTTATTAACGAGATTGCCACAGGCAAAGGCAAGAAAGCCAGAGCGCCTCACCTGGCGCGATTCGAACTTTTGAAGCACACTCGCGAGACAAAAAACGCGCCTGAAGCGTTAGAACCAAGAGACCTGATGCGTCAATATTTCGCAGAATTCGGCGAGAAGGGTTGCGTCGTCGATGATCTCGAATTGTATCTGCACCTTCTAACGCCAGCAGACAGGTTGATCTTGCTCGAGAAAGTAAGGAAAAATCACTGAATATCGTGTTGATTCTTCGGTTCCCGCGCGAGCGCGTTGATCGAATTGAGAGAATGGCGCTATTCTCGTTGCAGATAGCCGAAGACGTGGGTGTGAAGGAACACGAATTCCCCGTGTCGGTCGAACAAATGCAGAGGCACATCCACTTGGAACAACTGAAACGTATTTGCGGATTGCACCATCCTCCTAACGCGGATACGGAGGAAAGGAGACGCTTGACGAATCGTCTTTGCGCTCTCTACAGCAAGGGGAACGCGTTGTGCCCGTTTCAAGATAGATTGCCCACTGATTTCTGTCCCGCGGACTCCTATGCTCTACTGGCCTCCCACTTGATGCACCAGCTGTGGTCGGAAACTAATGAAGCTTCGTATTTATACAGGTACTTGTGTACAATTGATGGCTAACGCGCGGATACTCTTAAAATACAATAGTTAATTTCTTGAAACTGCGGACGAATGTTGCATAATACGTACGTATAATAATAATAATACGTTGCATAATAACTGTTATAGGACAATGGCATTATTGGAGCGCTGTTTAATATCGAGTCCTGCAAATTTTCATGTAAAGATATTATTAATCCGTGCGTATTTGGAAGCGGGACTAATAGGAGCCGCTAATCATACATTTGATTTATTGGACGCCAAACACATTCAGATAGATTCCCTAGGACATTTACTTGTGCCCCTTCTCGCACCGCTCGGCCACTTATCGCAAGCTTCAGCTATGCTCGATCACGCCGCCAAGTTCTTCGTAGCAAATTATAAAGATGTATGTACTTTGTTATTTTTGTTCAAAAAATGTGTTTACACCATCAAAACACATCGTGCAGCATCTCGAATACGCGATGCCACGTTAAATATACGAATTGCATTTATAACGTATAATCGATGCGCAATACGAATCTTGCATCTTGCAGCAGTCACTGATCGATCGTCGAGACTTTCTCTGTCTTCTTTCCATGTATATTTAAACTAACGTTATATAACATAGCGTAACGATCGTCACGTTCTTTCTAAACACCGCGTAATGAACTTTTAGAGCGTGGATCACCTGACCTTTGCTTATAAATACGGAAGTTTTGTGAAGATTCAAGAGTTCGTCGAACTGAGAGAACGGCTGGAGAATTCTTTGCATTTTGCTATGACGACGGTGGATAAAATGCTTTTAGAGCTGTGCTGGTGCGATAGATTTTCTACCCTACCTTCCATTCTAGCCTCAATGCATATTGAGCCTCACGAGGATTCCATTAGGTGGGAACTTCTGAAGGACAACCGAGACTTGGAGGTACTGTTTCGACACGAGTACTTTCATTCTTGGCGTGTTTCTCTAGAGCTGTAGAATAACTTGCAAGGATTTTGTTTTTAATTGCTACTTACAAATTAATCATTGAGGCGCATTTCGAACTCAAGTACGCAATGCGAGGACTTTTAAATCAGATTACGAGGTTCAATGGACCACTGCAATCGGCTTTCATATTTCTCGCATATATATCAAAATAGGTGGTCGTGGGATGGGAGCCTTTGACGGAAAGCGAAGAAGATCCACGAATGCGCAACGAAACGCGATCGTGCATGTTGCGTTTACTCGCCGTGAGAAGTTTAATGCTGCGAATATTGGCGGCTACGGCAGAACCGGAGTCTTCCTCGCTCCTCGTGGATTTGTCTGCCGAACTGAAAAAATTGGAGCAGGAACATATCCCGCTTACCCTTTCCAACTTCGAAATTGACGAGACACGAAGAAGAGCGAACAGTCCGTTGGTCCCTCTCGACGCGGTGGAGCGTTTGCGCGAGGCGTATAACTCGAAACAATTGAATATCGTGGCACGGTTCGCCGAGTCTTTTTCGAATTCGACGTATCCGGATTCGGATTGCGTCCAGGCTCTGAGAAAGTCGCCGTCTGTTCAGCCGCTATCGATCCCCCACGAAGAATCACCCGTTTCTTATAAACATTTTTTACTGCGAGCTTCGACATGCGGAGAAACTCTCGCTATATTGGGTGCGATGTGCTGTTCATACGCAATGCGGTTACAACCGGCTTCTTTTAATAAGAAAAATAAGAAAAAATCGAATAAAAATGTCACGACGTTGTCGTCGGATCATTTGCAGGTAAGATCATCTCAGCCGTTAATCTCGGGGAACCTCGAATCGCTCTTCTATTGTCCATCATCGGCGGCTCCATTTTACATAGGTATCTTCTTCGTTACAGGGTTGGTTGGAAGTCGGATCACTGTTAACGGAGCGATTGCAAATCTTGGACTCTGTACTTCTCGAAGCGGAAGAACATCATGTTCAAACTGGCCTGGACGATAAAGATAATCTGGAAGCATCGATCATTGATCGCGCCGAAGTGAGCTTTGTACAAAGTTGTAGAGTGTTGAGATCTCGGGCGAAGTCCACCCTGCAACTAATCAGTGGTTTGAAGAGCTGAAGAAGATGTTAGAATGACTTCTGTACAAAGATCATCCATCCATCCATCCATTCATTGGTTAGCGAATGCCATTCTATACTTGTGTACATAACATTTAACAGTTATCATTATTGACCGGAATGTCGATAATAAAATGAAACGCCTCTTCATAAAATCGGTTGATCACAGTTTGTGGCTGACAATTTTTGTGTGCTACGTGATATAGAAATGTGTGTTAGTGACAAGAAAGTAGACGGGTCAACGATTCCTTTTTTTTTTTTTATTAAAAATTGATCGATGCAGTTGACAAAACTGTATAAGTCTCGAATGACCCTTTCGGGAAATGTTCGTTCGGGAGAAGAACTATGATAATATCAATAATCACACATCAGATTTTCGCGATTACACCGTTGTACGGAATCCTTGTGAGAATGGTTAACTAAGAAAACCTACTCTTTATATCATCGTAAAAAAATAGCGAGACAGTCTCATTGATGTTGATACAAGAATTTTAAACGATACTTAAATCGCATCCCTTCTTTCTGTTCGCCAAATGCGCCTTGGCAATTTCGAGGAAGAGCGGACGTTGCAGATGAGTGTACGCGATATCGAGCATCTGTAGCGCCGCCTTCTGAACATGCACGCTCCCGCTGGAGAAAAGGTCGTGACCCAATTCGAGGCAAGTGCCAAAGTCACATTCATCGGCAGCTATAATGGCGAGTCTAACGATTTCTTCTATATCCGTCATGGCGGCATCCCTTTCGTCCTTGTCCGCGGCGTCGTCGACGCGTTTCAATATGTTCTTCAACACACCTTAAAAAAGGAAGGATTTACGGTACCTATATATATTGAAATCAACTCTAGCGCGGAATGGTCCCAGGCACTTAGCTACTCGAAATAGAGGAGATATTCGAACAGGCAAGACCCAATTGCAATGAGAAGGTTTATCAAGAATTTACTCACTGTCCGCAGCCGCCAACTCCCTGTATCCAACCTGAGTCTTCCTGTCGTACGGTACCACGATGCCAGCACCGTGAAAAGTTTTCGCAACGACCTTCATATGCCTCTCTCGCATTTCGGTCGTCTGTTTTTCGAGCGTTAATTCGTGCTCCTTGGCGAAACGTTTCAGCCGTTTGTGCAGGTTGACTATCTTCATTCGGTCAAACGGATTGGCTCCTTTTAGTCGTTCTTCCAGATACGCGCTTCAATTGAAAGAAAAAAAGTTCGCATAAAAATGGACGTTCCACAGTCAGATATCAGCGGCAGAATTGGATATAATCGCTTACTCCACCGCACCGAAGACATTCTCGGACATTCGCACGATACTGCAATCGAGATTAGCGCTATTCTTGGCGACGAAAACGGGCTTCTCCTTATCGTCGTCCCTCCAATATCCTATGTGGAACTGATCTTTATCGTTGCCTTTTAGGATCGTCTACAAGGGAGCGTGAAGCGTGAATCATTTCTCGATATCGTTCGCGCGGACTCGTCACAGTTTCCCCGATCATTTCATCTCGATTTACCTCAAATTCTGGAGGATCGAAATAATATCTCCAATGACGATAGTATTCCTTTTTATCGTGGGTAGTATAGTCGCTCAATTTGCCGCTCAAGACGTCATAAGGGCCTACCAGAATAAGATCGACAGCCTTGAGAGCGTTGCAAGGATCAACTTTTGATTCTAGGCTGCAGAAATCATAAAATTTATAAAAATCGTCCGGCATTTTCAATTGGAACTTTTTACGAATCTCCTCTTCAACGCCGGTCGAGAGGGAAGGTTCGTCACTAGTTTTTTCTTCATTCTCGGACTTTGATTCTGCAGATTTCTTTGTAGGACTTGGCTTAGAAGGCGAATCGGATGGTGTGGGAGGCTTTTTTGAGGGACTTTTCTCATCCGGTATGTTGGGTGTCTCGGAAGATGTCTCCTCGAGACTTTGCTCAATTGATGAATCAAGCTTTCCAAGGGACTCCTTTACGAGATTCCCTTTCGCTTCCACGTCACCTCCATTCGAAGAGACAACGTCGTCCTTCTCTGAAATAGACGTTACGCTATCCCGCTCTGGACTTGGCGACATGTTGTGCGATTCCTTCGCCACGCGCGCTTTGTCTGTTTTTCTATATTTCGCAGTTGGCAAATCGGTTTCCTCCTTGGGATCTTCGTTCTTTCTCTTCTTATGCTCACTCACTTTCTCGTGAGAGTGTCGATCTTTCTATAAAGGAGTAAAAAGAAGTAGGTAATTTTGTGATACGAATGAAATATGTCACGCTCGGTCGAACGTTTGAATGCATTCTTGATAATTTTTCAATAATGACCTTACCTGATCGCCTTTAGGTGGATGCTTATACTTTTTGCGATGTAATTCATTTTTCTGATAACACTTGCTGCCGTACTGACATGCAGTTCGTGGATCTTCCTCATAAGCTTTATCGGAGTTATCGTCGGAAGACATTGTCCGAGTTCAATAACGATTGCGAATTGACGAGGAATCGGAAGTATCAAAATATCTTACGGAATATATAATGCTCGTAATATTTATCGGAATAAAAAAAACCCGCCACACATTCAACCACTCACCGAAGCACCTGCTTCAGTACAGACCTACCCACTTGGAAAATTTCAGAACCAGCTCCAGCAACTGGTGACTCTAGCGGCCTACCGTTGAAGCTTGCCGTGGCATAGGTGTAGGCATAGTAATTCCGACCTCTCGTTGCGACGTATGTAGAAATGAAGAAAATTTAAATTTCAGAGCACCAAGGAGCACTTACATTGTTTTGCGAAGAAATCACTTCAAAGAAGGCGACAAATTTGGAAATATCGGAAACGAGAAACCAGCTATAAACCAAAAACGGCTATAAAATACGGAGGGAAATGAATTCTTCCTGTCCGATGCGCGCGCGCGCAATAACGCATAATAACTCTACATCACTCTTCGTTATGTCGCGGGCGGCCCTGTAATCGACAGTGGTATTGTATTTGCGATCGCCACGTGATCTGTACAGTTCAACATGACGACACGCGTAAACAATGAATAATTTCGTATCCGGATATATTTCTTTCGATTATTACAAATTTTACTTACATGTGTCTCGCAACGTCAATGCGACTATTAACGGTGTAAAACGTATCGAACAGTTGATGCGACTGATGCAAGAACTTGTATCATTGTGGAGAAACGAACTATTTTTCGTAAATGGATTTCGTACTCGATAAAATACGTATGCTTATTTAATTTTCACATTTACGGTCCCTCCTCCGTCTCAGTGTCCGCTATCAATTGTCTGAAAGTGGTGTCATTATTATCGTCTGTTTAAACATCGCGACGTTATCTGCATACCTATGGCTCCTTAATGAAACCGGACACGCGGATTCAAGATCGCGGTACCCCCCCAGTCGCAGCCAAACGCATTTGGATGGGGAATCGCATGAGCCGGGAGTACTGGACAAGCCTATTCTTTGTTAAAAACGTGAATACTGATCACAGTCTCTTATAAAGGTGCAAAAATAATATGCTGAGGTGTGTAATAGGCGAATTTCACTGAATCGTACTTATTGACCATTCACTGATTCGCTGTATCACGACGATTTTACATTAGCTGCCGTAACGCGGGGCCAGTGTTAACGGTGTAACGGTGAGGTCGCGATGTACCGAGAGTGAGCTAATTTTCCCTTTCCTTCCCTCCGTACTGGACACATTCATCTCTTTACGAATGAAGGAAAGGAGGGGAAAACGAAGCTCATTCGGCACGATTCAAAGACCACCCTATTGGCTAGCGACGCAACGCAACGTCCGGTACAGTGAAATCTGTCACCCCTAGGTACTTCTTGGAGCACTGCCCAGAATACCTACACAGGTCGCGGCTAGAGAGTGGCGTAGCATGGAATTAACCGGAGTGGGGGGCATGAAAATAGGGGGCGTCCAGAGAATCCAGAGCGCTGAGAGGGGGCAGATTCTACTGTAACGCGGTAGCTAATGTTATACCGTTGTACAGTTAGAAAAACGCGAGTCCTCGGATGCGCGACGACGGCTAAATATAGTAATGTATCCTATTAATATATAATTATATAATTTGCACGTTTCTATGGTCCTTCAGAGAGGTAGGGCTCGGTGTGGCAAAAACTCTGTAGAGATCTGCCCGCGATTAATTTTCGGCGCCGCACCGGATTCACTCTACATGTCATGCGAGTTTGACCAAATTAACCGGTAGCTCGCCGCAAGTTTACGTCATTGTACAAACTTTCTTGTTCGACGGGTACAACGAGGCGGCCAAGACTTGCTGCATTTGTATCCTGACGTCGAGCTTCTTCTCGTCGGGTATCTGCCTCAGAATCGGCAATAACGAGAGCAAGAACATCTTGTCGTAATCCTCCTCGTCCAGCATTCGCTGGCTGCTGTGAGACGACAGCATGTCGTGAAGCTCGTTGTCGAAGGTTGAGAACACGGATTTCGGCTGACGATGGGCTTTCTGGTAGTTATCAATGGCCTGCAGGTACTCTCCCGACGTACCGGCGTGAGTCACCGGCATGTCGTACTCCTCGATTACCGGATTATCCATCTCGCCCTCGCTTTCCTCGGATTTGAATTTTTTGATGCAGCCCCCAGCGTTCCTGCGCGCGTGCAAATAGAAGTTAGAGTGTGAGCGAGAATTGCGCGTAGATGCGGAAGAGCCAAAACGGATCGATGACGATGACAAAATTATTATCAGCTGAGAGAGGAAGAGAGAGAGAGAGAGAGAGAGACAGTACCGTCTATTTTCCACCGTGGGCATGAGGAAGAGCAATCGATCGAAGTACATGTACTTTTTTCTCTTCCGTGAGGCGGGGCCAGATTTGCACGATTTTTGGAGCTTCAATTCCTTCATAAAGTAATCCCTTATATTTCTCCACTTTCCCCGCAGATTTTTCTCTAAAGGACATAAATTATGAGCGATAAATTAGACAACGAGAGCAAAATGCGAACGCACGCCCGCGCGCGCGTTCTTATCGGCTTAATAGGTATTTCCCAATGGCGAGTCGCGCTGCAAAATCCGTGCGTGTGTGTGGTTACTCAAGCGGTCGCGCCGTCGGTGCCAGAGTGTAACGGAGGCACTGGCAGAGTAACGTGGCGCGTGGACGAATTCGTTCGCCGATCGTCGCGTAAATTCGTCGATGGTACCCGAGCCGCGTACACTCACCTTCCACGTTTCTCTCCTCGTCCGTCAGGTGCTCCCAATTTGGGATCATCACCTGACACACCTCGTCCCACGCGTTCATCTTCGCGTTCCGATCGTTGTACTCGTCGCAGTTAACGTCGTAAATCGCCGGCCTCTTCTCGATTTCCACGATAAAATGTTCCGTGTCAAACATTGTGTCGGGCGCTCAATCCGACTGCGGAAAACGTCGGGAGAAAAGGTCGTAGGCGACGCCAATTTTCGGGGCATAGAGAGGAGGATCCGCGCGCGCGGTCGAGGAACCCGCGGAACGAGTTTCAACCGCGGTTTACCCGTTACTGCGGGGAAACCGTTCCTCGCTTCCTGCAGACGGAGCAGACCCGCCGTCCGGCGTGAGCGTTGCGCCATGGCTGCGGTTGCGGCTGCGGCTGCGGCGCGGAATTCACGCAGCGGCGTTGCCAAGCTTGGTACCTACGTCGGCATATCGACTTCCGAGCCGTCGCGGCGGACGACGAAAGATCGCCGGGGGGAAATGGATACGCGAAACGTCGGTGGAAGACCGTCGGACCGAATTTTAACGAGTTAATTTATTTAATTTCGCTTCGATATTATAGGGTGTGCGACCGGTGTCTGCCAATAGCGGGTCGTCGGGGAGCGTCTAGCTTCACGGCTAGCGCAGGGCGGTAAGCGTTTCTCCCATGACCAGCGGGGCGATCGAATCTAATTTGGAAGGAGAGACGCGCGCGGTACGGGCACTACTCGAGCCAAATTGAATTCGTCCTTAACACGGTGGTTCGTCAATTAGTTTAGCGACGACTGTCGGCACGCGAGCTTGGCTAATCGTCAGTTAGAGTCGACGTTATATCGGCCTACCACTTCCTTCTCTCGAAGAAAAAAATGGAACCGGCTTTGGGACGTGCTTGATTGGCGTGACTATACCAACAGCGTGAATAGAATGATTTGCGAGAAGAAAGAGCACCACGCATACACGTGTGCGAAATCCGCGCGGGGGCAATACGCGTGTGCAACTTCGATGGCGTGACCCATCGTACGATCCTTAGCACTTATTGATCCCGCAGCTGGTAGACGCGCTCTGCCGTCGAATCGTTACTTCGAAGGAGGCCTCACCCCCTGGTTTCCCGTTTCTCTCGGCCTCTCTTTTCGAAATGCACCTACTCGATTTCGCGATGTAACGTCGTCATTCGAGAAGCAGGGAACGAGTTATCTCGTTAGAATTGAAAATTATAATAATAACCGAGCTCCTGGCTTCAGGTGGGGTCGAGAAGACAAACTCCGTTATCATTGCCAAAGGGCGAGCTTCGTCTTATAACCTCATAAAGGACAATATGTGGGACAAGTGAGAACTTGGCATTCGATTTGAGAATATCCACCGAGATTGCATCAAACGACCAGCGTCTGACTGGTCTCGAGAGGTTCGTAGCTAAGCTACGGAAATTCACGAAATTCGAAGAAGCGGGCAAAGCTCAGGTCGACTTCACGCTCGCCTAACGAGCGGCATTGTCGAGTCTCGCTATCGAAAGGATCCTTGCTCGGAATGATGCTGCGCGCGAGATCCTGTGGACCAATGGGAAGCGGTGTTGCCGTGTGGTACGATTAATATCGTCCGCCCTGCAGCTGTGCGGGATGCGGAAGGAGGGAAAACGTGACGTCGATGGGCGAGGGAGGCCAGACGGAGAGGGAGCACGGGCTCACCCCTCTTTGAAGAGTCGTCGGACACTTTCCAGCCGTGTATCGCGCGACTACGGCTCGTTTCTCAGTCAGACGCCGGTAGTACTGTTGGGAGGTATCGCGCTGCCGATTTCGAGTCGTCCTCAAAGAAGAACCCCCATACCTTTTCGTCATGTCTTGTGAACCCTTCTACGGCAAGAAGTACAAGCTCTTCAGCAGCGAAAACTTTGACGAGCTTATGAAGGCTCTTGGTACGTAAAACTGAAGTAATTTCGAAATTTGTGCAACACATTTTTTTCCACCTGTTCCATGTCAAAAAGGTATTCGACCGTCACTAAAACCTACAGAAATTTGTCCATCAATCCGGAACACGATTTTCAAAATCCCTGTTATGCTCTCCGAATGATCTGTGTCCAGGAAACGATTTAAAAAATTATCAACTAAAATATCTAAATCCTCAACTCTCTAAGTCACCACATGAATAAAAAATGAATCGTCATCAAATCCTTCCGATAAAGTGTTTATTTTCGTGATAGACAAAAGTATGTAGGTATTTTATAGATTCTTAAGCATCTTCGATACATGTGTGTAGATACGAATGCATCGAATGCATACACTCTCTCTAGAAATAACTTATTAGAGATTTCTACACAATCGTATAAACTACCGGGATTGTATCTTATCTTATATCCGAGAAACGCTAATTGCCTTGATTACGGGCGTTAACTTCATTACCGTAAAAGCGACGTTAACGTGATAATCAGCATGTCCCGTTGTCGTGACAACGACGACAACTGACGTTACCCTGTTAACATTTCAATGTAATCGCATGTACGTGGCTCACGAAAAAAGATTTATTTGTATAACGAGAAAGAGATATTTTTGGTCGTCAAACCAGTTTTATTTCAATATCGGTCTAAAGTCCATCAAAATATGTCAACACGAGTTTAGAGTGCACGCCACTCCTTGGCAGTGGTTCTAGTTATTCCAAAGTACGAAATTAATAATAGATATCTCGTAGGGGCTGCGGCGTTTCGATAAGAGAAAAAATAGTATTTTAAGCAGACGTACAGATACATCTTACTCCTACGCGTGTATCCATTTGTTGCGTCCATCCTCCATACCAAGGGGGGGGGTATCGAGTATACTATTTTTTCTTTAAGTATCTTTGCCGTAAACTAATCTATGGTCAATATCGTGAGAAATATATACCGGGACAAGCGTTATCACTTTCTCCGTTACAAAGTATGAGATGAAACATTTTCCTTGGGTACTCGAAGCCGTGAAATATTTGCTTCCTAATCGAGCCATTCATTGCACGCACTTTCGGATGACGCTATCGATCAAAATTTATAACCATTTGTCGTACTCCTTCAACTTTGCGGAGATGAATCACTCGTTTTGCACGTGATTAATCGACCCTCGCGAATACTGCCACGACCTTCGCGTTATTTATTATTACGGATACTTCTGCAGTAATTTGTGTGCAAATAGCATGCACGGCGAATACCAATCCACCTTTACTAACAAATTCGTTACTACATATATACCTATAGATTATGCGCATTACCGGGAAATTTATTCAAGTAGCGTAGAGAGAGCGTGTCTATTTTCTTACCTTTGGTTCAAATTTCACTTCCAGATAAACGATTCGTTCACCAATAACATTAATTCTCTAGTGATTTATTTAGAACTGATGTGTTAATTGGAGGTGAAAAAATCGGACGTTAATCCGCTGATGGTCACGTTCGTCTACCTCCTCGTTACCGGATTCTTTTCGGACTTTGTCGCGGAGGACAAGGTTCCTTCTGGTTTCGAGTTATTTTTTAACGTCGCGCTGAAATAACTCTTCCCTTCACGCATTTTAAACGGCCTCCGGTCGTTGCAAGTGACATAAATACAGAATAGATTCCAAAGGTCGATTAACGTCATCTATGCAACTTCGCACCTAACGAGAGGCGCGGAGGTTTCTGCGAAACGAGTCGGTACCTTTGGACTCCGGAAAGGAGCTGACGAGTTATCAATTTTTTAATCGCCCGTAAATTCACACAAGTTCTAATGTTAACGCGAATGCTGAAATAGGCTGCAGTATAATTTGAGTAATTGTTGAAGCCACAAAGCATCACCGCGACTAACGGAGTTTATAGAATGTTTAGAAATTATTTTCCCTACTCTTATTTGTTAATTATTTCAATATGGATACATCAAAGCATCGGGAAAAATGTGTTATTCCAGATTGGGGGACTCGGATTGTTTTACAAAATCGAAGAAATCTCAAGGGGCGCGAGAGAATGATTTGTTGTATTATAATTATAACAATTCAAATTGTTTCTCTCCCGATGCCTTTTCGTCCGGAGCGCCGTTGATAACGCGCCGGGCGACGCGTTCCTTTCGTGGCATCGAATAATCTCGGGGTCAATTTCTCTTAAACGAAGTAACTGGCAACCGGTTGTCTCTCGCGTACAATACCACACATACAATGCAAAATTTCCGCCCGAACCAAATGCCGACGCTCTCATCCGCGTCTATCCTCTCTTTACCGCGTGCGAACACCACAGGATAAGGATCGTTAATGAAGCCGGCCGTCTATATTGAAATTGTGAATAATCGAATCAATTCTAATTCAGTCATCGTGCATCGACTTAGCTCGGTTAAACACTTGTACGGCTCGGTGGACCGCCGAGCTCGCAGACAGTCCAATTGAGGTCCAATTTAGATCCTTGAATTCATTCTCCAATCGAGGCTAATAAATAATAATCGTGGACTGAATCGTCGGTCTGTCGCACGCGGGTCTGCGTTCCGTTATGTGCATCGCCGCTTGCCGGGGAGACGTCGAAACGCTCGTTTGCTCGCAATTTTACGTCGCGTATGCACGGAGAATACCCTTGTAGCGCGATTTTAGTTGTCGGAACGAATCGCGTATAAAATCGGACAAATCTTACGTCGAGCATCCGCATGCATGCATTTGCTCTCGTACAGAGCGGAACTCGTGTCATTCACTGCACGAGGTTCAAACTTCAAGCGTTTTTCCACCTCTCCTTCCCGACGTTATACGACCAATCGGCACACGAACGAATTCCCTCCCAGTACGGACAAAAAGAAAAATCGTTCGACCGATTACGGGATGTATAAATCAGAAGCTCGCGCGTCTTCGGGACTATTCAGTCTTCGCCGGTTCGTCGATAGATATCGAATATCGTGTACGCGGTCAGTCGAAGAACAAAGCCAAGGATGAGTTTCTCTGGGAAGAAGTACAAGCTCGAGAAGAGCGAGAAATTCGACGAGTACATGAAAGCGCTCGGTGAGTGGAGCTTTGGAATTGTCTGAAATAATTTGTGAAACGATTCGTTTTTCTCGCCGCTCTCAGTTTTACGAGAAATTACTTGGTACATTTTTGGACAATCGGGTGGTAGTTCTCTTTAGCCCCCGCTCGTCAAAGTAACAGCTTTCATTCAAAATTTGCAGTTATCCAGTATTCGTCGAATATCGATAGGTATTCGCATTTCATTTGAAATCTGTCTATTCCTCGTTCTTCGAGGTAAGACGCTCGAGTCCCTTCCGTTTCTATTTACTCGGTGCTGTGAATTTCAAAATAATCGAGCGTCTCTCTAATCCAACAACGATATCTCTTCGACCGTGAACTTGTTCTCGCTATCGTTACCAATAACAGTAGTACAAAAAATACACGCACGCGCGCGCACTCACGCACTTGATCATATTTTGTTCGCTGCTCCAATATCGTGGTAGCAAAGTCATCGGTTACACAGAATTTATTCTCAGATCGAAACAATTGAGCATTTTCGGGCCATCGCAGGGCCCCGCAATCAACTGTATCAGATAATGAATATAGGAGCATCTACGTATGACCATACGTAGTCGCATATAGTGCAGGCAAATGCGAGGTGGCAACACTGATCGGAAACGTCTATTTATAGTATTTATGCGTTATCCACTCGGTGCCGGCAATAGCGAACTTTACGCAGGAGTCAACATGCAATTCAATTCGAAACTTTCTCACGGTCTGGGGCGAGTAAAATGAATTGATCGAAGAAAAGAAACGGGACACTTGCAATTCTTATTCGCAATGGTAACGAGGCACGAGGTGTATCTATTATCTTGTGCATCGCGTTCTAGACGTACCGCGAGGACAATGGAGCGTAATTAATTGGTCACGATGCAGAATGAAGTAAACGATAGGACATTACTTCGTACAAGTTCCATCCAAGATTCATCCACGTTCAATTTCTGTATCACGAAGTCCTAAAGGACATCCCAACGAAATACGTGCTGACGTGCTGTTCTTTGCAGGAGTCGGTTTGGTGACTCGAAAGATGGGTGCCAGCGTCTCTCCCGTCGTAGAATTGAACGAGAGCGACGGGGTTTACACCCTGAAGACCACGAGCACTTTTAAGAGTTCCGAGATCAAATTCAAGCCCGGCGAGGAGTTCGACGAAGAGACGCCCGACGGGCGTAAGGTCAAGAGTGTGTGCACTCTGGACGGCACCAAATTGATCCAGGTCCAGAAGGGCGACAAGGAGACGATCATCGAGCGAGAGTTCACTCCCACGGAAATGAAAGCCGTGAGTACTCGCGCGGACGTTATACATATAGGGATACTTTAATAATCTTTAACGCGCGTAGAGATCTTCCGTGTTATCGTGCGTTACGCGCGACGAACTTCTCTTATTATTTTTAACAACTCGAATGGCCGTTCCGACGGCTTCTACAATTGACTGAAATTCCTTCTATTAACGCGCGTACAGTTGACGTGATCATTTCAATTTATGCGCTTCTGTAAGTACGGTATAAAGGTCTAGTCTGTCATATGAGGCCGGTAATATCTTCGAGAATGGGATAGATCTAGAGACAGATACCACGCCCTGGACTAGGGGTTGCACGCGATTAACGCGTCCGTTAATCGTTTCAGATTATGAAAGTGGACGACATCGTGTGCACGAGAGTCTACAGGGTTCAAGAGTAAGAAGAATCGCAGGAGGAAAAGGCTGATACGAGTCTTTCATGCAAATCGTTCGCATACGGCTGCGTTCTTCGTCACTCGTAGCGCACTGATTGGTATCTCGATGGTACCCCGATGTGCCCCTTCGAAGAAAGCGCGTAATTTGTGATAAATCACGCCTGATATTATATGTATCTACGTTTGTATATCTTGAGTCTACAACGCGATTTCAAGTAAATTTTCTCATTTTTATATCGCAGTATAAAAGAACATGACGCAGTACGAAAGAAACATCGTATCGAATAAATGTTATTATTTAAACGACGCATCTTTCGTCGGCTTTTCTCGGGGAGACTTTACTCGGATGCGCGAACTCACGCGACCGTTGCGGTATAAATATACATATAGGTATATGTATTCCGGCACGCGCGACAAGGGGTAAGGTAAGTACGCCCGCACGAGGCGTCGCGTCGATGTACGATGAATAAATTGCACACAATAAATGCATTACGATAGAATTCCATCGGGCTCTAACAGAGTGGGTTTAACTATGGTAGGTTAAAAAGAGAGGTTGTAGGTAGGTACTGCAGGGTACACCCTTTCGGCCTTCGTCGATAAGTCAGGAATTTATGCAATACTCGATAATATCGGTCAATGATAATAAATCACTCGAATGTCGAGCCGAGTTTCAGAAGCTTGCCACGAGGTGGCGGCGCTCCGTACATGCGCGGAAGAATTTCGAATCGGCCCTCGCCGATTGGTCGAAATGAGCGGCTTTCCCCAGGGGAGTGGGGTACAGGGTTTTGCGTGCCAGCTGCCATGACAGTTCGTCAGTATCGTGCGACATCAACGCGCTGTTAGCTTTTCAATGTCGCGCGCGCGTTTCGCGAGTCGCGGTTTGACCGGTGCTTTCGTCGCGAGCAGCGACCGGTGAATTCCGAGTGGTGCTACATCGCGCTTGGATCGGCCACGGGCGGCAGTCGTTCGTGCCGAAACACGCGGTTATTTCGTGAATGGCGGTCCGGCGGTGGCAGTGTGTGACGTCTCGTATCGTGCTAGCTGTCAGGTTTGGTGTGAAAGCCTGGTCCCCGCGGGGTGAATGCTTTTTCCTGCAATCGGATCGAGAACGATCGACCCGCGTGCTCACGCTTCAGGATCGGCCCGCGAGTGCGTGAGACCCCGTGCGCGTGTTTCTCCTTCTGTGTGTGTGCGCGTGTGCCGCCGGTGAATTTTTCGTAGTGGACTTGTACGCGAGTGTTGACATACAGGAACGACGTACGGTAATGGGAATGTTTCGTATCTGCCCGTCGCAGCGGGGGAGAGACGCGAGTGTAACGTCGACGGTGAAGTCACAGGTGGATTGACAGATCAAGAGAAAGAGAGATCGTCGTCCTTCGTCGTACGAAAATATTTACTGATATAGATTTCGCTCGATATCTCTTGGGCGGTGTTGGTGCTTACGAGGAGAGACTTTTCTCTCCTAGTTATCAGGGTTTTTTCCCGTTCGAACCAATCGTTAGATTAGATAAAGACTTTATCGGCGAAGGCTGTCACATCGATGACTGCGAATCTTTTCCTCGATAGCGGCGCCTTCGCAGCCAAGTTACTGCTCAGTTTTCGCGCGACACACCGGTGCCTTCTCACGAGTCGAACCTCGCACTAGCCGTCTTCGGGTGGAAAGTATCCTCGGAGGGATAAGAGGGAAAGACCTGAGCGCGTCACTTTCTCTCTCAGCGATCGCGAAAGGTCGCGCGGGTACGGAGAGCTCTCTCCGGGTGGTAGGTTCTCTCGATACATACCGCCGGAAAATTCGCTCTCTCTCTCTCTCGGGGGTCGGTGTGCACACCGGGGTTCCGACCGTCCGCAGCAGTCGCGGGGAGGTACGACACGATCGCTCGCGTCCATCGTTATCGCCCGAGCATTCCTCGCTGCGGTCGGAGGAGGATCACCGATCAAGGTCGCTCGATCGGTCGCCCGACAGTGATATGAGAGCGCAGGAGCGTTCGTCGGTGAGCAGAGGAGACGACGACGACGACGAAGAAGGCGGAGAGGAAGCGTAAAGCGAGAATTTGCCGCGGCGGCGAGCGGGGAAGATGTTTAATTTTATGAAGAAAGTCGCGGAGAAGGATGACAAGGAGAAGAGGAAGCGCGAGAAGAAGGAGCGGAAGGACGTGAAAAAGCGCGATCGCGGAAGCATGTCCGCCGAGGAGCTGCTGCGACTCGACGAGGTACGTCCCTGGGTTCATTTACCGCGGTGGTCGCGTGCACTCGCGCACCTCCGTACGCTTGGGCTTTTAGCGGGTGACGGGGTGCTCGCGCGGAGGGCGAGATGGGCGAGATCCTCCCTCGGTCGCGTCTCATTTTTACGGTCACACCGCGACTCGGCGCTCCGAGAAGCGGCGGCACGATCGGCGTATCCGTGTACTTATCGATACGAGATACCGCCGCCGATGTTACTTATCCGTTACGTCATACCATTATTATATCGTCGGTTTTCTTTCGTTAACGCCGAAGCGGTTGACCGTGGCAAGGCGTGACTCGGCGTGCGTACGCATACTCGCCGGGTAAGCGGCGTAACTTTGCGAGGGACGACGTCCTTGACTCGGTATACCTTAAGTCGAACTTCGTTGCGGGTTTGGAATTTTCCTCTTATTTTAGCCATGTTGGGATGGCGTGTTTTATTTTTCCCCTTCTCCAATTCTCCTCGTTTCTTTCTCTTTTATTATTTTCCTCCTTTTTTCTTAGTTGATCATTCGGCGCGCATTCCTTTAGACGGGGTATTTGGTCGCCGTGGTGCATTCGAGTGCGTTCAATTATCGTAGAGAGGGTTAATATTTATTCCTTAAACGGGGATGAGTAACGGGTATTTTGCTCGTTCGATAGATTTGATTCACGACTTCGAATAAAATATCGTCTGGCTGAAATCGCTGGGAAAGTGATTTCTAAGTTCACGCATAGTTCGTATACCACTCGAGAGATTGGCTTCAGGAATAAGTTTCTCCTTTATCGGGCTCGACAACTGGGATAACGTCGAAGGCAAATTGCGGTGAGAGAGAGAGAAAAGAGAGAGAGTCGATATTTTACGATAGATTTTATAGGTACGCGCGCGTACTCGCCTGCGAAATAACTCGACGAGGCGCGGGGCGTGGGCAGTTTTCGCGTTCTCACAGCAAAAGTATCGTTAAACTTCAGTGAAATGCCACGAAATACAAAACTCGTTATCGAACTTAACAATTAACGCATAATTCATCTCGGAGTTAATTATCAACCGAAAACGCCGCGCGATTGAAAGCGAAATTTCGAAATCTCGTCATGGTCGGGTCGTATAGCAGCTCTCTCTCCCTCCCTTTCTCTCTCTCACTGTGGAATCCCTTTCCTTGACACGTTCCAGGTACGGCGCTCCCTGAAAATTCGCGGACGTCGCAAGGAAAAGGAGAAGCTACCGAGCGGCATCACCGCCGACTACAGCGCCTCCTTCTTCGCCCAGCTGGACCGAGACCTCCTCGACAACGCGCCCAATTCCGCCGGCACGAGCTGGACTCGCACGCCAGACGGGTTGACCCAGAGCGACTCCTCGGAGGCCTCTCTCACGAGCCTGACGAACGCGGGGCGCAAGCCCCTGCCGCCGTTGCCCCCGAAACCGCCGAAGCGCGGGATACTCAAGGGCCCGCGTCTCAGCGTCACCAGCATCGGCAGCAATATCGAGTCAACCCTCGTAGTCGTGCAGAACGGCAACGAGCATCATCAGGATTCAAATTTGCTGGTGAGAAATACCCTCCAGAACGAGGTGATAGCCTATCAGAACGTGCCCCACCTGAGCGGTTTGGTGGCGAACAAAGAGGACGGTCCCGGCAGCGAAGAGGAGTCCTCCTCGTATCGCAGGAGCCCTCAGCACCATCATCATCACCACCATCATCAGCAACAGCAGCAGCACCAGCACCAGCAGGACAATAAACTGCTCCAGGTGGTGACCAGCGCCAGTCCGTCCGCGGACTCGTTGACGGACACCACGAACTCCAGCTTCGCCACGCCGCCCTTCAGCTTGTCACCCGTGGGCGAGTCCCAGGGCTTCTCCAGGTGGCGCTCGTCCGGCTCCTTCGAGGAGCAGGGCGTGGAGCTGTGCCTGCCGGAGATAGTGCCGCTGAAATTACCCGAACCCCGGGAATTGACCATCCAGAGGCAACCGCCTCCGCGCAACGATTTCGGTTTCTCGCTGAGGCGAGCCGTGATCGTGGAGCGCGGTACCAACGGGGTGACGCAAATGAGGCCGGTCATCTTCGCCGAGCCTGGCGCCATGGTGCAGAACAACAACGACACAGGGCTGCTGCCGGGCGACAGACTCATCAAGGTTAACGGGATCAACGTCGACGACAAGTCTCGCGAGGAAATCATCGATTTGATAAAGAGCTCCGCCAGCAGCGTCACTATCAAGGTGAGTCGAAAGTCTCAACCGTTGCGGTTCTGTCTTGTTTTTTTGTGTGTGCGGGAGTCTTGGTTGGTCGGAGGTCTCGTGCCGCGATAGCGTCGAATTGATTTATCGGTAATGCACGAATCCGATTCCGGACGTCTTCGAGGGTATATCTCCACTGAAATTCCCCTCGGATTGCTCGTTTATTTCTCCCTTCGGCGGCCTGTCTCTCGCGAGGTGCAACCACCGGTGCCGACTCTAAGTGTTGACCGAATTCTTGGACGGTAGCCAGAAGAAACGATTTGAAAAAGCACGTAATAGGTTCGTTGCACCTCGCGCGCTAACGACCTTGGCAACTAGGAGATCTCCCCCAATCGTCTCCGAGTACTTGGGATCGTCCCGGGGGGCGACGAATCACAGAAGAGGGCGTCTCTCCCCTTCGGGGTGAGATAATCTATATAACATTCCGTGAGTAAATTATAAGGAGGAATGGTCGCGACTGGAGGTGCCAGATGTGGCGGCGAGCGCGTGTCTCCGCCGACCGGAGCGTTCTCCCCCCTTTCCCCCCTCTTCTCTTCATTCCACTTTTCACGAACCGTTGTTCTTTCTCGACCGTTCTTCACTTGCAGGACGATAATAGACCAGGAAGGAGATATCGATAACCGCGAACCCCCTCTCTCGCACTGTGAATACGGCCGCGGGGAACAATGGGGTCTACGTAGCACTGTAGAAGTAGTAGGAAGTAAGTGGAGTATGCGGTACGAGGCGCATAGCGGTTCATCGTCGGTGGTTTGCCTTTCGAGCGTCGTGTGCGCGCCACGCGATTAATGCCCCGCTGACTACGGACGAGGGCTGCCACGTGATGATCGCGACGCGCTGTCTTCGCGAGTGCCATGATGCCTCAAGGGGATTTGGGGATGGATATCACCGGGGAAGCAATCGGACTTTTAACGCTCGTTCTTACGACTACTCGTGGATTGGACGCGTTTTACTCCCTCGTTGGAAGGTCTCTGGCCTTTCGCAGCTCCGTCATGGCGCATCTCCGATCCAAATGTCACGGGAACTCGCTTTCCGCGCGATGTGCCCCGATCAGAGTACATACTCTTATACATTCGGTTCGGTTCTCGCGACGTTGTATGGAAGCCGAGGTCGCCGTTCGGATGCACGCGCTTCGTTTTTTTCTCTCCCTCACGGTCGATCACCCTTTGCCGAAGTTCGGAGTCGGTGGCGCCAATTTTGTCTGTACAGTCAAAACGCGTATACAAACACGTCGCTTACACCCGGGAGCGTCGCGCGTACGGCGCAAAAACGCAATGCGAGCAAGGCATGCGCGAGAAATTAGGCTGACGCGATGACGCACGATCCTCGCTCTCGCGGGGGAGAAGATGATGCGTCTCGATAACCCGTTCCTCTCCTCGTCGTTCTCTGACTCCGCGAAAGTGACGGTGCACGCACACGCGTCTTACGGATTGTCGTGGATCGCGCGGCGTGCGCGTCAGCGCGATCTTCTCTTCTTATTCGGCTTCTTCTGCTGTTCTCCGACAACTTGCTCGCGCGCTTCATTCGTTCCACATTTCCGCGGTATTTCGGCAAAAAGTAAAAGACGAGACGATCGACAGTTATAGTTCCACCTTCCGCTCGCCCTCTGCCCCCCTCGAGCGTTAATTTCTTTTTCTCTCCCACCCGCCCCGTCATTCCGCGCAACGACTTCCAAGAATATTTCTAAGAAACGGAGAAGAATATATCGCGCGCGGAGGAGAGCTTCCATCGCCGTTTTCTCTATCTCGCCTGACCTCTTTTGTTCCCACGCGAACGCCGGTGACCCGCCTCTCCGAAGGACAGACTCCGGCGGCGTTTTTAATCAAGACTTCCGAGCCACCCGTTGCAACGAACGGAGCGAACACCGGTTTCCACCGAGGCTCGTGCAAGAATGCCGCGTTCACGCATCCTCCCACTTTCTCCCGGGGGATCGGAGGAGGATAACGAGAAGTGGGAGATGCCGGGAGGCGAGCAGGACAAGACGACGAGAGCGACGCATCGGGCTCCTCTTCGTTGCGGCATCCGGACTATTCGAGGAAACCCGTCGCTCTTCGCTCGCCGTTTCACGCGCGCACGAGATCGGTCGCACTCGAGTTGTCTCTGGAAGCCGTCGCGACGAAGCGAAGACCCGACCCCGATGAAACAATTCGCAAATAGGGGAATCTAGACGGAGGTGGAATCGCGCCTGTGCGGATCTTCGTATATATTTCGGTTTCTTCGGAGAAAGAGCCTTTGGTTCATTGCCACGCGGACCAGTATAGCGCGGTTGACTCACTGCCTATATAAAACTATACTCGAAACTCTGACACGTATAAATAGTGGGGCGGTCCGACGAAGAACTACTTTTCGCTCGGATTAGACGCGCGACGATCGGGAAGGAGCGAGAAACGGCGGCTTCTCCAACGTTCCCGGAAAAATGACCCCCTTTTTTCGGCGCCGCGGGCAGAAGGGCGTCCATAAAGAGTCGAACGGATGAAGTGACCCGATAAGCTCCGTTGTCGTCTCCCTCTAAATTTAGACTTTTTCCGAGAGAACGCTCATCGAGAATTTTCGTCGGTTGACCAAATTTGGGCGTCAAACGAGATGCTCCAGTTTGCGCAGGTGGCCGACAGTCTGCGGGGGGAGGGAGGGCAGCCGGTGTTAGGGCACGTAACCGCGAATAGATACCGCCAAGCGGCTGGGTGAGTCGCAGTCCAAGCGAGGAGAAAGAACCGCGGTACGTATGCGATAATACGTATTACGGCGCTGCGCGAGAGAGTATGGCAACAGTTGACGCGGGAGTCGTGGCTGAACTATTGCCTAAACAGTGTCGATGCGTTATGTAATTGTCTGCTTGTTTTTTTTCCCCCGCGCGAGTTATAGCCACGGCGGAGGGGCGAATCCGGGCGATATCGGTGCGAAGGTTCGCGCGCGTCGATGCGCGGAACGAGCGGCTGTGGCGTAAGGCCTCGAAATTTTTCATCCTCACGTTGACGCGGACGAGGGTAGCCTTCACTCCTCGTTAGCAGTCGGAACGCCGAATAGAGCACGTGCCGAGCCGCGCGTTCGTTGCCTCCGTCGTCTCGTAGCGTGCATCCAGCACGGCACGTTGAAAGGGGTTGAAGCGACACGCCGTGTGTAGCCTTTTAAACGAGTCGCCGGATTCTCTCGCGCGTATACGTGTAGTATACGCGCGATACGCGCACGTATCGTACCGTATACCGATGTGCGCCACTTCCGATTCTTTTATCTCTCTGTCACGCTTTTTTCCCCAGGCTCGCACCGTTACGCAAGTCCGACAAAGCGGGCCGCGTCGTGCTACTGTACTCGCGCGCTAATGTATGTAACGCGCGCTAATGTATGTAATGTGTGTGCTGTAATTAACGCGCGAGCGACAGTGGCGACGGGGGGCGATAAAAGAGCTGCCGAGCTTCAACACAGAAGGCCACTTCTCGTTGCTTTGGATCGCTCCTGGGGTTGGGGAGGCTCGTTGCCTTTCGAAAAGTTCGCCATAGGATCTTATAGAGCGCATGCGCATCTCGGTACGTACTTGCGTACACGCGATCGGCTCGAAGTGTTGTGGTACATATGTATCGCTCGCACAATGCACAGGAAGCAGGATGCGAGTCGACCGGTCGCGTTAAATTGCGTCACGTGCCTCGACGTGACAAGTCGGGTGACGCAACGTAATGATCGGGCCGGGAGTACACGCGAGTGGAATCTCGCCGGGGCGATTCTACTATTTCTGAAGGTCTCGGACGCATCGACGCACAGTCGATGATCGCCGAAAGGGCGAGAGAGAGGTGGACGCGGACGGCGAAAGTGGACCCGAGACGCACTCATTTCTACGCCGTTGAACGCCCGGCTCCCGTTGGACGAGCGTTCGCGTACCAACGAAACGATCCAATCGACCGATGCGGGTGTCTCGTCGCTCTCAATTTCGATCGGCCCAATTATATCTACGCGCGGAACGCCCGCGAAACACGCACGCTACGTACATGCGAACCACTTTCCGCGACGGCTCTTCAGCGGCGCATCGTCGTGAGTCACGCGACACCCCGACGGGCGCGTCCACTAGCCGTTCTGCAAAGTACGCCTGACCCCGGACGCCTTTTTTTCGAGCATGGGTCACACCGATAGGTCGCCCCGCTTGTACAATCGGAGCGAGACGACGGGCGTGAAACGCGCGCGCAAACGAATTCGCGTGTGCTCGACGCTCCTGGCGTACGGCGGCGGCGGATCGCTCGACCGCTCTTCGGCCGTCATAACCAACTCCCGGGCGGGGTGCGCTCCCTGGCACTTGGCACGCTCTTTGAGAGTCCGTGGCTATCAACTTCGTTGATGCGGGATAGGCGACGCGCGGTCCAAGTTCCGGCGTCACATCGGTAAACACCTATGGAGATTTATCGATGACGCTATTCGTCGGCGATCGAGGCGAGGTATTTTCTGAATTATGACGAAATTGTTTTTCTCACAAATTCGAGGAGTTTGGTTCGAATTATTATATTATCGAGTCAACGTCGCACTCTTGAGGCGTTCTTCGCCGACAGGGGAGCCGTTAACCCGCTCTCGTGACGCGAGCGCAGGTCGCGGCTGGTAAATTAAAGCGTCGGCGGACTACTGGACACGCGAGGCTGCAAGTAAATCATTCGGCGGACGCGTTTATATCGGCTAATTTGTCGTGGTCGCGTTCGTCAACGTGGCATTTAGCGGTCGGTCCTTCGGGTGAAAGGGATCTTGCGGTTTCTGTATTTTAATTTGTGGGATGCAATGTTGCGCGGAGGTCTACGGTTCGTATATCTGCAGAAACTGGTCCGCTAGTTCGAGCCTCGCCCGCATCGCCACCCCCTACGAACAATGAGAGACTACCGGGGTAGTTTAATTGTTCCTTCTTACGAAGCCCTACCCAGGAGACCCTCCCTGGTACTTTGCAATGGCGCGTCACTGCGCAACGCTCGGGCGAGTCGCCCCGTCTCGCGTCGTCTCTTCGTAGACGCAAAGTTCGCTCGACACTCGTTGCCAATGGGGTGTTCGAAAGTAATTCGAGATATCGCTCGTGACGTTTGCGCCGGAGCTCCTTCCTTTCTTGTCTTCCGACGTTAACCGAGGTTCTTTGAACGGCTGGTGGTTGCATCTAATCGAACTAAAACGGAGTGCGGTATATCGAAAGAAAGAATAGGGGTAGGAAATAAAATAGAGAACATAGGTTTTTTTAAGAGAGAGTGTAATTATCTATATCTCGGCGTTTCTGTGAGATTTCCTCGATAAATTCTCGATTTTCGAAATCAGCGCGAGAAAATATACAAGATAGGGTGGTCTCGGGAGCTCGATTCCAGTGGTCTGGATCTTTGCAAAAAATTGAGAAGATGCCGAGGTACGTTTCATCAAAAATCCAAGTCTCTGGAATCGATCGCTCGACCACCCTATCTCGTGTATTTTTTCGCGTTGATTACGAAGAGCACGGCTATCATCAGGTGGATATCTCGAGGAAAACAAGATATCAGCGACTTCGCCTCCGCTTCCACTCCAATACAGATACGTTGAGTGGCGTTGTATTTAACGGATGCGAGGAAACAAGGCACCGCGCTTCGTATCCACCGTAAAACTCGCTGAAGTTGCTCTCCGTTTTCATTGGATAGGCTCGTCGAGGATAACCAGGCTCGTCAGCGCTTCGGGACACACGATGCCGCGGTGTATATAACGCGATAATTATGTGCACGGTATAGTTAAAATTCTCTCACCCACTTGAACTTTCTCAGAAGTTACGGCGTTTTTTTTCCCCGCGAGATTAGAAAATAAATTATCACGATCGTCGATACGCGAGAGTGGGCGCGGTAATTATGTCGTAATAAAAATTGCCCCTTTGGTACACCCGTCTCATTCTCATTCCGTCGATTTTCACCGCGTCCTTCCGTTTCAGGTGCAGCCCGTGGCCGAATTGTCGGAATTATCGCGACGCGGCGGGTGCGACGGAAGGCACGTCGAGCTGGCGGCAGCGAACATCCGCGGCGGCACTCTCAGACGTTCGGGCAGTCTGCGCTTCCATCAAAACACGGTGAGTCAGCGATCTATATCGAACGATAAAAATCGACAAGCCCTCGACATGGGGAGAGAGAGAGAGAGAACCGCCGGAAGTTCGTGCTTTCTCTGGCCGCGCACGTGGCGATCGGCGTACACCACGTTTCAAAGCTCGGCTCGCAGGAGAAATGCGTTCAAACGATTCGCAATAGCGATTCGAGGGGGATCGCTATACCAGTCGTGACTGTATACACGTGAACGATTCTCGGAGCCGTAAAGATGCACCGCGCGATAGCTCGTTAGTCGGATCACTCGTCCGGCAGTTCCGAGTTCGAGTCTCGGACCAATTAGCGTTGTCTCTTCTCGCTCCGATCGTCACGCGTTTCGAGCGGGACCCGTCTCTCTCAGAGTATAGGTACGTCCAACGGAGAAGGACCTATTTTTTCCGTTTGTTTCCTCGTCATGGTAAGTCCAATTGCGGTAGGTCCCCCGTTTAAACGGTTAGATATAATCGGAACGCGAGCGTACCGAATACTCCGCGCGATTGCATACTCCTTAACGGTTTCGCTCAATTAGCTCTCGCCTTCTCGATCGAGCAATTTGCGTCGAGACCTCTTTCTCTCCTCGCGGGAACTTTGTTCTCTTCCTACGACCTACGCTGTACGCGTACATCTCCTTTGAATTTCGCGAACGCTTTTTTTTCCATCGCCTCCTCCAGTGGCGACTTAATTAATTCCACAGACCAGCGGACTTAATTGGTTTCACCGTTCCCCGCGCTTATCGTCGGCTACCGCACGCCGTCACCGCAGCCGCCGCCGCCGCCGCTGCGAAAACGGAAGTCGAATTCACTGTTATATATCGTACATACGTACAGCGGTAGTCGGACGAGTGCCACTCTCTTCCGGTTAATAGTATTATACATTCGTGTGTTTATATGCTTTGCGCCTTCCAAATACCGCCGCGGGTCTATTTTTTTAGAGGCACGCAACGCTTCCCGCTGCGTTAACTCTAGGCGCTTCCGCGTAGTAAACGAGCTTTGTTTACGATGAAAAAAAATTACGAGTATATTCTCTCGGGATTTGTACGCTCCTATCCGGAGCGGACGGATCTCTGCGCAGCCCGTATACAGTTGTATATACATCCACCTCGTTTCTCCTTCTCGCGTTATCTGGCGGAAGCCAACTAGGTCGCGGTTGTTCGCGAGCACCGATTAACCGCTTCCCGGATAATCGCATTTGTCTCGTTCGTACGACGATCGTCGGTAATCGTCGAATGATCAATCAACGGTGTTATCTTTACGAGGAACATTCCGCTCAGTTGTCGTTCCTAAGAGAATATTTGTATTTTGCTCGATTAAAAATGTGGTCGGTTCGTTCGTTCGATCGACGCTATCCGCCGCCGCTCTACGGCGTATCACACGTTGCTTGTTGTCCGGCGCTGACATTATCCGCCGGCCGCTGGACGCGCGGCCGGGTGCTAGCGGAGGATCAGCTGTACCGTGAGAGAGCGACTTTAGAGGAGAGCGCGGGGGAGGAGGAGAAGGTGGGGGTGTTCGAGGAGGTGGAAGAAGTGGTAGAAGCGGGACGAGTGGCGAGCGTAGTTTCTACGGGATCGAGCGGCGGGAAAAGGAGGGGCGCGCTCGCTTTCCACCCACATTCCCCGGAGCGGCGCGGCATAGTAATCGCGTAACGGTACCGCCTCCGTGTTGTAGAGCCTTATCTCCGTCCGCGGCGCGGCCGGAGCTCGTCCGTTGCGCGGAATCGCTTGGAAATATACCGAGGCGGAAATTGTCGAGTCGAGCCTGATCGATTGCGATTTCTGGTTAAATTGACGAATTGTCTTCCCCGTGCAACCGTCGATCGGCGGCAACGTGCACGCGCAATTTCCGTTCAATCGTCGCGTTTCTACCGTGTCAACACCTCCGTGAGCCGATGGCGTTGGAAGCGGAAAATACGCGGCATATCTTGAACGGCGTTATGTATATAAACGAGCGTGTATATTGCGTCAACAGTTTCCTGCTTAAAATACAGCCAATGAATGATTCAGAATGAAATAAATTTTGGTATAGGTAAATTACAAACGCGAAGACGCAATTATTCCTCAGGGAATAATATCATCGTCGCGATAGTAACCACTATCGGCTACAGCGGTAGCTGTGACTAAACAAATAAATCTAGAAGGGCGACGACTGAAATAAGCGACGGAGTGGTCCGTCGCCAGTCCTGTCGTACGATCGCGCCAGTACTCGACCGGTAGCACTTCCGAGTGCGATCGGAGTCGAGTTACTACGGTATGGGGTAGCAGGGTAGAGTGAGGTACCTATCTCGTTGGCCTCTGCCGTTCATTAGCACTTATGGTAATCGAGGGGCCAATTCGAGAGGAGCCCGTTTACCCTGCTCACTCTCATTTCCAGCAGTGGTTCGTTCGATCGGTACTCGACCGACGGCATTACCGGGTGCCGTCGGAGCCTCCGCGACGTGCTTCAGCCACGAGCGACAAAAAGTGCAGTGCCATGCGTCACCGAAGCCACTGCAACGGTACTTATCGCCTCGGCAGTGACTGTGCGATGATGATACTTCCGAGTTTCGTCGTAATCGCCGTGATGGTATTACGTATTGTACCTCAACGGTAGCTGCGCGATCGTACCGACAGAGAAAACCGGTTGGGGCGCTGGAAGTTGACTCCTCTTTGCCGTGGAAAGTAATGTGAACGGGGAACTCCGAACTCTTCGAGGTTTCTGACAGCACTTCCAAGTGTCGTTGGAGTCACTGCAACGGTATCACTCCTCTGGAAGTGGCTCTACGACGGGGTAGTTATCAGAGTGTTGTTGGAAATTGAGAATTGTGATATTCGTTTGAATTGAAGTGATAAACACGAATGTTCCGATGTAACCCAGAGAGATTGGGAGTGTTGTCGGAGTCACCGCGACGGTATCACCCCCTCGGCAGTGGCTGTACGACGGGGCAGTGATCGGAGCGTCGTTGGTAAACGAGGAAAATGATTTTCGTTCAAATTAAAGTGATCAACGAGTGTTCTGATATGACACGGACAGATTGGGAGTGTCATCGGAACTACTGCAGCGACTGCATCACACATACCTGCAGTCTCGATTACTATTTCCAAGTATTCAACAAGTTCGTAATAAATAATGGACTTCCTTTCTCAGCTCCTCGTGTACTTCCTTACACCTTGATTGTTCCTAAAAATCGTACACGCTCCTTTCGCTTCTCAAGTATCGCTTGATCAGATTTTCTCGTCAGAACGTACATTGCACAGATCACGTAAAGAGTGTATGTATGTAATTCGTAACAACTAAAAGACACTCGAAGGTACGTAACTAGGACGCTCGGACGTCACGGCGTAATGTCACGAAACAGACGCTGATCGACTGCTGACATACTTTATAGCCGCTATCTGATAAGCATCAGAGAGAGAGAGAGAGAGAGAGAGAGAGAGAGAGAAAGAGGAAGAATCAGAAAGATGCCGCAAGCGTAACAATTTCTAATCGCCGCGCGGGTGTAATCGAGACTCCGGAGAATTTATAGGACGTAGACGTTGGTAATCGCGCTTACGATTCCCTCAGGTCTGCGGAAATTCCATTTGGCCCGAGTTATTACATCCGGGCCTCTCGGTTGGGTCAGGTCAGACGAAGTACGGAGACAGCGAAATGGCAATAGGCAGACTTCACGGCTGGAAGGATAGGCGTAATTATACTCGTATCCCGGTCAGCCGTAGTTAATCGAACGAAGGACCCGTCTAGCTCAGAAATGGCATCGTCTGCTAGGTACACTCTCAAAAGCGATCGATAAGAATGAAACTCCTCTCTCTGTCGTTAGCGAAACGAAGGGGAACCGTATCTGGAGTAGGATGGGAAGCTTAAAATCGGAGAGAATTGCGAATTCGTTGGTGGAGAATAAACGACACTTCTCTGCATTACATAAAGTTTCATTTTATTTCATATCGTCATTGAGAATCGAAAGCGGGTTGCAAGTTACAACGGTTGGCAATGATAGGTGCAATCGAAGCGTCCAGAGGTACTCGACTTTTCCCCCCTGCAAGTGTTAGGAAAATTTGCCACTCTCGTTGCTTCCGTCTTAACACGAGGGACGTGCGTGTATTTGCCGCGAGCTACGGGGACTCATGGAGAAGGCGGAACGCGCGAACAAAGCGTAGATACGTACCGGAGCTCTCTGTACAGTCTGGAGTCGAGTGGACGCGAAGTGTCAGTGAACGCGGGCGAGGTGAGGTCCAGGAGGTGTCGAGGGTGGTGGTGCGCCGTGCTACGTACGTTTTATTTGACACGCGTTCGAATACCAGAGTTACTTCCAAGGTTTCTAGACGGATATATTACATTCAGGCATTTTGGATTACGTCATTATCACGAAATCATCATCTAGGTGGCGCGGGCTGCCGTCGCTTATGCATTCGAATGTAAGCAGAATCCCCTCGGGTAATCATCCATCACATTCGTCACACAGTGATTTTCCACGAACAGTGGATCATTTACGAAGCGCACGCACGTACGCAGGCAGGCGTCTGTCGATAACGGCTCCTATCTCTTCGGTGTAGACTTTTACCGCTCGCAGGATGATTGAATAATTGGGTATCCCTGCATTGTGATCCTGAATCCTCGTCGTTCCCTTGATTGCCGTCGTTGCTGAGCTGCTTGCTAAGCGTAATAGATATGTGGAAAATGGAACGTTTGAAAAATAGAGAACGTTAGGGGAAAGAAAAAATGGTATTTCTAAATTATTAAAAGTAATAGCATAGCATTTCTCTCTTCTTTCGAGAAAAGGGTTGCAAGGGAAGAGAGAAAGGGATTAAGAAAGAAACGGATCAGCCTCGCGTTCTCATTCGCTCCCTCGCAACGATGTATCCAACCCCATCATCGTTTATAGTTATGCGTCGCTTCCACATCGACCCGCGAAATGCCGCGTCGCTGGAATCAGAGCGCGTCGGCTAATGCTTGATAAACGTCATCACCGCGAAACAATCGCAATACACCGGTCATTTCTGCGGCGTTCCACGCGCTGCGGGAAAAGTTTGGGTCGAGCTGCTGAGTTTCCACCGCGTTCGCCACCGAACGATGCACTTTAATTGCTCCTCGGCGCGAGTGCGTTTTTGCATCGCTATTAAACAATGGAACGGTAAACGGCGTATGTATCCGTGTACGTGTTAATTAATGCACTTTATACTTCGGGATAAACGGATCTCGCGATATTTCTTCACACGTGCGGCACAACGTATAGTCCGACTGCGCCGGACGGACGGCAACCGCGAGTCTTGCCTACAGCGATGTATAAGTTCTTGCATGGGTACAGGCGGTGTATTTCACTCGACTGCCTCTCTTGTCGAGCAGCCAAATGAATCAATCGACCACAGGAGATATTGCAGAAGCTCGTTGTAAGATGACATTGGGTAATTTCGAAGGCACGATTAGAGCCGTGGGTTTGCAGGCTCCACGGCACACACATACACAAAAGTGGTATAACTATCGACATTGAAAAGGACGAAACTCTTAATTGAAAATATCGAACGCTCTCGCTTTCATCGAGTGCACCAGCGACAGAGACCATCGAACGAGAAGCAACAGACTTGCATCACGCTTCAATTAAATAGCACCAATGTGGATTTTGTCGCGATGGATTTCGTTGCCGCGACCCTGGCATTGAAAGAGCCAAGCGTATACGGTGCTAACGCCGCACCGTGCGTGCGTGGGTTAACTGGGGGGATGAGAGAGAGAAAGAACCCTTCAAATTCATCACTTCCGTCGCGCACGCAACGCGCGACCCTTATTCCGGAATAAATTGAACTCAACGATCGTCCGTGGACGTGCTGCCGAGTCGCGACGGGAGGACCTATCAAAGCTAACGAGCACCCGACGAGTTCTCCCTCGTCGCGACGCCGGTTCTTACCGACACGCCTTGCCGAGTAAGACATTTCGAGAATTTTGCTTTCATTTCCGATTATAAATCGTAACGCTACATTCTCGTTCTTCGATCCTTCGTACCTCGGACAACTCGAAGGATCGGGGCCGTTGCGTATCGATTTCATGAAAGAAGGCAACCCGACGCGACGAGAACCGTTAGTCGACTGTGACAAATTGGGAAACGTGACAACTCTACTCTCGAAAAAGTCGGGTTCTTTCTTGTGCAATTCTCATGGAAGCATTAAATTGCGATCGATCGGAATTTCGAGCGTTTCGAAGCGACGTGCACTCAACCGGTAATACGTCGAACGGATGAAGGTAAATCCTGTCATGTGTATTGTGACAATGTGTGCTCGAATCTAACCATCGTGTTCGCCGTCGGAGGTTGCCCCTTTTCCGGGTCAAGATCGCGTATTAATGATCTATAAAGAGGATCGAGGTGCGACCTCCGTATGGATGTATTGCAAGAAGGAGAAATAAGTATGCAAAAATCTCAACATCTATTCATCGTACGGATATATTCTGCATCCTCAGCCGTTACCTATAAATGAACAACGAAGCATCGGGCAGATGAAAAGTGTACGCGTGTGATATTCTCGGAGGTACTAATTTATCGGACGTTTCGTTGTACAACGATTGGTCGCGTGGTAGAGCGATTATTCACGCGGGGCGGCTGAAAGGTGTGCCGTAATCGGGCGGCACGAAAATATTCGGGCGGTAAATGTCAAGAGAAATCATAAGTCATTCGCGGTGCGTGAGTCACGAGTTGAAAATCAGTGTACCGTCTGGTCGCCTTGCGAATGTACATATGTGTACTATACTACATACGATTCGGAGGAAGTTTAACACGGGGCGACATGATGTATGGGAGTAGCGTCGATAAATACCGCATACCATGGAACCTACAACGGATTAGGAAACGTATCGTCCTGAGTTCGGCAAATTTCAAATCAGATATTTGCGTAAGCTATGTAAAAAACGCCCGATCAGATCATCCCTCGTCTATTGCACCGACGAATTTAGGGAGTTTAAAAATCACAAGTTCTCACAGACGCGGTTGAAACTTACGAATCCTGCGTATAATTCATCATCAATGCCTGACAGTGTCCTCTTTATTATATGGAAAAAAGAAATATAAATAGCACATTATTGAAATAAAGAATAACTCAACGGTGGCCGGAGAAGTAGAAACTGTTAGATACGCAAGCGCATGACATACCTGTACGAACTACGAGTATAATCTAAGGTCTCTGAATTAGGAGTTTTAATGCTTAGGATATTGGAATGGAAACTTAGGACTAAATGGGGAATATATGGGGATGAAGTGTTATATAGGAATGGAATACGTATGTACGCGTTCTACATATTCTTTAAACGATCAATAAAATTTGCCGGCGCCCTCCATTGATGTCACCAAATCTACCTCTTTTTATTCTCCCGTCCATGCGTTTGAACCTACATCCGAGGATCGAGACGACTCTACCTATAGGTATGGTACTGGTAAGGTAGGTGGATTACGTAGATATTACCGACTGCCACGTGGAGGTACAAGTCTCCATCGGCATGGCGTGCCGCTATGATCGTTGGATGGTAGCGGCCTCTGTGACAGGATCGATTCGTTGCTACGAAATCATACGTGGAGCACAGGTTGAAAAGTTTGATGATTTCAGTGAGTTGACAAACATTATAAGTTTGACTGTATCAAGGTGCATCATTTAATAGGATGTTACCATTTTTGTAATGCATTTTGTTTCCATATTGGGGAACCCGGGAACGATTGAAAGAGGTATTTGTCCTTTCGTTTCGACTATAGTTCAATTTATCATATATAGTAGTAAAGCCCATTTCCCGTCTCCCCTATATACATATAACCCGTTACATCCCGTTATGCTAACTGTGCTAGCGACTAAGTCTTGCAACAGATTGCATCTCCGAAATTTCTGACGGCAACTTATACCAAGTAGCAAATAAAGGATTTTTCTTCGTGCGAAGAATCGAATTACTTATCGCGCGCTTCTGACGCACGTTGCGTAGTCAGTTATGTCCCCGCGGATATGGGTGTTAAGTTTTTTTTTTCCTCGGCCAGTAATCTCACCCGCCGAGTGTCGCGCGGCTCTGGAGAGCTCAGGTGTTGCAGCAGCGAGCGCTGCACACGTGCGCGGATCCATATACTCGCGTGGAAATGCAATACGTTCGCTGCCTTCTTTGGTCGTGGATATTTTGATATTTATTCGCCGATTCAATTCTCTGCCGCCTTCCTGCACGCCTCTCTCTTCTCTCGTCTCCTCACGGTGGAACCCTTTTGGTCGGTTCGAGACTTACCTTTTTCGGCCGGTGGGTATTTCGATTTTTATCGTCGCGTCACAATGTGGTTCTCACGATCTCACGATTTCACGGACGGAGTTTCCTCCGCGCACGACGCGTCGTTCGACGTTCCGCAAAAGGTCCTTCGTTGCATCGAGCGCTCATTGTTCCGCGTTCGTTGCCATTAATTCGAGCGGAAGAATGCAATGCTACATATGTACGTATGTACATACCGTCCCGGCACCGAGGCGAGTTTCGTCTCGTCGTCGTGCATTGTACCTACGCTTTCTCTGCGTATGCATAAGTGGAACTGGTATAGCTTTTCTAACTCATTACCATCCATTCGGTTAGACGGAGAATACTTCCGCGATGTCTCCACTGGTTTCGCTCGATCACAATTTGACGTTATTTCCTAAACGACTCCCGAAGTGTCACATTAATGTCCGTGCGCACACGAAAGGTGGCATGCGCGAAGTGGTATTTATCGTAGAGAGAGATTTCGAAGGGAGGAAGATGACGAGAGTGAAATGCAACCCTCATGCGCACACCTTCAACATTTATCAATGAATAATCGTCCTCTTGTGGATGCTGCAATGAAATTATCAATTTCGAGACTACAGCCGGCAGTCGACAGCAGTGGGATAACGGTTTTGTCCCTCGCCCGAAGGACGTCCACTTCTGAGAATACGTGGAAAAAGCTCGAAATACGACACGATTTCTTAGACGCGCTGTAACCGAAGCGATTCTGATTGAATGTCGGACGATTTGTCAGCGTCGACTCTAGCGCGTGCTGCTGCTGCTGCTGTCTCCAAAGCGCTCTTCCGCGCGTTTCGAAGAAAGGAGATTCGTAGTCGAAACCGCGTAGGCATACGCATGGTTGTTGCAAAGAGACTCGAAGGCCGCGAAACAGGGGGCCGGAAAAGGGAGGGAATGATTCACGCGGTTGTGCAGCGCGTATCGATGCGCCCACGAGGACGAGAGTGCATGACGTCAGGCCATCGGCTTTCTATAAATACTATGTTTCCGAAGAAAGTCTTACGGCCCACTCCCGGCTGTACCAGTTAAGGGAACTAGAAGTTCGATCGTCTTATCGATGAGATCGAGGGTTACGGTAGTACGAATTCTAATGTAAGTTTTCGATCGCCGCGACTCCTTATTTTTCTTTTCTTTCCTATTAAATAGATAAAAATCCACCGAGGTTTACGTACCGAATTAATTGGAACTCGTAACGCGCGACCTATCATTATCCGCTGAATAGACGACATTCGAGCGATCGATAAGTTCCACCGATCACCACCTATAATTTTCTTATCGCGTTCTGCGCACCGGCACGCAAATCGCTCGTTTCGCGCAGACGTGTGGCGTGTGGCGTGGCGAGATATTCCGAAGATCGGTGCCACTTCGACTTCCATATGGAGACGCGGCGCGTATGCAACCGTATACACAATGTTCAAGTGCTATACCGGTCAGTCCGGTCCTACGGTCTGGCTCGTTACATGAGTCACGAGTTATCACTGAGACGAGGGCCGATATTCGATTTGACTCGCGACTCCCTTTCTCATGTGGATGCGCGTAATATGTATTAATTTCTAATTCGCTTCACGCGGGAATCTCGTAGTCCATCAATTCGATATAATGAGATGCAACACGATCTGAATTTATAAGTATACAAATTATTATTTGTATCCTGCGTTTAATTGGTATTAAACGAGACTACGTCATTTGAAATAACATGTAAACGTGAAATCGAACCGAGGATCGAATTACCGAAGCAACGGTGGCAAAGAAATCGGCGCTCGACACCGAGACGAAAACCGATCGAGAGAAGTTGATTACAAAGAGAGCTTCTCGACGGTCGTCCGTCACTCGCGACTTTTCGACGCACATTTTTCACGACCGAAATAGAACTGGATCGCGCGATCGCCTTTGGCGGATATTCCGCGCCGACTTCGACGTTGAAGGAGAACGACAATGGTGGAGAACAGACTCCCCGCGAATCGCGGCCAACGACCGTCGATTCCTTCTTCTCTTCCCTTCGACCGATGATTTTCTTGGAATTATCGGCAAACCTCGATTTGAAAAGAAAGCTAGTCTCTCGATAGACATATCGAATCGAGACACTTTCCATCGAGAGAAAACGAATTAGGTCGAGCCGTGACCCGAGCAGCGACGAACAAATGCAAAATTTATTATCCAACCGGCAGATCCTATTGGTCGCCCACGCTACAAGTATCGCATTGAGCAAGGTCGTTAACCATATGGTCCGGTGTTACACGAATAATGGCGAAGACTGGGCGTGTAAAAGTTCACCGCCGATAAACCGGATCGACCCGCATCGCACCGAGTGGGATAAACGTAGCGATCCTTCGAATCCTCGCACGCGCAGTCACGGTCGATCCAATTAGCGCGCGCGAAACGCGGACAATTTTGCGGCGCGCTTATAAAAGCCCGCGGTCCGGCGGCGCGTTACACGCGTGAGTGGGACACGGAGGCCATTTAGAAACCGGGTGATTTTCTTCCAGCCATAAATATAATATATAACCCCCGCGGCTTGCTCGGCGACCGTAGAGGCGTATAAAAGTTTGGTGTTTGCACTGGCATGGAAAAAAGTGCATCGGACGCAAATACCCTCGACCGGCTTTAACCGCGAGCCGTATACACTCGTTCCGTCGACCGTGGCGGTCGCATATTTGCGATTGCCTGCTATCGGTGCTCGCGGGATCTCTCCCGCTGATAAATCACTCGATCGCGCCAGTCGCGGTGTCGCGACGGCGCTAATTAACGGACGGATGTACTCGTCGGGTCGTTTCGGATGGTAATCGATAGGTTCGGGTATCCTTATACGGCGCGTCTCCTTTCGAGCGCGCGAACATCTTATCGGATCGGTCCTAAATGTTCGACGATCTATGACGATACCGGAGCTACGGCAGGCAGTAGGTGCGGTCCGTCATACGTCCGACCACCGCGCGACCGAATTTTTCTTTCTTCTCTCGCAATCTGATCCCCCGAAGCGCCAGCGTTTCCCCACTGCCGTCCCGTAACTCGTGACGGAGCTTCGACTCGACGCAGTGAACCTTATTTTCGATCGACGGCGACGGCGACGGCGACGGCGACACTTCCGCTTTTTATTTCGATGCAAATACAAATGGTACCAGCGTCGAGAACCGCAGCCTCTCGCGTCGACGATCAACCTGAATCCCCGAGTGGTCAGTTCTTTCGGCACGTGGGCCGCTCATGGGAGAGATAAATGGTCGGCCTGTGTCCTAGACTGCCTACGACATTTGTCTCTATTCCATACGCGAGTCGTGTGGGCGACTCGCGGGGACCTCGATGCTCTCGCCCGTGCCACTGGTATTGCACTTTCCGGCCTTTTCTTTGGCCTCCCATTCCCTGCGCGGCCTGCAGGAATGGGAACCGTGCGAATCACCCATCGATTCGTAGGTTGATTTAGACTTTGCGAGATCCGGTATCAATCTCGTTGCAATTCCAAGCTCTCGTCCGAGATCGAAACTCCGGCGTTTCTTTTTCCATACAAAAGAAACTCCGTGACACGCGCGCGCAACCATTTCACCGCCCGTATAGGTAGTAGCGTTAGCACGAGAAAGGTGACAGCAGTCACTTCCGCTTGCTTTCGCAATTCAGACGAACAGACCCGCGCGCCGGGTCTAGGTAGACGAGACGCGTGCCGCGCGCTTGCGCGCGCGCGGCGTCTCCACGAGGAGCGTCCGACTGCTGCTGGCACACGTGGGCCGCGTGATGCCTGGAACTCGCGTGCGCTCGATCGCCCAACGCGCGTAGTCAGATCCAATTCGCGCTCCGCGTCGCTTCAGCTGAGAACTGACGAGACGAGAGGAGAGTATCCGGCGTTTCACACACCGAGCACGAAATCGTGGTCGCCCTTCGTCGTGGCGCAAGCTGTGCGGCGCCCACGCGAAATCTCGCAACACATTCTCGATGCATTTCCTTTGTCGTCTTCGCGCGCGAACAATGGCTTGCACAATTCGGTCGTACGGCGCCGCTGTAAGAGCGTAAGCGTGCGCAAGGGACGCGTGGCACGGGAGATGTCATCGGTCACACCTTTAAGAGTCGTGGAAAGCTCGACTCCATCGTCGCGCGAGTTATTACGCGTTTGCGCGGCTGTACCGCGTCCATTGTTATCAATGTCGAGTTAACAGGCGAACCGGCGTTTACCGTATAGAATTTTGCGACGCCCCGCGGTGCACGCGCGGTTATGCCGTCGGTTGGCGCGGCGTGTAAAAACGTTCGTATTTATGTCGACAACAGTTATATCGCCGCGGAAGATCTCTCGCCTCTGTCGTTGAATTTATAATCGAGTTGTGCCGCGGATATGCATATATTTTCGGTCGTAGTGCTCGTTTGAAACTGACGAGGAAACGAGGCGAACGTACCTATCGATAGTTCGACCCGATTTGCAAAATCGGATTGTAAGTCGACAGTTTCTCCTCGCAATCGATGTACGCGTTCTAGGTACGGCGGTACTTCGCCTCCTTCGTTCGAGCTCGCGCCGCGCGGCACGTTTAACTCGCGCACGCCGACTTGCTTTACCGGAATATAATCCTGCGAGTTCTCAAAATAACGCGGTGCGCGAGACTACGCGCCGGGGCATTAAGCTGCGTTCACAACGATCGAAGATTCTCAGCATCTCGTATTTTCGATTAGGATCTATCCGCTCGGAATCCCGTCCAATTGGATTTTTGCCCAAACCGCACGGCTTTTAATTGGCACCTGTCGTCCGACCGGGATAAATTGATTCGATGACCATTTAATATCCCGACTATATGAATGTACAAAAAAATATTAATTTCTCGCTTCCATTTTAACGAATAATAAAGCTACGATTATTTCCAATATTTTGCTCGAATACGCTTTATTTTTCCCACTTCCCCTCCTCCTTCTTCCGTTCCTTGCGCTTCCGCTTTTAGGTCGATCGCTAACTGCCGACGCACGAGGACCGATCGGCCGCGGAGTGAAGTGCCCCCACGAGACGAACGCTTCGGCACCGACGGGAGGAACACGGAGCGACGGTTGTTCCTGCTCGTTCGAATTTCTCCTTTTTCCTCGGCATCCAGAAATAGTCGCGGAAAGAGCTTCCCGGATAAAAGCGCGCCCCGTGGTAATTCGGTGTCGGAGGAGATGCGTACGCGTCCACACACGCGTATCGCGTCGCGTCGCCGTCGTCGCGATATCTCTTCGTTCTAATTCCGTGCGATGGGAATCGAGGAGACCGTCGCGAGGCGAGTCGGAGGGGGGTACAGGAATTACGAGGAGCTACTGCCACAGGCCGTTTCCACTTGGGAAGATTTTTCGGGGGAAACAAAAATTCCAGGAAGCGCGCGTCGCGGTAAGGTTGACAGGACGAAGGAACGCGCGAGCGCGCGCGCGCTTTCGGACGATCTTCGTTAAGGTCGCGCGATTAAAAACCGGAATATCTGCATGTGCGTCGTTATCGCATCGGCGATATCGCGTCCGTATACGCGGTTCGACGCGATGAGAATAGCAATGTCGCGCGCGCAGCGAGAGAATGGATAAATAATTCTTCTCGCGCGAAATGGAGGACGACCGGGGGAAACGGGAGTGCGCCGCATACGCGAGTCGTCTCGAAGAATGTCCGCGGGGTAATTATAATCGCGTTAGACGAGGGAAATATTGCGGAGAATACGCGGGCGGAGGATTCCATCGGATCGTGGGTGGTTATACTCGCGCAACGAGGTAGGTATACGGCCGACCCGGGGGGTTGGCATCGCCGTGATCGATGCGCACCGGTAATTACTGCGATTCTTCATGCACCGGGATGGGTATGGGGGAATCGTCTACCCTTGGGTCGCGAGATTCATTCGACGCGTTCCTAAATAAATGGAATATACCGGGAGGGGATGTTATTTAGTGATCTACGCAATGAAGATTTATCGAGGACTTTGCTGTGTGTAGCGATCATCACTGAGAGAAATAATTGCCGGTACCGAGAAAAATTGTCTTCTTCGCAGGAAAAATAATATTTGCTAGGTTCGAGTAATTATTTTTCGCGCAGGAGGAATATCACGTCCCGATTGAGGTATTCTCAAATCAAGAATACGTATATATCATCTTCGATCAAGAATCCGTATTCTTAGAAATGTTTAAGATCATAATGCTCTCTTAGGTCAAGAAATATCCGTCTGATAATAGTTATTAATTCTCTCAGCGCATAGGATTTGTCGTCAATAATCAACTCCGCGTCACTTCCGCGCGTCGTCGAGTTGCACATGGTGCATCCACCGCCCGACTGCTACTCCGAACGAGTACGGAGAGACGGATAAGGCCCTCGCGCGATCTCTCTCCCGTGCAGCGACGGGCGGGCGGGTACGCACGCACGCACGCCTCGCTCTCACTCTTTCACGCTCTCCAGCCTCTCGCGACTCCGCTCGACGCGCGGCGAGTCAGTCGGTTCTCGAGCGATCTGCGACCTGCGTCGATCCGCTCCGGTCCGGTCATGAGAACTCGCGGTGGCGAGGCTCTGCGTTTCCGCGTGACAGTGCCGCGAGGCTCCCGCACATTTTCCAACTCGCCGAGGCGACACGGTGCGATCGAAGGCGTACGGGCGACGGCGCAGTGATACCGATCCCGACGACGACGACGACGAGACGCGCTCTTCTTTTTCGTTGAAACGAAAATCCCCGTCCGCCGCGAAAAGGGGCGTTCAGCGGGGCGACTCACTCACCATCTCCGCGCGGCCTTGGTCGTTGGAGAACACAGAGCCTTCTGTCGCGACGACACACAAAGCGGAGCCTGTGCGCTTATCGGCTCGCAGCGCTCGCAGGGATACACTTCCACGCGGACGCGTCGATTGTGGTAACGGCGGACAGGGTTCGATGGCAGCGTAAACGTACCATTCCGCGTCTCGTTTCGTCGTCGACAAGAGCACTGTCCACGGATAACGTCGCCCTCGGAGATTCGCTCGATCTTCTTCGGCCGAAATACCAGCGGACGCACCGCCCCCCAGACTTCGACATGCCTGCCAGCAGTCCGGAACTCCTGATGCGTCACCACAAGGCTTGCAGGGGTCAGGCCCACGCCAGTGGTATCGCCAAGCAGAACAGCCGGAAGAACGCGACTCCGTCGTCCGAGTCGCCGCGGAGCAAGGACTCCCGGTCGAGCCTGAACGGCAGGAGCGACTCGAGCGACGGCGGCAGGAAGATCAGCCGGAATAGCGTGAGCTCGTGGGAGTACAGCGACAGCGACAGCATCAACTCCTCCGAGCACGGTGCCGATCCCCTTCGGGATCCCGCCAGCAACATGATCAGGCGAATCGATCGAGTGCTGAACGGGGTGAACGAGAAGAGGTCCTCGAAGCAGGACCGGTGCGGCAAGAGGAGCGCGAGGAAGGCCTCCAACGAGGAAGAGGAGACGACGACGACGACGACGGCGAGGCGAATACTCGAGAAGAGGGCGAGCTGGGCCGAGAGCCTCAGAGGTGGTTTCGCGGACGACAAGTTCAAGAAGATGGAGGACGGCTGGGACGGCAGCAACGTCATCGACAGCCCCCGCGAGCGCAAGTGGCACAGGATCACCGCGGAGATCGAGCAGCGGACGCCCGACGAGCGCAAGGGCGAGAGAAATGGGGCGTCGCGACGAGGCACGCCGCCGCGAAAGGGCGGCACGCCGTTCAAGAAAGTCGCCAGGAGGACACGGAGCGGCTCGGCGGCTCGCGCCTTGTACGACGTCGTCGAGTGGGAGGAATTGCTGGAACTAGCTCAGGCTAGGAAGATAACGAGCGGCGGTCGTGGGAAGGACGGGGGAAAAGCTGCAGCCGCCGGTTATCTCAAGAACCTTGAAGCTCTCCTCGAGAACAAGGCGCCGCAAACTGTTAAGGTACGGAGCGCGCTGTGGTGGGAGCTGCTGCGAGTCGAATGGAAATGAGAGCACGCGCGATCGAGAGACGGACAGAGGGAGATAGACGCGAGACCAGCTGTAGCGTCCGCGCTGACGCGGGTGCGCGTGAGTCGATCCCTGCATCCAGCAATTTGCACTCGTTAACTCGGGCAACGCGTTTCCCCGGTAATGTAATCGCTGGAAAATTGCCGCATTTTTGCTTCGATTACACCTCCCTTCGCGGCTCGACCTTCGCGTCTGGGTCTAGAGCGTAACACAGCTTCGCGAGAATCGACTGCGTATTTATCCAGGGCGGATATCACAATGATTGCAATGACTTATGACGCGGACTTGCTGACGTCTCTCTCCGTCGCAACGGGGCGCTCGAATTTCCGTATAGCTGGCAAACGAGGATATGTACTTACGATGCAGGTATTCCGTCATCCGGCAGGGAAGAGATAAGGGGAAACTAGCTTAACGCCGAGTGCTTCGCGTTCTCTGCCATCATTGGAGCGCCATTTGCCAGGCACTCTCCTGAAAAAGGCGGAATAAGAATTACCTAACGTAAATTCCTCTCGGCTATAAAACTGTTTCCGCGTCTAAAATAAGCTAATTCAAATTCGTGTTAGGCGCCAGTGGGATATCGCGCCGCCGATCCACGTGGAGATAGATGCGAGCGGCGCACACGGTCGAAGCGAACGGCCGGAGAGCTGTGTAGCGGGCGGTGGATACGGCCCGTCGTACGTCCGACGCGTGACGAGCCGTGTCTACTGGGCGCGCGCGGCTCTCCGGCGTTATGAGATAAGAAGAGACCGTCGCTCGGTTGGGACTCGGTTTGTGCTTAACGACACATTTGCACCTCTGTCAGGAATCTATTTCGAAAGCCATTCGTGGCTAATTTCCTCTTAACGCGCGCGCGCGCGCGCAGCATCCGATTTCAGTTCATACTCACTGCTTCGTACCAGTCGACTGCAGTTTCAAAAAAATGTATGTAAATTTATATTTCCTGCACTGTCGGAAATTTTGTGTTGGATATATGGACCGGTCATTTTTATATGATGTAAAATCAACCGATTCTTCGTCTCGATCCGACATTTTTTTTTTTTTTCAGTTAGAATAACGCAAGAAATAATAAATTAACACGAAAAATCGGTTGATCTTAACATACAAAAATGACTGGACCATTTCCAACGTAAAATTTCAAACTACGTACGTATAACCGAGATCGTGTAACACCCACCCTGTACAGGCAAATACAACGTACGCGGTACACTCGCGCGCACGATGGACCAATACCGCCAAATACGGAACCCCAAGGCTGCCAAATCAGCGGCTCTTGCTAAATTGTCGTTCTTACATCACTCTCCCTCCGATGGTTCTCGAGCGCTCACAAAAGTAAGAGTCCCAGACGGACATATGGTTCGGATCCGTTTCTCGAGTTTCGCTCCCGGGGAAGTCGAAGCGGATCCGGAGAAAGCTCGCTGCAGTGCGTGCACGAGTAATCGCGCGTCCCTCCGCGCGATAAGACGGAGGCGATGCAGGCGACTGGACCTGATCTCTCTCCGTACAGACGCGGACTCTAAAGTTGGATCTGGCTCGACGCTAGGCATTTTCTATGGAAATAAGAGACCGGACTAATTTTAGTTCACCTCCGTGGAAGCGGTTCACAATTTGACTCGAATTAAGCGCACGAAAGAAACCGTTACATCTGTTCATCGGATATCGTTTTATCCTCCAGTCACTTCGAGTCACTCGCGAGTCACCGCGCGCAGCCGTTGTGCAGCTACCGCCGTCAATCACCGCGGGAAGTTTATTAAGACCAATCGCGGCGTCCGGAAGTTTTTAATTAATCTTGTCGATCGACAGCTGCTTTTCGCCAAACGCGCCGCGCGGCCGCGCGTGAGCGTACGATAGCGAGCGGCGCGAATGATATCGTACTTGTATCTTTTACGCATATCACACGCGTGATGGGCCACCTCGGATTTAGGAGATCCATCCCTCGAGTCGGGTAGATCGTATCGGGAGCGCGATATATCATCGGTCGAGTTGCAATTAAATCTCGCATGAAATGTGGCGGCACCTATTAATCGTCCTTATAAGGAGCCAAAAAAGAAGTCGAGCACGCCACCCAAGGCCGAACGCTTCTCCCGTGCCCCCGGCGAACGCGCGGGTGCCTCTGCGCGACCGCGCCTCCCTTTGGGCATGTGCTCGCGACCTTCGTTCGTCGCGTGCGCTCTTTTGGTCTCCCTCGGCTGTCGCGTCGATTCGTAAATAGAAATCCGTGGGCGCTGGTTTTACGCCTGTATCGATTCGAGGAGAAATGAGAAATGTCACGTTTCGATGATTTTAATCGCCTACGTGTAATCAGCTTATTTGCGATATACGTGGATGAAGTACGAGGCAAGCGTAAGAAGGTACCTACACCGGGAAAAAAATTTACTCGAGTCGATTTGACGTGTTTTTTCAATAGTCCTAAAAGAATCAGAATGCGCATCGATTGGACGTACATAAATATTTTTGATTCGATTGAATTTTATTCGGATGAAATCGGTATTCATTGGGACGAAGATAAATGTGCTCTCAGAACTGCCCAAGAATTGTACACTTTATCTCGCTCGAGCAAATCTTTTTCTCAGTGTGGAAATATGTTGGGTATTTATGAATGAAAGATGATTTCGAATTGTCGTTCATTCGAGCAGAAATAAAGAGTACCCGATCGACGTATAGATACACACCCGAGCATCGTGACTCAGCGAAGCAAAGTTTTCGTTCCACCCGATAAATTGTCCACGAGGAAAACGAGTCTCTGCCTCCCGAGTTCGTTCCCATCCCGCCGTGTGCTTCGATACACGGTAACGAGAGGGTGGGCGTGAATTCAAAGCGGATTCTGCCAATCTTTCCCCCCTTAATCCGCCGCACCTCACGCACCCACTGACCGCGCGAGCATTCCGACAATGTCGAACGTCTCTATCGGCGGACCCGAGTTGCATCGCGGGAACTCGCCTCCGCCTTATGTGGTTGCGAGCTTTCCCCTCGGACGAAACTTCTACGCGTGTGTCTCTCGTTGGCCCGCGATAAAATACTCTATTTAATACGACTGGCGCTTCGTCCGATCGGAGAATTTACATTCCTGCTATTCTCGGTTGGATTCGCCCCACCTCCCCTCTTTTTAGTCCCTGCCTCGCGATCCGCAGCGGCTAAAACAACCGCGCCTTTAGAAATTTCCGTTATTGTACGAAACGCGTATCGGGGATCGCGCCGCGACGTCCTTGTATCCCTTCGCCGCGTCATTCGTCACTCTTTCGCCAGAGCGCGGAGAGACGACCGCGGGGTTGAATTTCCTCTCCCGTCGTCGGTGCAGCGCCGACCAATTTACGATCGCCGCCGAGACGCACCGCTCGCGAAAAACGTCGAACGATAAATCCATCGGGAAACGTATAGGCGTTTTAACATCTGACCTCGCATATGGCCAGTGCCAAATACGGCGCGCGTCGGGGAGGCTCTTAATAAGGATTGCGAACTGTACGTTCAATTATCTCTATTTTGGCTTCCCGTTCTCCTTTTCGCTCCTTCTCTTCCTCGGCACAAATTGTGACTCCGATCGTTAGTCGCGTTAACGATCGACGCGCGCGATAAAGTACCGTCGCGATCGGCTTTGACGGTACGATCGGCGTCAACGAGAACAGTCGTGTGTAGTTGCAACGAGTGGAGAAAGGGGGTGAATGGTTACGATTTTTTTTCGTGGATTTCACAAGACCGCGCGTCATGTTAATCGCCGCGTATGAGAATTCCCACTCTAATACGTAGATTCGTCTGTAATCAAATCTGTATGTATACTGTTAAGAAGAGTGTATGTGTACGAATGCGTGAGCGATCGGACAGGTGTACTTACGCGGTACACAATTCTTCCGATGCCTGCCACTCAGCGGCTAATGGATGCGGCGTTTTAATGCCCGCGGAGAGGTCGATCCTCGTGTTTTCGACGAAATAATCGTAAACCCCTTAATGGTTGTTCGGCACACGGGTGGGAAATCCACTCAACGTACATACTTGCCGCGAGAACTGTCCGTCCGCGTGCGTTCGATATCCCCCGTCGAGTATCCTTGTACCACGCGGACCGGTTCCGATAAGCAGATATGTGGATATTTGTGAAAGGTGAAAGAGCCGGAATCGGTATCTCGTACTCGAGATAAGTACTGACGCGGATTACGCACCATTCGGCTGGAGGATAAGCAGCTGTCGAATTACTTTTGAATTGGCCTCTAAAGGGTGCTATTTCTTAACGCAACTCTAAATTGATATAAATTGGGAAAAGGGGAGACGATGCCGGGGAAGAGTGATACCAGCAGTATCTACAACTATTGTCGCAACAGTCGGAACAGCATTCAAAGTTCATCTTCACTTGGCCTCTGACAAAGCGTATCAGCCAAGGACCACTTTGAAATTGATTTAATCCACCGTTCTCTCCACCCACTGCCTCGAGCGTAAGTCTAAATATCTCGAGTGGCCGAACGTTCGCGCGCGAAGTCCGAGTTCATCGGCGGTCAAGTGGCTGCGAGTGTCTTCACGCGGTGCAGCGGCTGCAACGGAAAGGGTGTCGTCGCGGCAGCGAGTGCACCGATGAATCGCTTCGAGCGCGTAAATCGTCTGATTAATTTTCCGCGAGGTGTCACACGTTACCACGAGCGGCGTTTGGTGTGCGTGAAGCGAAAGAAAGTAGGAAAAAAAAATCTTAGTTCTAAAAATCATCGCAGGACGAGTCGCCGATTTATTATTCCCGTTGTTGCGCCGCGACGCGACGTTGCGCACGGCGTACCTAGTCCACTCTCCCGTAGATTCTCGCAGTGGCGAACGGTGTCGTGGAATTCGTTCCGTCGACAAATGCGAATGTATCTTCGGAAGAACCTGTTATCAACCGGTCCTAGATCTTCCACCTCATCTCCCGTTGCGATTGAGACGTCTGGTTCGCAGTCGCGAGACTTTATCGTGGCCCCTTCGACGCGTTTTACAGCCCAGTCCGATTCGGCAAAAATAAAAGAGAAACGATGCACTGTCAGTGCGGTAACTCCGAGGCCTTTACACATATACGTACCAGTCTCACTACCACAACCAGTTTTACCTGATCCGTTGGTTGCGATAATTAATTCAAGTACAGGTACTGCGTACCCGCGGAAAAATCCCGTTATCGGCTATTTCACAGACCGCCCATCCTACGCGATTCTTCCTCTCTTCGTGCCTCGGTTCCCCAATGCGTTCGCGCGGCGAACGCATCAAATTAATGCCCATAGTACGTCGTGGCAAGTGGCCGAACCCACCTACTTGACCCGATGACGTCTCGAACGGTCTCGCCTGGGTTGGGCGAAACACGAGCACCGATAGGCGAGCGAGCAGAATGTGTTCAGTGCCCGGTAGCGACGACATGCTTCTGACAAATGTCGCGATTGTGCTTTACATCGTTATTTACGTCGCGGGTTTGCTGAAGAGGGTGCGAAGGGGCAAGCCGGATTCCGCCCCCGGGTGCCGGATTACCGTGACCGAGTGGTTGAGGATCGAACGAAAGGTCTCTGCGATTCTTCTAGTCTGACCAATTTCAGTACTGAGATTAATCGGGTTTACGTTACGTTTCAGCGACGTTTTTGCAAAGTGAGACGAGCAGAGTAAAGCTTTAAGCGGAAGAATCTCTTCGTTTCTATGAAAAAGAATTTAACAATATCGAATGACACTGTGTGCGTACACATATCACGGACGCTCCGAACACGTCGTTTCATCTGCTTTGACCTGCGAATAAAGTCCAATGTTTAGTTCAATCAGATCGAATAACATATCGTACATTCCCAAGTATTCCCCACGACTCGTATGAAAAATAACCGATGACATGACTCTTATCGACGCTTCGTTTCCTTCTATTTTACAGGCGCGTTCCGAGGAGCACTTGGCTCAAGAGCAGGCCTTCCTGGCGTCTGAACGAGTGTGGCTTTTACACAGGGGTGGCTTTACCGCAGCGACGAGATGTGGTCCCGCGGATCCCGACACCGGGAAGCTGAGAGTGCGCTTGATACCCTCCGGGGAGGAGTTGCTCGTCGACGAAGAGGACGTGGAGAAGGTAGGCGTTCTCGATTATCCGCTCACGCGAGAAGGCGTCGATGCTTCCTCAATCCGAATCGTCGTCCCTCTTCTTCCTCCGAAAGGATACAGGGATCGCTTCTACTCGATCGGAACACAATTTTACACAGTTCTCTCGGATCCGTGATCATCAAAGCCGTTATCTTCCAGGCGAACCCTCCTCAATTCGACAAAGCGGAAGAGCTCTCCCAGCTGAGATTCTTGAACGAGTCTTCGGTCCTTCACACACTGAGGCAGCGATACGCGAGCAATCTCATTCATACTTATGCGGGGGAGTGCATGATCGTTATCAATCCAGTGGCTCCGCTGGCGATCTACTCCGAGAAGGTGAGAGAGAAAGATCCGCTGGTATGTTTTTTTAGTGTTTAGAAACGATCAACCGCCTACTCGAATTAATTCATTGAAAGAAAATAATATTTATCGTAACATCACCCAATTATTGATATACCAATCTGCCTACGCAGGTCGTTCACATGTTCAGAGGATGCAAGAGCGAAGACATGCCTCCGCACATTTACGCAATGGCCCAATCAGCGTACAGAGGCATGCTGGCCGCGCGAAGGGATCATTCTCTCGTTTTCCTCGGTAGGAGTGGAGCCGGGAAGACTACCAATTTCAAGCACGCTTTGCACTACCTCGTTTTGGCTGCTGGAACCGTCAATAAGGTGAGCGTGCAGTCTTCGATGAATTTTTCATTCGGGAGGTAAATGCGTCGAAGACAATTCCCATCGCAACTTTATCAGCCAGCTTGAATGTAAGAAGCGTTACCGTTTTACGTTTTTTTTTTTCGCAGATTCTGACCATCGAAAAGCTGAACGCTCTTTTCACGGTGCTCGAGGCTTTCGGCAACAGCCGAACCCACATGAACTCCAACGCCACGAGATTCACTCAGCTGTTCAGCCTGGATTTCGATCAATCCGGTCAAATAGCATCCGCGTCGTTGCAGGTACGGAGAGCAAAGGTTCTCGACGATTCGAATTAGTTCTACGATCGCTCGACGCGAAGAGAAGCGTGAACATCATTCGTTCCACCAGGTCCTCCTGCTGGAAAAGTCGAGAATAGGACGACGAGCCAATGGCGATCCGTCCTTCCACGCGGTGTACCGGCTCCTGGCGGGCGCCGAAGGAGCGCTGCGCAAGGAGTTACATCTGACCAATCTAGTCGCCGAGAACAACCCCTTCGTCACCCCGCTGCAGAAGCACGAGGACAAGCAGCGCGCCATGATCGAGTTCAATCGAATCGTAGCCGCGTTCAAGATTCTCGGCGTTTCCGAAGCCGACGAGAAGGTCATCTGGTTGGTGTTGGCTGGCATCTATCACCTGAGCTGCGCCGGTGCCGTTAAAGCGGGGACCAGCTCGCAGAGTCGTTGGCAGTTCGAGAGGGTCGAGTGCGCCGAGAGAGCCGCCACATTGCTCGGCACCACGGTCGAGGAACTCAGCAGGACGGTCTTCGCGTGCAACGGCGGCGGTGGTACGCCCAATACGCCGAGACCGGCACTGAGGACGCCGAGTCCGACGGAACAGAGCAAGGACGTCACGGGACTCGACGCGCTCGAGGGACTCCTAGTCGGGCTCTACTCGGAAGTCTTCCACTGCGTCGCTGCCTTGATCAATAAGTGAGTCACATCGAAGTTGACGATGATACCGTGTTTTGGTACGATCTGTTGTATTTCATTTGCTCTCTTTCTCGCGTTCATCAGGTCCATCACCTCTTCCGTTCACACGGTGTCCTCGCTGCTACTGTGCGACGCTCCGGGTTTCCAGAATCCCGCGTCTTGTGGGCGACAAACCGGAGCTACCTTCGAGGATCTGTGTCACAATTATTTGCAGGAACGTTTGCAGCTGCTCTTCCATCACACTACATTGGTAGCGCCTAAAGACAGGTGGGTATCGCGAAGAGAAAAACTGCATTTCGTTCTTTATAAGAAGAATTCTACGATTCCAACTGCATCTCCTTAATTTCAGGTACGCGCAAGAGGGCATTGACGTCGACTACGAAGACGATTACGACGACGTCGGGATCGGTTCTCCGCAAGCTCTGATCTCTCTCCTGGATCGCGGTGGTTCGCAGAGCGCGACGATGCTCAGGACCAGTCAGTCGGATCTGAGCAGCAGCAGGCAGATGGAACGCAAAGGACTTTTATGGCTGCTCGACGAAGAGACCGTCTGTCCCGGGGGAAGCGACGAGACTTTTCTAGATCGGTTGTTCTCTCACTACGGAGACAGAGGTTCGTTGGCCTTCTTCCCTTTCAAGATCTACCGAATTTCGTACTCGTCTGATCTTCGATTTTACGTCGTCTTTCTCATGACCCTTTATCTTTCCACGCGCAGATCATCAAATGTTGCTCAGAAAGGCTCCGGGTAACAATCAATTCGTCCTGCAACATCTTCAGGGCACCAATCCCGTTCTGTACACGTCGACCGGATGGCTGAAGGCCACTCGCGAGAATCCAGTGGCTAAGAGTGCCATCAATGTTCTTCAGGAAAGCGCCAGGTAATTATTTGTACGCAATAGGCTCAGCTTCTTCCAAATGCATTGGCTCATAGCGAATCAATTTCGAGGATCGAAGGATAAATCATCCGATTACCAGTTTGCGCTCGTATTTTACTTGCAGAGAAGATATCAGCAGGTTATTCGTATGCGCCCGCGGAGCTGGCGTTTCCGGAGCTTTGAGTGGTTCCATGCACGGATTGGAAGGGTCGCAATCTTTGAGAAGAGCTTCCAGTATACGAAGAACGTTCACCGCCGTGAAGCGCAAGAACGTTTGTCTGCAAGTCAAATTCACCGTCGTAAGTGTTCCTTCATCCGCAGATAACGAAAGCTATACTTTATTGATCCGTTTTCATTCACAAACGAGTCGGTGCAATCTCGAGTTCAAAGGTGAATGGCGCTATCGGCAATGCGTATCTATTTCTTGGTGGTACCGCGTCGACAATGGCATTCGTATTTGCTCGGTGGAACGTCAAGTGCATCGGCCGCCGTTTCAATTTTCTCGAAAGTCTCATCGAGCGGTAGAATGTTGTGCGAACCGTCGTTGATGATTTTCTTCTGGTATATTTTCTTCTTCTTCTTCTTCTTCTTCCTCCTCTTCTTCTTCTTCGGTATTTCCGTCACCATTAGTTTATATCCGGTAAAAGAGTGTTGCTGGTATACTTTTTCGATTATTTAAATGCTTATATCCGAGTTATAAATCCGTTTCTTTCATTTATGTGCACAGGATGGCCTGGTAGAAACTTTGAGGAGAACCAGAGTGAAATTCATCCACTGCTTGTTGCCTCAACACAATGCAGGCTGCACCGACAATAAAAGCCTCCTCTCGGTCAAGTCCAATCAGAGCGAAGACAGCATCATCAACGTTCCTCTTCTGCGTTCTCAGGTAAATCTTCGGGCCGAAACGAGATTCCCCGATTTCTGTGATCTCGTATATGCGATCGGATGTATGGATTTGTGCTATTACATTGTCCTCCTCAATTTGCAGATTCGAGGAAGTCAGATCATTGACGTCGTCCGACTGCACAAAGTCGGCTTCCCCAAGCACATGCCACTCGGCGAGTTCAGACGACGTTTCAGCCTCCTGTCGAACGATGCCAACGCGCGACCCGGAAGTCCTGTAGCCGACGAGCGTCGCGCCGTGGAAGACATGCTGCTATCGGTCGACGTTGACCCCGCTTCTTATCGCGTCGGGCAGAGTCAGGTGAGTCCATCTTGCTCGGCATCACCAGTGGTGGGATCTCCTCTAACGCTTTCACTACCATTGCCAGTCTTACTAATCGTCGATACTCTGCTATTCGCCAGTGAAACAAGAAGCACGCCCAGCGCGTGGCAATGGACAAGTCTCTTGCTACGCCAGTGCAAATTATTTTTGCCGACGCTATCTTTTCGTGTCGTTGCCTCGGAATAGAGCGACCTTATCACTGTAGCCGTACATTAATCGCGGACGATTAAGCAGTCGTCGTGGTGGAGCACACTTATCCACCGTCGAACGAGACTCGACGACTGCGACGAGGCTGCGAGCAGTCAGTAGTCACGGCCCGTCGTACGTCCGCGGCCGTACCGCGCCCGGTAGGGCGGCTGACATACGATGGACCGTGACTACTGCCTGGCAGAGCTCCGTCTGCTGGCTGGGCGGACGCACAGCGGACCGTAGCTACTGGCTGCTAGTTCGCGCATCGCGATGACTTCGTACGTTATTGGCATGTCGAGATAAATAGCGATGCGCGTCACGCGTTACGACTCTAAAAGACGTCTTTGACAAGTCTTTTAAGTCCTTTAACTTGACTGCGGACGCGAGCAGTCGATAAGATGGTTGAACGTGTTTCCGGAGGCGAAGCGTTTAACGGCTGCATTCGTTTACTCGCCAGGAAAGTTGTCCATCCGCGGAGAAGGCGTACTCGATCTATACGTATGGGAAACTTTCTTCTCCGTGCGTGTCTTTGAAGAAATCGGCGAAAAAAATGCCGAAAGCCGGGGGCTTCATGACCCCATTCTGACCTCGACTCGAACAGTTCCGCGCATCGATCGCTGGCGACTGTTCAGTGGAAATAGAAATCCGTGTCACTGTAAATCTTAACACCCCCACCCAGGCGTGTGTACGTTCTTGGCAAGTAGGTGTTTCCGGGAAGCGAGACGAGCACGTACGACCCGCGGCTGTGCGATTCGGTGCATAATACCGACGGGGTGCCGTTTGACGGGTGTAATCAAATCCCATTCGAGCCTCCACTTCGACATCACGACTGATCAGGACGATTTTTCCGCGTTCGTCTTCTGCATTGACGTAGGCACGACTTAACGAGCGTCGAACGTCTCGCTTTGCCTCGGGGTCATATTTCCAGCGCCGCGCAGTCGATTTCTACCGTAACGCGCTTGACTCGTGCGGACGAGTGCCTGCCCATAAACGGTCATCGCGGCGCATCGTGGTCACCTCGGCGTTCATTAATCCCGACAACGATCGGCTCCGATCGATTCGTCTCGATTCTCCGGCGGCCGCGATAAAAGGGGTTGTAATTTTCCGCGGTCGTTCATCGCGCGATCGCTTCCTGCGGCCTTCATTTGGAGCCTTCGATTTATCGAACACGTCGTTGGGACGAGAAGCGATTGACTCGATGATTGACACAGCACCTGTTCATACGCACTGTTCACCTAATCGCAGGCGCGAGTAAACAAGCGATTCCACGATGTGAGCGGAGTAACGGATATTACCGGTCGCCTCGTCGTACGCGATATTTCAGAGCGACTCTACTAGCCTCGGGGAAAAAACGAGAGGGAATAAATAAACGAGTACTTTCACTGTGGCGATGAAAAAAAGTTGCTAATGCGATTCGCGAGAAAAAAATCTAGCCATGTTTTATGTTCCATTGTGTAGCAGAGGTGGGCTTCGCGCGAGCATATGTACATACATATGTAGGCATACGCGTGTATGTAGAAAGTTACACGGAGGACTTGGAGACGCCACACTCGAAGACGGCACGAACCGCGCTCCTCTGGAACGCGTCGAAAATCGATCAGTGAAGAATTCTCATTAGAACGATAGGCGGGGGAAGGATTTCTTTCCCGACTGGTAATAAGTTGCATTATCGAGGATGGATCGTGCGGAGCGGTACATCGCACCATTCTTTGCAGCGTACCCTGATCAGTCATTGAAACGCGTTGTCTCAATGGAAAAACAGTCGTTAAAATTAAATCGAATATTTTTCCATCGCCTGTGAAGTATTGATTAACGTTTTGAGCCTAAACAATCCGAACGACGTAGGAGGGTTAAAATTAACGAGATGACTTCCATCTAAAAGGGTGATTGCAGTTAAAATTTATAGACAACGCAGTGTCGGAAAAATAGGAACGTTTCGGATTCGATGCCCCTGGTAATGATCACATTAGTATTCGGGGAATTACGAGAGATATTTATGATTAGTATTCGACGATTTCTTGCCGATTCAACGTCATAAAAAAGATCCTGTTTCTCTGGTTTCCACATTATCGGTAACCGTCATCTCTGGCCGCCCCGGCGAGCAATCGTTTAATTTAATCGGAGGTCCTGGTGGGTTTACCCGGCTCTATACATTTACGAAGCGTGTCAAATGGCCCGAGGGTCGATACTTCTCTCAACCTATCCCCAAAAAACCGGAACAAAATTTATGCGAAAAATATTCTTCGGATCACGAATAAAAGACGAATTCACGCGTGTTCTACTCGAGTCGAAATAACGATCGATTAGCAGTAATAGGCGCCCGCACACCGTCTACCGTGCGTCTTCATCGGAGGTTCGCCGATTTGCCTACAAATCCGCCTATTCGCGGAGGAGAAATTTGTCCATAAATAGCGCCGATCGCCTCTCATAATGGTCGACGATCGGTGGACCGCTCGTCTACAGCGACCGATTAATTATGAATTCGTGACTTTTTACAAATTGCGCAAGATAAAACGCTGCGTCGATGGCTATTTGCCTCGTCTACTCGGTAAAACCCATGTGCGCCCCCCGTGTATATAATTGCACGCACGATTGATCCACGCCGTCGAGCTGTTTTTTCATCGCGAGACAATCTTCACCCGTTACACCGTAATTATGACTCCTCACAGCTTTCGATGATTGATTGCAACCACTCCATACGCCCCTCGCTACGCTGTAATCGCAAGACCCATCCGTGCAACCATGCAATTCTCGCCTCGGGAATAAGTAATCCGACGCACAATCGGGAGAGCAATGTCGTAACTAAAGTACCGTCGCAGTTCCGTCTCATAAACATTTCTCCCCGTCCCCCGTATTTACGTTCGACGCGCGTTTCTCATCGCGCGTCATCGATCTTCAACGCGACTCGCCTCGGCTTCTTACAACCGTGGTGCATCGGTGGCGAAGGTGCTTACACCGCGGCGTGCGTACGTGCACACTCGCTCGGCCGGTTCTGATGCAACGGCAAATGACTCGCGTCATTTTTATCAGTCGCTCGATTTTCATCTTCGCTCCGCGCGAGGTACGTATACCTGTATACATGGGTACACTCGACGCGAAGCCTATACGTAACGGTAAAGACCTGAGCAGATGCACGCGATCTACTCGGTTCGGCTCGCGTTGCCGCCCGCGCGAGGAGGAATTTCGTTCTCGCGGTCGTGCCCTGTACTACCCGAGTTCCATCAGAGTCGCTACGCGGTCCAGAGGCGCCGCCGGTATATCGGCGTGTTCGAGAGAGGTTCGCGCGGAATGAAGGCGAACGGGCGGTGCGAATGCACGCTCGGTAAATTCCGGTAAAGTGTCGCCGGATGGAATCGACGCGCGCGCGCGCGCGCGTTGCACCGTTATAAGCACCGAGGGAATTCACGGCGCGAATTCACGACGCGCGGCGAAAGACGAGCGAGGGGTGCTCGTTTCACAGGAGCGACCATTCGCGCGTGGGAATCTGGTCTACCGCGGGGATAATACGGGCGAAGAAATCGGGCGAAATTCTCGATTCGAGGAACGCTCCAAGGTCGCGAAATATTGCGACTCGCAACGCATCGTACGTCTCGCGATTCGTATGTGGGTTAGCGACGACCCGGCGAAATTTGCATAAAGAGTCGCTCGAGAGGGGCCCGCTTCTACCGCCGCAAGCGCAGTGAAAGCTCCTCCGCTTGCGAGCGCCCAGCCCTCGCCTGGTTAACGCGCGTCAAATTGCAGCCAATGCGCGTCGTTTAAACTTATCGCTCGCAACCGGTGAAAATAAGCCGGCGCGCGTCTTCGTGTTGGCGCCGCGGGGGCACACCTGTATATCTCTACTCTCGCCTGCAGGGTTGCGACGTTATTTTCTCGATTTACGTGTCTCGTTGAAATCCTTAAAATCGATTCGAGAAGAATTTTGTAAAGATACAAATTCGAGACAGTCGTGTGGAAGAAATGTTTAACTCGATGAGAAACAGTTAATCAGTTGATTGACCGATCCTTTGACATTTTGCTAAAAATCGATATTCCTGCAGAAATTGGATTCTAGACCATCGTATTTAATATAATTTTGTTGACGCTAATTATGAGAAGAACGGTTATCGGCTCGATTTCTCAGAGGAAACATGAGATATAAGTGATTTTGTGTTGAAAAAAATTATTTCTTTCCGTAAAATCATCGATATTTCGGTGTTGCTTTGAAATTTTCTCAATATATTCGTTATTTTCGGAATTTTCAGCATGAAAAAGACACATCGAGTAGGGTGGTCAAGAGTTCGATTCAGGGAATTTCAATTCTTGTAAAAATGTATCAAGAGAACGGTTCGAGAAAATGATTTTCTTCTCGTAAAATGACCGATATCTGGTGTTCCCCATTGAGGGTTTTCCCAACTCACTCCTGCAATTCCCGATCTCCCTCATGATGAAAATTCCGATCATCGACCCCCCGTCAACGATCGATTTGGCAAAACCGGATTGCAAAATCTGCCTCCCTCCGTCGAACATTTGCATCTATTTATACATATATGTTTACGCTCGAGTACGCGTAGCGAGTAACCCCGCACCCACGCGCGCCCACTCGCGTGCATCGAAATTCGCGCGGGCAAGTCGCCGCGGCTGCAGTGGTATCGCTTTATCGGAATTGGCCACGAATTACGAAAACGAGTTTTGCGCGCGCGTATAATCACGGACGCGAGCGAACGGCCGATGCGCGCGAGGCGAGCACGACGGGGAGGACGAAGCGCGGACGCTTTTTGTATAATTAGAAAACCCGTTTCCCGCGTCGATTCGTGCCTCTCGTACACGTTCCGCCTCCTTCCTTTTTTCCTCTCCCTTACCATTCAACGCTTCTTTCGCTCCTCGTCCGCGCGCGAACGGGGCGCGTCTCCGCGCGCGTGAATACGCGCCACGGCGGCGGTGCGCGTTTATCTCGCGCGAAGGATGTCACGTCCCGAGGCGCGTGAAGGCTTCCACAACGCCCGTCGTGTCCAGTAGTTACGGCCGGTCATCTCGTAGATGTCCAGAATTCCTTTGTACGACGCTCGAATGTCTATGGCAACCCGACTGACGCTCGCACCCGTACAGACGAAGTTCATTGACTCCCGGTCCTCGCCTCTTTTTTCCTTCGCTCGCGCGCACCGTGCCGGATATCTACCTGGCCTGTGTCCGGGAGTCCTCCGGCGGTGCTCGCCTGGAGCTAACGCCGACCGCCGACGCGTGGCCCGGCGCCTCGAATTTTCGACGTTTCACGAGTCGCGACTAGATTTGACTCGATAACTCGTCATTGATCGATGGAAAACGAGAAAACGAAAGTGGGGATACACCTATCCCCCCCAAAGTTTATAGAGGCCTTTTCGTTTTCAACTGAAAATATATTCTCTCCGTAAATCTTTCGATATCCTCGCTCTCGCACTCAGACTACATACTTGTAACTCTCGCCACACGAGAATAATCTCGAGTATATAACTCGTCGCGAATTACGAGACGCCCCATGAGTCCTTTCTCCACGCGCCCATTCGCGCGGGGTGGCTGCCGTTCGGTGGCGATCGTAAATGGAAAATGTATCGATCGAAAAAGCGGGAAAACGGAATGGTAGGTACTACTCCGTCATCCTCACCCGACGCGCTGCTTTTCATTGCAAACGTCGACAATCGCGATAAGTACCGTCCGCGTCGTAAACGCGAGAGTGCGAGCGCGGACGGAGGCGCCTTTGGATTTCCCACGTTTCACAGAGCCCATCGCCGCCGCCGCCGCGCGGTGTATTTATTTTTAGCCCGGTCGTAAATGTAAAATTTATCGAGTGAAAAACAAGATGGATCTCGGCGCTTCGTCTTCCTTCGACGGCTCGCCCGTCGCAGTTTCGACGTCCGGCACGCGGTCGTAAATGCGAGCGCGCACGCGAAGCATCGCCGCGCGTACAGCTTAGCCGTTGAGATTCCCTGTGGTCATTCTGTTACGCGCGCGCGCGCACTGACACCTGCATGCCGAGCAGCGACGCGCTAAACTTCGCCCGGTGTTATTCGCGCGAGGCGCTCTCGACTCCTTCCCGCTGCCACGGGGATCTCTTCTTCCCGGGTGATGACCCCGTGCCCCCCCCCCCCCGCCACGGGACCTTTCGGGATCCGACCTCTTCGCGCGGTTGTGTTCGACGTTTATAATTCGCGATTCGTATTGCGGCCGATTTGCGATGAGCGTTCGGCCATTTCGAAGGGGCCATTACCGCGCTTCTTATCGGGAGGGAAATTTCACCGCGCGCACCGACTCGACCTGAAACCCAGCCGATCCGCGCGGACGATGTCTCCGACCGGAATGGTCGATCCTCGGGCACGATTTAATTAGAAATCGGATACTGGTTTTTTCGCGGCAACCGTCGGGGCCCGGCAGCCGTATATAAATCGACGTGGAAAAGAAATTGAAATTAATGAGGTCTGGACCAACGCCCAGCTCGAGAGAGCTGGACACTCGCGGTGCGGCTGGGAAAAGACGACGGGGCGATCGATCTGCAGGTCTGCATAGGAATGCTCCGATTCCGTTTGGCGAACGCGACCGGGTTTTTTTTTTAATTCAACACAGCTTTCGCGATACAGAGCGATTCACAGAAATCTTCAGAGTCAGTGGCCTCGAAGATCGCCCTCGTAATCCCCCACGCCCGTATCATCCCTCGGAAATTCGCAAGATATCCCGGAAGGCCGTGTCCTTCCGCCAGTTTTACGCACGCGCTTCGCGGCACTTCCATGACCCCCCCACTCGATTCGCCATGTGCGCCGGGCGGAAAATTATTTTCGTACGAGAAATCCATCGCTCCCGATTTACTGTGTGCCGGGCGCTATTCGTTGCACGATGTGTTTCGGGTTGAAGCGATTCGCCGGAAACGCGCGCGAGGTATACGAGAGCGCCTCGTTGGATTGGACCTCTATTTGCGGAATCGGCATACATAGACGAGCAAAGTCGATAGACGCCCATCCGCGTGGATCGTCGCACCGTGCACATTACCCCGAGGCCATCTGTGTGTGCGATAAAATTAATATTCGTTCGAGCGGAATTCTTTTTTTTTTTTTTTTCGAGAACTCGAAAATATTTTTCAATGACATTTCAGGAAAATGTCCGACGATTAATTTCTCGATACTCTGTATACATTCATGCGATAAAATTGGTATTCGTTTGAGCGGATTTTTTTTTTTTGAGAATTCTAATATATCTTGGGAGGGTATTCGATGATTCAATTTTCGATACACCGTGCGGATCCATGCAATAAAATTAGTAATCGCTCGGGTGGGATTTTTTTTTCTTTTTTCGAGGACTCCAATAACCTTCGGTGCAATTTCGAGAAGGTGTTGGATAATTCATTTCTCGGTACCCTCAGCAGTTAATTCGTGCAATAAAATTGGCATTCGTGCGGGCGGGATTTTTTCTCAAAAACTCTCATAAATACATATTCTTATCGGTGGATTTTCCTCCGATACGCCTCCAATCCCGCAGTTCATGATCGCCGCGAAGGAAGAAACGCCCGCGCGGCCGATCCTCTCGGTTCCCTCGCCACGAATTAACCTTGCTCGCCGAGAGACAAGAAGAGTAGTTCCTGCGTTTTACGCCCGCCGTAAAGTCCGCGCGGCAGCGACGATTAAAATTGCGTTTCGAACGCGAGGGTCGTAATTCACGGGCCACGCGGCGGTGCCGCTCGGACGACGAACGAGTGGCCTCCGCGGAAATTAAACGTCGCGGGCCGAGGATTTCTTCCACTGATGTTCGCGGCGGGTCGTATCGTCTGGAAGCGGAGGATGGCGTCTTCGGGGATGTGCGGATGGGTGTGTAACGGCCGTCCGCGCGACGATTGGTCCACGATTGCGACGACTCCTCGAGCGCGTCGCTGTTCGAGACGTCGACGAAAGCGTTTCCGTGCCCCGGCATCGGAACAATGTCTGTGCTGCACGGGCCTCGGGAGAGCTCCTTCGGAAGACAACGGACGTCTACCCGTTCGCTTTCCTCTTTCCCTCCCTCGTCCATTCTCCCTCTCGACGTTCCCTCGCTTCTCCCTTTCTTCGCTCTCTCCCCTCGCGCGGCGAACAATCTCGAACGTCAATCGGCCAGGGAGGAATGCACGCCCGTGCGGTCACGTATAGGACGCGACGTTACTGCTCGCACGTCGTGGGTGCTTATCTCATCTGCCTGCTTACGCCACGACGAGATCGCCGACGCGCTCGTATAAGTATCCTCGCGTAATCACGGCACTCTCGCGTGGAGGACGGGGGGTGACTCTGCGCTCTCCGAAGAGAAAACGTTTGTACGTCTGAAACGACTCGACTTCGAAATGGCTTCGCCCCGTAAAAAACCACGCTCCTTTTCCTTCGCCGACGAGTCAATCGTTTCGCGGCGGATCCCGACTCTCTGACCCCGAAGAAGCGACGGCGGGATGCACCGTGCGTCTCCATCGCCGCGAAGAAAGCGCTCTCGAACCGGCGGCGTGTCGGGACTTTCTTTCTCATTTCGGTCCCGTAAACACGATCTCGAAGTTTCCGTAATACACTCGCCCGCCCCGCGTATTACTTACACGTATCTCTACGTGGGTATGTACGTACGCGCGTACCAGCGCCGAACCACGGTGGGCAGTCTCGCTCCTCGTTCGGAGAGACATTGAACCGCGCGGGGGAAAGTAACCTCGAAAGTAAGGCAGAGCCGCTTGCGCGCGAGCGGCCCGGGTACAGGGTACACTCCGCTTCTCCGATCGCGACTCGAAGAGGAGGAAAAGGAGAATCGAACCCGAAGGGCGGGAAGGGGGCCGCGACACTCGTGGGATATACGCGTGCCGAGTAGCCGCCGCCGCCGCCGCCGCCGCCGCCGCCGCGGGGTCCGGAGACGAAAGTAGAGCGCAGTCGGGTGTCCGCCGATTCGAGACGCGCCCGGGTCTTTTTGCCCCTCGACGACGAGAGGCGCGGAGCGCGAGGCGAGACTCATCTCGGGATCGTCGCCTGCGATGCACGTGTTGCCGATCGCGAACCAGTCGCGATTTCATTTTACGTAACGTCCGCGATTCGGACACGGGGATGACGAAGACTCTCCGGTTTCAAAATGTTTTTTTTTTCCTTTTCGCAGCGTTCGCGCGGAAAGATCGACGTGACAAATGTTACTGTACTTTTCAACGAAAGAGGTACGCGTAGGGGTTTTTGGATTTTTGGCAGTGCAGTAGAGTTTTCTCGTCGGAAGTATTAAATCGTGATCGTTTGCGTTACACGATTTACCGATTTCTAAGGAAAAAATTGTTCTTCGGCACAGTATAGGAACATTCGAAAAAACCCTCGTGTGTCTCTTTTACTGTAAACACGGTCAAATTTATTACACCGGTCTTTCTCTGTTCGATTTCTCTTTGTTTACATAGTACACATGTGTGTGGTACGTAGGCGCGAGTTGATCACCGCTGCAACTACAAGTGAGACTTTTTAGGGGAGGTGGATGCGAATAAGAGCGAGAAGAACGCGAGAAAAGCGTTAAACTTTTTTCCCTGCGACTCTTGCAAAAATGGAGCGAGCCACTGGTGCACGCTTACGCGCAACTGTGCGTCATCACGCGACGCGCACCCAGCGCCTTCTCACGGTCTCCGATGGAGCGTGACCGCGGGTGCGTCGCAAGAAAATCCACGAAAAAAAGGGTCGCCGCGGCAGCAGGAGCCGACGAAAGGGCACGCCAGGGCCGCTCTTTCGCGTTCTTGCGATCTTTTTCTCGCGATTATCCGCCCCATCCCTCGCCCTCGCTTCCTCGGAAATTCCCATGGTCATCTTTTTCTCACCTCCCCAATACCGCGACGGAAGGGACGCGAGAACGATCAGGAGCGTCGCCCTGGAGAGCATCGCCAATGCGTCTTTGTGAAAAAATCAAGGGCGGCGGAAAGATATCGGAACTCCCGCGCGCGCATAATCACCGCGATGCGATCTCGGCTTATCGGCGGTTGCGATTCTCAGCGCTCTCCGCAATTGGTACGATCGCTGATGATAATATCTGCAGACCCCCTTAATCCGGCTGTCGTTAACGATAATTGGCACAATTATGGGGTAGTTCGGGTTTGGTGGTACGCGTAGGTGCGCACGCCTTTCCGGTGCACATCGTTGGAGGTATTTGTTACGGTCGTCCCGATCGAAGCTAATCATCTTCTTAATGACTCGCAACGCGAGCACTGAACTCGGCTCAGCCGTGAAACGCGATGATCGGCGCTTTCTTCGACGCGCGATTTACACAAAAGAGCATTTCGGTCGAGCGTGTAGCCCGTCAAAAATGTTTTGGGAAAATGTCGCGTCGTGTAGGGGCTTCCTCTCATCGTGGCGTTCCCGAGGGACGAAGCGGCGGGGAGAGCCTGTTCGCGTCTCGTCGCACGACAAAAACCGAGGTCCGACGATGATGACAACGGCGACGTCCGAGCGTCCAGCCGACGAGCACGAAGTCGGGATCCTCCAATTACGGGTACAAAGGAGGCGAGCAACCGACTAAAAAGTCCTTCTCGACTTTCTCGTGGCCCACATACACGTCGGTTCGTGCCGCACGCCTCACTCGAATTACTTTTGCACTTTGCTCCGGTCTTCTCCCCGCTGCCGTCGCGCCGCAGTCGCCACTCTTCCTCTTCGCCTCGATATCGCCGGAAAGGGGTTGCGTCGCGCGGCATGTCCCGCATCGCGCGGTGATGCGATTTGGATTGTTCATTAAATTCTTTGCTTTGTTGTTGGAATCGATCCACCCATTTGTTATCTGTATTAATATTAACTGATTTTTTGCGTTAATTCATCATTATTCAAATTAATTTTAATCCGAAAAATGTTGGATCAACGCGAAGAATCGATTGATTTTTATGTATTGTACGAAAATATGTGAATCAATTCCAACATGAAATTTCCAATTAGGATTCGATTAAATGGGGTAGAGTTCCGGAATGGAAAATTGAAAACTCTTCACTTTTTAAACGTGACCAAGTTTGAAATAGGATAATCAATGAATTTTTATGAGACATCACGAATCTTGATGGAAACATCACGTTATATAGAGTCGTTCATGAGATCGATCTTCCCCCTAGTGCGGTAACGCATTGCCGCTGGTTTCGCGAGAGATGCGGAGTAATGGATCTTCATGGTCAGACGTCCGAGCGCTCTTCGAGAGAGGCCGCTCTAGTGATCTCTCACCCAATGTAAACGTGGGATCAACGCAAAATCAAGAGTAGTTTTTCCATGGTAGGAAAATGGAAAACATTTTTTTATTTAAATCTTGCACTTCCGACCGGGGAGTTAGTTGATCCCACTTCTACCCAATCCACCGGCCGGCTTACGAGCATTCCGCATCGGGGAACCGGAGCTCATCATTCTCTCCACCTTCTCATCTCTCTCTCTCTCTCTCTTCCTTTCCGCCCGCTTCTTTCCGGTCGATCATCCACAAGTACAATCGTCACAGAAAAACCCCCTCGATTTCACGTCCCCGGCGTCCTCTCGCGCGGCACAGACCTGTATGTTGTCGTCCCAGGTCGCGTCCGTGTAACACTCCCAGCGTCCGCGGCGAATCGCGTGAAATTTAACCCGAATGACGACGCGCTATTCGCGCCGCTCGGGAATGTCGGAACTGTGACGGCACCTGCGTCGAATGGCAAGCCGCGGATCGTTCCAGATGCGACGGGGAAAAGTGGGAAGGTGCTTTCTTTTCGAGCGTAGAACCCGCTGGAAACGTCGTAGTCGCGAGAGAAGGGCGAATTCGGCGGACGCCCGATTTCGCGCGGGCGACAAAAATAGCCGCCGATAAGAGCGACAATCAACGAGAAGAGGAGACGACCGCGAGCCAATGACCTCGCGCGAGCGGCGACGACGTTGACGACGGGAGAAAGGTGCATCCGACCGGAGGAAATACCACGACCAGCGGAGGCTGACCTCTATTCGCTTCGTGAAACCACTGGCCGCCGTTTATCTCTCTCTCTCTCTCTCTCTCTCTCTCTCTCTCTCTCCTCGCCTTCTCTCTCGGCGTCTCATGTCCTCTCGCTTCCTCTCGATTTCCAACGAGAGATTTTCATTCCGTCGAGAGTTTTTTTTCCACACGCCCCCGGTCGCTCTCCTCGCTACACCATCGGTCATTGTGGTCGTCCGTTCGCCGGTAGCGATCGATCAACGTTCGGTCGCTCGATTTTCGCGTTTCTCCCTTTTCTCAAAAAGTCTCCGTCGCGCAACCCCCCTCCCCTTCAATTTTTTCCGCGGCGTTAAATCGAATAAAAACCGCGTCGGTTCATTTCGACGTCGAGACGTAGTCGCGTGTAATCGGGTGCGAACTATACTCGCGTCAGCCGTTCGACCACGCGTAGGTATGCCCGCGGCCCGAGTCGAAAAATCGGTGACCGCGGCAAAAAGCGTCCCGTGTCGTTACCCCTCGCTACGTCGAACAGTAAATAAAGCGGTTTTTACCCGCACCCGCGACGGGATAACGAAGCGAGTGGGCGCGTGCCACAAATTCGCACGTGTCCCGAATAGCCGGGAACGGTTGATCCGTGCGAGAGAGGCCAGAGTAGATACTTACGGGGGACACATTCCTGCGACATTTATACATATATCGTCCATACCCACAGCCCGGCTGGTACAGAGCAAGCGCTCGCCGCGAATTGGATCGCGCGGCGCCGATTTATCGAGCCGGGTTTATAATAAAGTGGCTTTGTCCGGGGCCGGTCGTAGAAACGACTGTACCACCTAGGTACGTAAGTCGGAATTGCGGTGGGCCGTAGGTACGCGTCGAGGAGGAAACTAGACCAGGAACGCGTTGGTCGAAATAACGCGCCGGACTCGGTCAGTCGTTGGCATCGAATGCTTTCCGTCTAGCCGACACGAGTCGACGCAAAACCAAACCATTGGTTCTTTCCGCTGGAGCCTGCCGATCAGTTGGTCATTCCAACGGAAGTGTGCCGCGACTCGTGTCGTTGACGAAAAGCACCTATTTCGTCTCACGACGAGAGATGCAAATTGGAACGCGCGCGCGATACGATAACGATAAAAGGGGAACGCGATTCGTCCGATCATCATCTTCTGCTCGGGTCATCGCGAGTGGCCGTCACTCGAGTGACGTACGATCCCGGCAGAAGGGTCGGATTTGCCGTATTCGCGTTCCAATTAGCGCGTCTCCAATTAACGAACCCGATTAATCACAGCCGTTCGGACGGTAGGTCAGGTTCGCACAGCGGCACAATGCTGGGAGCCGGTTGCGCAATCAAGATCGCCGCGTGTTTCTCCGCTACTTCGCGCGGCGCGGTACCTTAAGCGTCTCCGCGCGTTGCAAGGCACGCCGGTGCCGTGGATCTGGATATAAGCGTGATTTTCTGTTAAAATACCAAACGTAACGACCGGCCCCGGTCTCCCCTCTGGATGTTTATATTTTTCTCAGTCGCATCTGCTCGTCTAAATCAGGACACGCGCGACTGCTGTACGCCGTGCAATCATCGCTTGTAAACGGCGCACAAACGATAATAGAGACGCGCGAGGAACGCGTGCGGCGGCATACGCGCGGGTATTAAATTCTACCGCAGATTTCGCCCCGCGATATAATAACGACACTCTCCTTGCGGTGAGCGGCGTTTTCTGGCGCGCCTGCGAAACGGTTTACACGCGTACACGTAATATACCGCGCGTCCTACGTAATTACGGGGTCTACGCTGCGCGCGCGATCGTCAGGCCGGGATTCTCTTACGGTTCTTGCCGGGGAATAACGACGCGCGCGCGCTCCGTAAGGACCGAAACCGGATAAAAAGTGTGCATCCGATCGGCGTATGAACGTCGCGCGGTCGGTAGTTCGTCGTACCTCGTCCGCAGGGATATCTGCCGTTGGATATCCTGCAGTGAAAGCGGAATAAAAAATGGATCCTACGATACGTTCTCATTATTTCAAGCTTCAAGTGATTCCAGGCGATTTGAATGAGCGAAACTCCATGTTTCCTTCGATCCTCATGCGCGCGCGTGCCACGTACGAGAGAGATCCTCTCCTCGCGCGGTCACTCTCCCGCACTCTCTCTCTCTCTATTTAATTGCGAAACGCGCAATTCCACCGCGATTACGATCGCATCGCCCCGCTCGCTTCGATTGCGCGTCGTGCCTCTCGTGGCCGCGCGGACGACTCTCGCGTTTAACGGTACATTCGAGACTTCTGTACCTACATGATACGAGCTAAAAGCGCGCAGGGGCACGAGCGGCCACCGCGCGCAAATATGTGTACACGCGGGTACTTACTCTCGCGTTTATTTCCGTCGTCGGTTAATCGAGCGCGGATCGGGTTCAAGGTTGAAATCCGGGTCCGAAGACGGAATTCGGAGACGGGGGGTGGGCGACTCGAGCGCGTGTAAAACCACCATCGCCGCGGAGCGCTCTTCCGTTTTTTGCGGGCGCTCCGACGAGCCCGCGCCTTGCGGTCTCGTCGTCATCGCCGTCGTCGTCGTTGCGGGCTTCGAGGACGACTACGTCGTCACGGCTGGTCGGAGAGAGAACTTCTTTCGATTCTCGGAATTCCGTACGCCTCCATCGGACGCGGTCTAGCGTGAAGCTTTGTCGGATCCTAGATTCCGCAGGGTCCGCGTAGCCCTCTTCGCGTCGGTTGGTGATCAACGACGGATTCGTCGTCGCTACATCGAGATAAATTATTGCCGGTGCCGAGAAGATGTTTTCTCTGGTCAAGAAGACGACATAATTACAGGACCGAGTCATGGCTTTCTTCGCACGAGATAATATTTCACAGACTCGAGAAGGGGAGAGTTGGTCATATCGTACCACCGATTAAATCGTAATACAAGTGATATTTTTTTATGAAATAAAAATAGCAGAGCACTCTGTTTCACAGAAAATCAATGGCGATACGATTCAGATGGTGGTAGGTAATTTGATTTTGTATAAAACAGAGTGCTCTGCTATCTCTGTATCATCATCATAAAATATCAGTAGTGGTACGATTTAAGCGGTGGTACGATATAGCTAACTCTCCCCTAATTGTTTTTTTTTTTTTCGTAGAAGAAGAGTTTTTCGTTCAAGCGAAAGTATTCTTGGATGAAGAATATATGCTGTTCAACCCCACCAAAAAATCTATATTCTTCAACATTTTTAAGATCGCGATATTCCTGTTTGAAGAAATATCTTTTTGATACTCTAGCTCTTATTTCTCTCGGTGTATGCTGAGGCTCACCCGATCGAGGCTCGAAAACACCCGGCTTAAATTCGACCAAATAGCGCACGAGTTCGTATTGGGAATTGGACCGTGTCCGCATGGCGGACACATTTGATAGCATCTGGATCTCAAGAATAAAATGTACATCGTCGTGGTCTTTACGCTTCTTGCGTCTATCTCTTGATTATTTCTCGAGGCGAGCCATCGAAGCTCGGTCCCTTCGCTCGTAATTGTCGTGGTACGCGTTTTTATTTGGAGCGAAGCGAAGGAGTGAAAACTACACCGTGGGACAATGGGAAGGGTTCGTCTGAATTAGAGATCACGTTTACAGAGTGATTAACGTAGTCAGGATTTTCATCGGAACGCCTGTGCGCGCGTTAGCGTCGCGCAATTAGCCTCGTCAATTAGACAAGGTTCGCGCGCTTCGCGGTCGCGCGCAGTCTGTAATACTTACGTTTGTTTTTCATATGCAAACTTAATAGGCGGTAATCGGCGATCCACTTAGCCGGCCTCTTTGTTGTCTACTGTTATTCTCTCTCTCTCTCTCTCTCTCCTTTGAAAAAAATTAAATTTTTTCCTCTCCAAAATCTTTGGATAATACGGCCGGAATTTTATGTTCCATCTCCAGCTTCACGCGAGTCAGTTTTTCTCCCTTTTCGTACAGGCTCTGTAACACAGAGGGGAAAGGACCTTTGTAGCAAGAAACTCACGATAGTACGAGACGATCGAACGAGCGACTGTACAGGTATATAACAGTGCTGTAATAAATTACACTGCTTCTCCTACTGGAGCGGAGCGAAAGAACAGATCGGAGAGGTTTACTCGCGAGCTGACCGTCTTCTTTTCGGTCCGGACCTTCGCTCCTCTCCTCCCTCTCTTTTTCTTCCGGAGGGAAGACTCTATCGTCTTCAGATTCTCGAGACAGCCTCGACTGAGCAGGGGGATAATGCGCATACGCGTACGTCTCGGTGCAGCGGTGTCCGCGGTCTTGCCGCGGCAGTTTTCACGGTCAACGCGAGTCAAGCGTGAAGACGCTCGACCCCATTCATCGACACCGCCTCGTCGACTCTCGTGATGATGACATTCCCCGCGAATGACGATTTTACCTTACGCGAGCGAATCTACCGCGAGCGGAGGCGCGTTTTCGGGAGAGTGTCGAGCAATCTAATGAGTTTCTCGATTCCGTCGAGTCACTCTTCGGTTAAGCGGGACGATCAATTCGTGGTCGACGCGCGGTATCGGCGAAGAAAAAAAAAGTGTACGAATCAATCAGGCCAGGTCTCGATTGATTCGGCCAGCAAAGGCGATGATACATTTTCGAAATGCGAATAAACAGCTCTCGCGCCGCGCGATATCGGCGTCGGATCGAAATCCCATTCAACTCCCGATCCTTTCATTATCGTCGCCGCGAGATTGCGCTCGAAACGGTACTTTTTCTTTTTTTACGAGCGGATCATCATCGACGAGCAGGTTTTTCGCCGAAGGAACCTCGGGCGATCGAGGCGCCGAGGAGTTTGCAAAAACTCTAGCGAAGTGGCTTCGCTCGGTACCTATCTCATTGCTCCGCTTATCCGATGGATCGTATTGTTGTTCGTCCCGCGCGCGTGGACGATCCTCGAGGTGTAGGTACCGCGGAGAGTCCCACGTACGACGAGCGGTTCGGTATTCACCGTGGTCCGTAGTCCGATCGGGGAGGCTTTCGCTTCATCCCGCTTCGCTTCTCGCTTGTCGAGCGACGAGCATCTGCGCCGGGTGCGATTCCGCGCGATCCGCATGGCGCGGAACTGCTTTTATTTCCCAGCATTTAAGCCGTCCGCATGCCAGGTGTCCGACGAGTGACGTCTCCTTGCGTCGTAACTGTCCGGTCTCTTCCTCGTCATTACGGCGAATCGGAGATGTCCGGGATGTCCCGAAGCGTCCGTCACGATCGGTATTCGACGAAGAAAAGCTCGACGCGGCCGCGATTTCAACCGATCCCTTGCCGATAAAGATCGTTACGCGTCCCCGAGACATCTCGGAATCGTCGATCGGGGGCCAGGTTTTCTATCCATCGCGTCGGCGATCGCGACTCGAGAGTCGCGGGGGGATCTCTTCACGGTCCCATTACCGATCTTCCGCGTGAAAACACCGCGGCGGGGCCGGCCCCCTCGTTCCGCCAGCCTCGTCGGTATGTACGGGAATAATTGAATGCTTTTATCCGCGCCACGCGTGAGCGACGCCTCGTTATTACGGCGTCACGCAGAGATTGTCCCCGGGGTACGTGGAAGGGAGACGCGGCACGCGTGATTTCATAATGCAATTGCCATCGCAACGATGCGAGTCGTCGGACGGCCGGGTTTGACGCGCGCCACGAGAGAGACACGGGTGTCGATGGGGGGCCAGAGACCGGACAGAGCCGAAGGTGATGCCTTCCAATGCGGCGTAAGCGCGCGCTACGAAAGTGGGATGCGAATGCATCGGATCGCGGAGCGTCCGACGAGTCGTGGCGATCGATGCGAATGTATCTTTCACCTTCTTCCATCTCCGTTATCATTGTGTACGGGCGCGAGATCGTTCTAAATAGTAGAAAATAACGCGAGGGAAGAATCATTTTAATCCTTTCGAAGAGATCGTTCAAATCTACCATCTGGATTCGAACGATTTTCATACGATCCTTCCTCAGGATTTTATGAAACGCATTGCAGTCCCTTTCGCTACAAATCTTCGACGACGTCATGATTTTTCATTCGATCAAACGCCGATTTTATCTACGTCGATTTTTAATGAGTATCGAGAAAAAGTACGCGTAATGTCCACGAGTTCGCGATCGAGAATATCGAGGCGCGTTTCACCGCGTCTATTGTCACGTACGGGGTGTCGTAACGGAATCGTTACCAAAGCGGAGCGACGTTAGCGAGTCGTACGGTAGAAGCATCGCGATCGACGACAGAGGGGCACTGACTCCGACGCGTGACGTATGTATCTCAGGCGTGTCAACAATTCGATTATGCGTCACGTAGATGAATCGAAGTGCGTAGAGGCCGTTGCACAACGAGAAAAGTAAGGATTAAGAAATAAGAAATCAAATTCCGATTGTTTGGAATAAGGAATGGGAGATGAGAAATAAAATTCCAACCAATCGGAATCTTATTACTCGTTCCTTATTATTTTTTTTGCGCAAGTCAAGTATCATTTAAAAAGGGATGTCGAAAGTCGAGGAGGCAGAGGCTATAGTCGTTGTCGTTTCAATCAAATGCGTATCATCGAGATTGATATCGTGGAATGAAAATATTCGCTTCTCCGAGAAGCGATACACGCGCAGTTGGAAATTTTGTGCTGAAACTGGTCCACTTATTATTCGGCATGATGAAATCAACCGATCCCTCGAATTGATCCAACCATTTTTTTATGTTAAAATTAACACGAAAAATAGTAAATTAAAATGAACAATCCAATTGTTGATTTCAACATCCAGAAATGGGTGGACCGATTCTAACCCAGAATTTCCAACTGCGTATGATTTATTCATTAAACGTATTATGCGATATGTACGAAGAAAATAACTTAATAGTCGCTTTTCACTTACACGCGTGTCTTCGTTCCGAATATTATCAATATTCGCCTCGGACGCGGGATCCCGGCCGACGGATTTACGTCACTCTCGTTCCAATGAACGCCCGGGTGAACGAATTGACGGAGAGACCGCGCCTCGCTCGTGTCGTTCACAGTGAAAGTGATCGCACGCTGCCGATCTCGGCCGAGACATTGAAAAATCATTCAAGTGGAACGCCGTTGCAACTTTCGTGGCAACGCTCCACGCGTGCACCGTTGGTTATATCCGAAGTGCACGGGTGGGATCACTTGTACAGGGCGATTCAGAATGGTCAAATATCGCGTTTCGATGATATTATATATTTCTTTATCTCATTGAGAATTAAAGCTTGAAAAAATCGCCCACTCTGGAATATTCAGGGATCTTATTTAATTATTTTTTATTCATCATAAATTTCAGGAAGAAATTTCATGCGAATATCCAATTATGCAACGCAGGAATGATTAATTACACCATTGCACCGTAATTGATAAAAGCTTATTTAAATATGGCGATGTACACCCGCGAGTTAAAATTTTTATAGCACCCAGTACGTGCTACGATCGTCTTCCTGGCGGCGATCCGATGATTCGGGATGTCCGTCAAGGGGTAGTACTCGTACCGCTGGCGCACTGCTGGCCTCCGCGGCTGCATCGTCGTCCAATTGTCATACTTACTGCGAAATTGTTACATTTCTAGACGCGTTGCAGGCCTGATGTCCGTTTGACGATGTGCCGTAGGTGTATCGCAGACGTACTGACTTCCAAAATTTCAATCGGGTTGAGTGTTTCGTTGTAGCAAAAACATATTTATCAATCATTGCAACATTTAATCGTTTCGAGTGATTGCTTCAAAACCCTTATTTCAGACCATGAAATATCGCAATAATTGACACAAATAACTATTTGCCTTCAGCGGAATATTTATTTCGCCATATTTAGATCAGCTTTTATTAATTAGTAATAAACTATTTCTTCGGTGAATCGGTATCGGTGCTCATGTGTGCTCGTTAAAATACAATTACTCTGTTACTATATTCCCGATAAACGTGTTCCTCGAGCTTCATCAATTTAGTTATCGTTAAAAGTGTGAAATTAATAGTAGATGACGAGTGGGGACGACCGAGACGTGTTACCGGCTCTAGCGCTTGACGATAACTGCGTCGGATCGATGATAGGGAGAGTAGGGTGGCACAGGTAGACCGCGCGCGACTCTGAATAACATCGCGGTCGAGCTTGTCTTCGTGAATCAACAGTGAATCGCGCCATATTGACATTCATTTAGCATATCTGTGTGTCTGTATTGTATTTCAAAATACGTACGTTTTGTATAATATAAAGAGAATCGCGTACGATGAAGTATCAAGTGAAGTAGTTTGAAATTACGAAGCGTCATGAAAATTCTCTGATTTTTCTTTGACTTTTCCATGACATAGATATCGTATTTCAAAATACGTACACTCTATATGAAGGGAATCGCGCGTGCTAAAATTTCAAGTGAAGCCTCTTGAAATTACAAAGTATTATCAAAACTTCCGAATTTTTCTTTGACATTTCCATGATATGGGAAAATGATTCGACAATTCCAGATGACCTGAAATTTTCCAATCGTTATTAGATACCGTGATAAAATATTTCTGAATAAACCTGTACCATAAACTGGTCCGCTCCTACTCTCGAAACGAATGCGAGAGGAGTGGCTCGAAACGTCGGCATTCTCTTCGTCCGTCTCCATCGTTTCTTCTCTCTCTCCCTCTCTCTCTCTTAATTCACTTATCGATCCCGCTCGCAGCGTACAATATATAATTCGTCTCTCCGATGCTTCTCTCCTTATCTCTCTCTCTCTCTCTCTCTCTCTCTCTCTCTCTCTCTCTCTCTCTCTCTCGAGCCTCGAACCGATGGAACGTCAAAAGAAAACGCCGCAATCGCGGAACGAATTTCTTTCGCTGCAACGCGAAACGGGAACTCGGCTCGAGACTTTCTCCCGATGAGCTTTTGAGTGGATACCGCGCCGGGTTCTTCGACTGCCTCGCCTCGTCTTTCTTTTTTTTTCGTCGTTCCATCGCGCATACCCAGGATGAGAACTCGCGATGACAGAGTCGATTACGTATCGTTCCATCGACGATTTTTAAACGTAAACGCCGACGTCGTTACGAAACGTTTGAAAAATTTTAATTTTTTTCACCGGACGATGAAGTCATTGGAGAGCAAGTCGGAGAATTTCATCAGTCGGATGCACCTGTCTAATCGAATCCTCGTCGTGCCTCGGTTCATTCTAAAATTCACGATTCATTCGGGTTTTCCTCATCAGCGTCGATTTCTAAGATTTCAATTCTCTTATCCCGATCCTTTTCCGTTGATCGGTATACCAGACCTCGTTCGTGTTAATTTTACAAATAATCGTCCCGGTCTTGGAAAGCACGTTGATGCTCATTCGCGCTATGCATACGTACTCGTACACACAATGCGTCGGAGGACATTGACACGCGCGATACCGATGATCGACGCGATACAGGTATGCAGATAGGTACAAGTATAGGTATATTTAACTCTACGGCATGGAAGTGCCGATCGAAGAGGTCGAGTGCGCGACTCGACCCGAAAAAGTTCGAACCTGCAAACTCGAGGAGAGGCCTGTTCAACTTCCGCGTTCGACCGCCCGCTTTTACTTTTTACTCGGAAGTTCGCCCCGTGAGAGTGCTACCGCGTAACTATCGATCCTTATCCCCTTACTTCTCGGCCTCTCGTGAATACTGCTCGCGACACGCGTGTACAGATATCGGTTTTCTACTGCTTTCTTTACAGTGATGAGAGTTTGACTGGGAAACTCACTTTACGCACATCGCGGAACTGCAGAACCCGCGTTAACAGTAGGAGCATTTATTTGTAAGCGAATATCTCATCCGTATCGGCCCGGAACTTTCCCGTATCTCGGAATCTCGAGAGAAGAATAACGGTGGAAGGGGTTCTACCTCTGAAAATAATAAAGATCCTCCTCTTTTTTCCGCGGCGGAGGGACCGCTAATCACCTCACGTGACCCGTACCGCATCATCGTTAAGAAGCACCGCGCGCGCGCGCGCGCCTGCCTTCGTAGAAATCCGCGCGGTACTCGCAGCCGTTCTCGCCGGGATATAGTATGTATAGAGAGTCGGACGGAGAATACCGTTTTCCCGCAGGGGTGTACAATTGGTTGCAGTTTCCGCAGGCTACCATCTCGCGTGGTACAGATACGGGCGGCGCGTTATACCGTACTTCCGCGTTTACGGAAACACCCCGTGTTTCGCTCCTTCGAATAAACGATCATTTTTCACGGTACCCGCGTTACACGGACATGCCTGATCTGCGCCGGCGATACCAACTCGAACCATTTCGCGCACCGCGCGCGACATGGTAGTCGGCGTCCGTGGCGATGAGCTTCCGCGGACTCTCTCCGCAGGGGGAAGGGGAGGGACGCCGCGAGGCACGCGGGAGAAGAACCGAGAGCTTCGCGGTAAAGCGACCGACCGGTTGTCGATCTCCCGACGCGACGGACGCGTGGATGCGGGATCGCTGCGAACGCGCGCCGGCGTCGGCGATGTGTGCCTTCACACCGCTGCGTCCCCTCCGCTGCGTCCGCACGGCCCGCGACGGTGCTCACGGTGGGAGAGGGGGGCCGCCCCCCGAGGAGCGCACCTGACACCGAGACCGGTTGAAACTCCGAGAGGTGCTCTCTCTCGAAGTCAGTTCCCGTCGGTCGTCGAACGATACGGACGATCGAGCGGAATCTCGCGGCGAAACCGATCGGAGATCGGTAAGCGCGATCGAGACGGAGGGGCTCCGATTGCGAATCGGTTGAGTGCGGAAGAATATCTCGTCGTTGATTCGCGCAATTCCGAGCGATCCCTTCGCGACGTAACCGATTTCTCGAAGATCGCAATCATAAATCGTTGACCGATCGCGACGGGAAAAATCCGAGCCCACACGGTTTACAATCGCTAACGGTACACGCTCGGCGGAGGCCGGCAGGTGTCACCGTCGATCGAACGAACGATTGCGGAATAGAGTGCCCCTGACGATCGATCGAGCGCTTCTCATTCGCTGGTTCCCCGGCGAAAGGTAGAAGAAACCGGCTGGTCCGGCGAAGAGAACTCGTCGCGAAGCGCTTTCCGGTGTCTCGGGAAGCCCTGCCCTGCGGAAGAAAGCGGTGCTCGGTTGTTCGCGGCGGAGAATCACCGGTTAGTCGTTACTGGCGAGGGGCGAGTGTTATTCGTCGCTTATCGCGTATCAACGGCTGTCGTTGCAGTTGGGACGATAAGGAGAAGAGCTTCGTCGCTGTTTGATTAATATTCATTCGCGCTAATTCCACCGACCGAAGGTTCTCGAGTTTTCGTACGTTTCGTCGAACGGAGTAGTTTCTTGCTTCGAAACGGAAGGAAAACGCGTGGAAGAAAATCGAGAACCCGTAGAAGCACAGTGAGACGAGAAATTCGACGAAACCGCGCGCCAGCCGATGAGATGCTTTCGTGGCGCCACTACGAGAGTCATTCGCGCGAGGAAGAATCGAACGGAAGAGGCTGAAGGAACACGAAGAAAGTAGAGTGCCTCGAGGCCGCATCTCCTCGTACCCCCCGGCTAACGGTGATCGCGCGCGATGGCGTCAACGAAGACCCCCGTCAAGACCGGCCGGACCAGCGGCCTTCGAAAGTTCTACAACGGAACCCAATGGTCGTCGCCCGGTGCGGGAAGCCAACGATTGGCCAAGGCCAGGAGCAGTCCGAACATATCGAAACCGCTGACGATATCCGTGCCGATCGGACACGCCAACAGAACCGAGGAGAAATCTTCAACGACGAGACCCGGTACCACTGGAGCGTCCCTCGCGAAAAAACAGACGACCGACGCCAGGTCGGCAGTCGTCTCCACCTGCGGAAACTCTCGAAACGCGGGTGGGACCGGCAAGTCGGTCGGCGCAAACGTGACCGTCGTGCTGATACCGGGTAGCGATTCAGGTGCGAGCGGTAAACCGCGCCAGTCGGCATCCAACGCCAATGTCGAGAAGAACGCGGGTAAAAGCAGTGTCATGCCCGCACCGAGCGCCAGTCCCCGCAAGAAGAACGAGAAGAAAATTCGCGAAGCCACGTCCACCTCCTGTACCATCCTGGAGGATCGAGCGTTACTGAAGAAGGGCCTCGGCGGCGCGCCGGACGGGCGGCTGCCCAAAAAACCCGAAGCTCTGCGCAAGGGTGCGAGTCTCAATCGGTCCACCAGCCTGTGGAGCGTCCCCGTAGCCTCCGACGGCCAGGGCAAGGGTCACGCGCGAAAAAAGGGCGCCTGCAGGGACGAGGCGCTCGGCGAGCGGCGCAAGGAAACGCTGGACAGGACCACCAGCCTGTGGAGCGTGCCCTGCGACTCCGCCGCGGTAAGCGGCCGGATGTCCAGGGCCAAATCCGTCGCGGGACTGCGACCCAGTCGCATCCCCCTGTTCACGCAACACTTTTCCGTCGCCCCGAACGGCGCGCGCTCTCTCGCCGATCTAACGCAGGTAGATCGCAGCGGAGAGAGGAGCGCCGCGAAGATCGTCGCCGTCGCCGTCGCCGTCGACGAGGTCGATCGGTCCGTGGACGAGCACATCTACGAGAATTGCAGGGACGCCGTCGCGAAGGACCGTTCGCCGAGTGTTCCCATCTACGAGAACTTCGTAGACGGGCAAGCGCAGTCCGCGAACGGAAGCGAGGGGAAAGCGGAGGACGAGAAGAAGCGAGAGCGTGAACTGGTCAGGACGAAATCGGTGCCGGTGGAGACGATAACCGACCTGGAGAAGCGGGCGGAGCAACTCATGGCCGAATTGGACGACGAGGAGGAGGAGAAACCCCCGCCGAAGACGTCCTCGTCTCTCGGCGTCGACATCGATCGCGATTGCAACGCGCATCGGGCGAATCTCGAAAAGAGCAAGGAGGTGCTGTCGAGGAGCCGAGAGAATCTGAACAGGAGCCGCGAGAAATTGGCCCGGAGCAAGGAGAACCTGGCCAGGAGCCACGAGATCCTCGAGAGGGGTCGCGGTTTCGCCAAGAGTCACGAGAGTCTGCTGCGCCGCGAACCGGAGATGAGCATCCAGGAGATCCGGCGCAATTGGGAGAATCAGATCAAGAGGTCGAAGGGCGACGCCAAGAAACCGCCCAGAGCCCCGAATTCGCTCTCCACCGGCGAACTTCGCGAACCGAAGAGACCCGGAAACGGTGGGGTGCAGAAGCCCGCGAAGGAGATAGAACATTTGGTGAACTTTTTCAATTGCAAAAACGTCACCGAGGTGTCCGACGGCCCTGCGAAGGACCCGGCGCCGCCTCTCGTCGGCTCCAAGAAGGACGGCAAGGAAGAGAAGAGCAGCGGATACGTCTCCGACGGCAATTGCTCCGAGGACAGCGGCCACATGAGCAACGAGAACGAAGTCGAGTGGAAGGAACGTCACGACGAGCTGAAGAATCTCGACGACAAGAGCGAGCGCTTCCTCAAGGAGATCATCCACGACCTGGACGCCAGTTTGGAACGGACGATCGAGGTCTTCACCTCGACGCCCATCGTGCGACGCTTTATCTCGGTGGACCGCGAGGAGAAGAAACTGGCCGAGAAGAGCCTGTCGACGTCGAGCGGCGCCAGCAGCATCGACAGCTGGGAGGAGAGCGCGAAGAGCTCGGATGGGAGCGAGAGGTGGCGGGGTGGGAAGACGAGCGCGAAAGCGGCGTCCGCACCGGCGACCACGGACGGACGACAGGTCACCGTTAAGACTGCGCGCTCTCGTACTCAGGTAGCGGGCGAGGGGAAACGCTTGATAACTCGCGACACGGTAGCGGCGCGCGACCCACGTGCGTCCTCGCGATCGCGTTTCCTCGATCGGCGCACCGGTCGAGATTTATCGCGGCAATCGGCGCGTGGGATTTACACGGAGATAGATGACTTGAGAAACGACGGCGATATATGAATTACGCGAGGCGCGCGTCCGAAAATGGTTCGGAGGAAGGTCCTCGCTGTGTGTGTGTGTGTGTGTGTCTGGTTCGGAAAAAAAAAGTCATCAAGTCTTTGAATTATCGGCCGGCAGTGCCACGGTTGCGAATCGAGTAGCGTATACATCACGGCGATCGCTTCGAACGTCGTCGAGAATATTATGCAGTCTCCGCCGCGCTATCCTTTTTTCACCGTGCGAATAATCAGGTCGCCATCGTAACCAAATATCCGCGCGGACGCGGCCACGCATGCGGGTCGATGCGAAATAATCTGCTGAAATGATCAGCACGCTTCTATTAACGGCTTGGCATGATCCATCGCTTCACCCGAGAGTGCGGCTCTCATTCCGGTAAATGATTATCGCGGAAGCTTTGGTGTCGGACTCGGTTTCGTTGGCAAACGCGCTGGATCGGTGATGCGTGCGTGTACGGGATTTTTATGCTTCATGTGGTATTCAAGTGCCCGTAGAAAGTCGTGTACGAATTTTCGAGCGAAGCTTTCAGTTCAAACTGAATCGGGATTTCAAGCATCTATGAATACCGTCGATGGAGCTGGCAATGGTTGTGAAAGCATCGCTACAAAATACCGCCATAAATCTGACGCTGCAATCACGTAATAACGTTCCCGACTTAACGAAGCTAATTCTTCCTTTCTTCCCTCGTTCGTCGAATAGATATTCTTCCGATCCGGCGCTCTGGAACGGCTCGAGGCTCAAAGGGACGAGAAGCTCACCGGACATATCATACTCCTGCAGGCGCGATGTAGGGGATACCTCGCTCGTCGGAAGCTTCAGACCTTAAAGGTATTCCTTTGCACGAGTACCTATACATATATGTCTACACAAGACGAAAATAACTCGGTGCAAATTAAAGTCTCACCCACATTCAACGATCGTACGCGTCGAGCGAAAAGTCAATTGTCATTCCGTCCCCAGCTGCAAGACCTGGCCGTCAGATGCATTCAGAGAAACGTGAGGAAACTGATGTCAGTTCGAGAGTGGCCGTGGTGGCGACTCTACGTGAAAGTCGCTCCCTTGCTGAACGTCCACCGCACGGAGGATCAGCTCAAGGCGAGAACGGTAGGTTGGGTCCCGTTTCTGCAAACTGATCGGAATCGATGTCCCATTTAACGTTACCCGGATCGCACGGAATCATCGGCGCGAGTCTACCATTCGATTACCGAACCGTCGCGCTTCGTCGGATCTTCCAATTATTCAGTTATTCGATTATCCCTCGATCCCCGTTCGTAGCATCATCGGTAATATTGTAATTTTTCCTCCCGTTCGAACGATCCGCAGGAAGAACTGGAGGTGCTTAGAGCGAAGGTCGAGCGACTGGAACAGGAGCGTAATCATCTGAAGCACGACAACGACAAACTCGAGGCCAAGGTGAGTCCGATCCTCGGTTTGTTTTCTTCGTTCAGAGTCGATGATAATCAGCGATCGGAACGCAGCTCGATCCATCCCCGCGTATCGCGAGCAAATCCTGGCCGGCATCCATGTGTTGCGCGAGAGAAATTTTATCGCAGGGACCGAATGGCTCGGGCGAAGATATCCCGGTAAAAGCGTTCGATTCGATCGACCCTCGAGCGCGCGTGGGACGGCGTGCGCGAAGCCGTTTCAACGCCGGTGCGGGAAATGACGAGCGGATGGACCAAAAGAGAGTACAGCCTCCGGGCGTTTCGAACCGATATTGTATTCGTTTTCCATGGTTTTCTCGTCATTTTTTCTATCGCTTTCGTCGTCGTTACATGACGAGGAGAATCGGGATCGACAGAATTCACTTTTGTCTTCCCCCATCGTTGGCTTCTCTTCGTTATTTGACTCTTAATAATTGTAATCGGCTCTTTTCACGTTCAATAATCTTCCTTTCGCGCTCGCTTTATCTCCCACGATCAATCGGCAGCTCGACGTTGAATCGAATCGTTTAGAAGTCATCGCGGAGAACGAAGAACGCTCCATTTATCCATTGTACAGCTATTACGCGTGGACGACAGGGAACCGAGAAGCACGAATTTCGGCCCAGTCGACCAGTCGACCGCGTGTAATCTCGCGACACTCCCTTCTCGTGCCTTCTGATGAAAGACTGGTTTATCTTCGAAACCACAACGTCCACGCGTTGTTACAAAAGAGAAGTTTACGTAGGTGGAAGAGTGGGACGAACTCGTATAGTTAATTCGACTTTCGATTCGTTGATTATTTTGTCGAAGAAAGAGTGTTTTTCGCAAACGAAGTTCCGATAATTGCAGCAGGACCGAATCGGATCGAATGGAACTTCCGCCCCCCCCCCCCCCTTCCCTAGCAGCTTTTCTCGTAACAAGGTTAAAGTCGTCTCGAGATTTTCGCGTCAGCTGCAAAAAAATCGCGACACGAGGTAAAATGTTTTTCTACGCTTCGCGAGCTATGATCCGTATACCTATGAACAACGCTACGACGACATCACGCGCCTATTTATATCCTTTCGATCGTCGACGCTTCCAACTGGACGAATCGCATGTAGGAGCAAGGTTCGCGTGCGCACGTTCCTCCGTCCGTTAATCGGCGTCGGGGTGCAGATTTCGAAACGCACTCGTCGAAGGGGGGACGTGCTCCGTGCGCCCGTTATGTCAGCCGAGATGCCTTTACGCAACGAGCGCCCGTTCCTCCTAACGAGGCGCCGATCTCGAGTCGATGCCATTGATCCCGAAAACGGAACTCGCGATGTATGTATCTAGATTCTACGCGCGGCCTTGTGCAATCTCAAATCGGGAGGCGATGGAAGTTCTGTTTTGGGAACGATAGCTTTGTAGTGGGGGATCACGCAGCTTCGCCGTTACGAAATCAGAAACGGATCGCCTCTACGAGTACAAATTGAATTTTCTTGAGATTCTTGTTAATTGTAACAAAATATACACGCGCGTTTAAAGTAACGGATATTCCGGAACACTTTTGCAAAAATCAAAATCTCCGTAATCGATCGTTCGAGCATTTTATCTCGTGCATTTTTTCGTGCCGATCCCGAAAATAATGGATTTATCGGCGGAATCTCAAACGAAGACCGAGATATCGATGATTTTTGGTGAAGAAATAATTTTTTCATACATAAAATCATCTCGATATCTTATATTTCTTTTAAGATATCGACCTATAATGATCGTGATTTTCGTAATCTGCGTAAAAAAAATACACAAGATAGAGAGTTGTTCAGCGATCGATTCCGGAGATTTCGATTTTTGGCAAAATGTACCTATTGATTAAAATAATGGTTAGCTCCCATACTTCATCGGCTCAAACATTCGAGGTGCAACGACTAGTACACCCGCGAAGAGCGCAATCAAGGTCGTTAAATCTCTTCCGTGAAACGATGCACCTGTCGCGGCAATAAAGTACGACTGCCAAAAATTAGGGAGAAAGGAGAGGAAGAAAACAGCGAGTAGTGCCAAAGGGAGAGAAACGAGGGCGAAGAACTGGCCGAGTCCGTTGTCACTAACGACTCGATGCATATTATTAACTCTGGCCACTCTCGCGACCGTCGAGCGAGAGTGTAAATGTTGCGCGACACGTGCGTCTTTCTTTCCGCGTCCTTCCGTTCTTCGGACACGCGACAGTCCCTCTCTTTCTATCTATCGGTTCTCTCTTCCCCTCCGACCGCTCCTGTCGTGAGTGACAAGATTCAGAGCTTTTCAAGCTCTGATGCGTTTCAAGAAAGCTGCGACCAAGAGGACTCTGAGCCATTCGGCCCGAAACAAAATCAATATCGCTGGATCGATCTCCGAGATCTTCCAGACGACTACTAAGAAATCCTCTCCGCCCGACGACAACACTTCCGCGAATAAAACGCACGCTCGCGAGAGAAACGGCCTCGAAGCCAACTCGGAGCAGTGGCACCGATTAGCGTTGCTCTCGAATTTCGACGACCATCGAATTACTCGAGCGCCGGGCATCCTCGACGATGCGTGCCACTGACTCTCGATGCACCGCGGTCGGGTCGACGTTGCATAATGTTCGAGCGCCCGTACTCGCGTCAACCGCGTTTCCATGCCGTTGACAGCGCGTCGCGACGGAAGAAACGCGTTACGATCGTCCGTGTGTCTAACACGTCTAACGCCGTACCGAGTTTACGCACACGCTTCCATGCCCAACGACCCGCGTTTAGGCATTCGCAACGCGTTCGGCCTACAATTGGGTTAAGTACACGGAAAGCACGTACGCGAGTTACGCTCGCGGCTCTTCGGTATATCCGCGTACGATTCGAACGATTACCATAACGTGTTGCCGCTGCGCTATACCGACGCCGGGTGCCCGGTAACCTACATTCGATCGGCGAAACTTTCTATGAATTTGCCGATGCACGCGCAACGCCGTCTCAGAGGCGTACGAAAGAGAACAATGGATACTCGTATTTATAATTGGCTTTGAAAAGTTACGGAAAGAGGGTACACAAACGAAGCAGACGTTGATATCGAAGATGCGGATAAAAAGGGACGATCGTTTGTCCGAGGAAAACTGCGTCGCTCGCCTTCGAGAGAATCTACGATGAAGAAGCCCACGAAGGGGGGGGGGGGGGGCCTCGTCGACGGGAAAGTCCCTCGATCGACAAAACGCATCCGCTGAGCGCGTCCTCCTTCCTCTCGCTTCTTTTTTTCCTCGGCGAAGAGAGCTTGGCCTCAGGCCAAACCCGTCTGCTTCCTCTCAGAATAACCCGGAGGTGACCACCTCCTCCGCACCGGCACGCACCTCCGAATAGACCCAATGGTCGAGCGACTCGTCGGCAGTTGCCCCGTAACTCTTCATCCATTCGGGTGTCGCGATAACAGGGTCGCGCAACATCCTCGAGACGAACGACAAGACGAAACGACGAAAACACACGAGAAAGCGACACTTTTCCGAAAAATTTCTCGTGATCGAGAGTTGGGAAGAGTCGAATAGGCGGAGGATTCGCGAGGAGTGAATTGTTAGTCGATCTCCTCTGGGTCTCTCTCGTCACCGCTCGACGTGCGATAGCTCGCGATAACACGTGAAGCCTCGCGCGCGAAAAGATGAGAAGAAGACAGTGTCGAGATGTACATCAGTCTCACCGACACGCCTCCTAATTAAATCCCCGTCAACGAAATGTCCACTGCAGTCGGATCGATGACGAGTGACGTTCATCGATCCCAGTGACGCGAAGAACGAGAGTGAAAGACACCCCGGTGTGTAAAAATCATAGACATGCCCCTCTCTCCGACGACCTTCGTCGGATCCATGTCGCCCTCCCTGAACAACTCTCCGTATCCGAACAATGCCACCTCCAACGGGACTTCGAACTTGTACAACGGCGTCAGGGCGAACCCCCAACGACCCCTACCCAAGTCAGCCACCGACTTGGCAGCTGGGACCGCGGGGAACGTATCGCGAAGACCACCCCTCCCACCGGTTCACTTCCAGGCGCGACCCCTCAACAAGATCGCCGTGATCAAGCCGAACGCGAGTCCCAGAATTATCAGCAGGAGCCCCTCGCCCAGTCTCTCCCTCAGTTCGCGAAGCTGCGCGTCCTTGCCCGCCACTGGCACCAGGACGACGAGATCGTCGTCGGCTTGTTCCGTTGGTGCGCGCGGGACCAAGTCGCCGACACCGCGAAGGTCCTATCCCCGAGAGAGTCGCGGTTCCGTCGACCTGGATGAGCTGGAGAACAAGGAGCAGGCCCCGGTGGTCTTCGACGCGAGCCTCAACTTCGTTCTGGGCATCGAGAAGCAGAAGGTGCGACGATCCTTCAAGCCAACCGCGGCTCACTTGGAGCCCGCCACGGCGTCTTCCTTCCTGTCGTCGAGGATCAACGAGTTCCTCCGGCGCACCGATCACGTCATGGACGAATGGCGCGGTCTGGGTCACAGGGACGAGGCCAGCGAATTCGAAGATCTCGTTACCTTGCCTCACAACGACAAGCATCGTCCCCTCGGCAGAAGTCGCAGCGCGACGAACATCATGATCAAGGGCTTCCAGTACTTCAGCAGGGCGAACAGCGTCGCGAAGAGTCCTTCCGGGTCGATCTCGCGTCTGTCGGAGGACGACAGGACCCTGTCGGAGTGTGCCGATGAAGAGGTACCTCGTTTGGGGCGGTTTCGAGATGTGCGGATTTGTGTGTGTGTGTGTGTGTGTGTGTGTGTGAGGGGATGGAAATGTTGACGAATCATTCCACTCTTCGTCCATCGCGATGTAAAAAAAAAATCGCGACCGAGCCATTCAGTCCCCGCTTTTCCGAAAATATCCGAAAGTAAATTCGTTCACCGACGCAAATTGTCGTTCGTTCGTTCGAATTACAAGCCGAACTGCGCCAACTCCCTCGAAAATCTGATCGAGTCGAATTTCGTTCGTTCGACAGCTCAGCGAAATGACAGCGGACTTCGCCGAGGAGCACTCCACGTCGACGCTGGCCGCCGAGAGGATCGACGCGGAGACGTCGGAGCGTTTGCGCCTGGAGCGCGAGCTCCAGGACGTGAGCGAGGCCAACAAGAACCTCCAGCAGACCGCGGAGCGCCTGGAGATGGAACTGCTCTGCGCGCGAGCCGCCGATCTCAACGGTATAGCCTCGGATGGCGAGGACGGCGAGGACGGCGGCGTCTACAAGCAGAGGTACGAGCACGCCATTCGCGAGCTCGAGTTTACCAAGAGGAAGATGGCCCAGCAGCACGAGGACGACCTGGAACAGCTGGTCGGGCTGAAGAAACAACTCGAGAAAAAGGTGAGCGTCGGTTATCGCGCGACGACTTTGCATTTTTGGGGTTCGAGCGTTTCCCACACGTCCGCGAGATCCTCCCGAGAGATCTGCATTTCCCGTCAGGCGAACGCTCGACTAGTTCGGCGACCGGCTGTCAAACGAGTTTACGCGACCTAGCTAAAAGACTCCGCGCCGCGCGCCGTCATTTCAGCTGGCGGACGCGTACGAGGAGGTGGAGGAGCAGCGGCAAGTGGTGGGTCAGTGGAAGCGCAGAGTTCAGAAACTGAACGGCGAGATGCACGACATGCGGCTCCTCCTCGAAGAGCAGACGGCCAGGAATAATCTTCTGGAGAAGAAACAGCGCAAGTAAGGCCACTGTTCGTCCCGTCGATCGTGTCGAAAGACGCGAAGAGACGAAGCGAGATTCGGGAGAGCACCGATGACCGTCTCGGGTCTCGGAAATACTCTCGTTTGCGCGATTTGCCGGTACCGGCCAGAGTGTAGCTTGCTCTATTCTCATGTCATAAGCGGTGCAACAAGTGTTTGGCTTCGGTCCAGCGGCGTAACTCGCGGTGCATCGCTGCCAACACGGGAAACACTTTGCGCGTTAAACGGAGAAACGTAGCTAGCTATCAGGCGTCTTCGGGCGACGCTAATCGGTGACGCGGCGAATTAACGAGTCGATCGTTTCGCAGATTCGACTCGGAAACGCAAAATTTGATGGACGACCTCCGACAGGAGAAGGCTCAGCGGGAACGGCTCGCTCGGGAGAAGGAGATCGCTATCGCGGAAAAGTTCACCGTGGAGCAGAATCTCAGCGTAAGCGCGGCGCCTTTTTCTTTGCCCTTCGTCGTAACAAGAATTCACCGCTCTCTCTGGAGCAGTGAATTAATTATTAATTTCGATCAACAGGATGCCAGGCTGGAGATCGAACTGAAGGAGGAGAGGCTTCACACGCTCAGTCAGGAGTTGGAAGAGCTCACCTTCGGCGGTAAGACGGAAGAGGAAGTAGCGCAGCTGAAGAAAGCCAAGCACGAACTCGAGAAGAAGATGAAGGATCAGGAGGAGGAGCTGGACGACCTGGCCGGTCAGGTGCAGCTTCTCGAGCAGGCCAAGCTCAGGCTCGAGATGAGCATCGAGCAGCAGCGCAAAGAAGTGCGGAAGGAGATGCAGCAGAGGGACGAGGAGCTCGAGGACGTGCGTGGCAACGCGTACAAGAAGGTCAAGGCGCTCGAGACGCAGCTGGAGAACGAGCACGAGGAGCGGACGATCCTTCTGAGGGAGAAGCACGAATTGGAGCGTCGTCTGGTGTCCCTCGAGGAGCAGGACAGGACGGACCGTGCCGCCGAAGCGGAAATGACGCAGAGGTATGAGATTAAAACTCTTCTCGTTCATTCGTGAATGATTGTGAAACACGAGAAAAAGCCGCTCATTCGATAAATTCGTATCTTCGCGCGCGACACAGACTGAAGAGAGACCTGAAGAGAACGCGAGCGCTGCTCAGGGATGCCCAAACGATGCTGGAACGATCGAAGGGCGATTCCGCCGGCAAAGCGGCGCTTCGTCAACTGAAGAATCAATTGGAAGACGCGGAATGCGCGAGAGCGGCCGCGGTCAAGGCCAAACAAGCTCTGGAGCAAGAGCTGAATGAGACGCAAGCCGCGTTGGAAGAGGCTTCCCGCCTTCGTTCGGATGCCGAAGAACGTGCCAACGCCGCTACCCGCGATCGGACCGAATTACGCTCCCAACTCGAGGAGAACGAAGAGGAGCTCGCCGAGGTGAGGTCGCGCGAATGTCGTGGGCGTTAATTCTTCGCGAATCCAGAGAGAGAGAAAAAGAGGGAACTCTCTTTGAAACCGCGTGCTCTCGTTCGCAGGTGCTGAAGAAGTACCGTGCAGCGGTGCAACAAGTGTCCGCCGAGCAGTCGCAACTGCAGGAGGCACAGGTGCAGATAGCCACTCTCGAGGCGGAGCGGTCCTCCCTCAAGGACCAGCTGTCCGAGTTGGCTCAACGACTGGAATCCGTCGAGCAACTCGGCGATCCGACGGCCAACAGCTTAGCCACGAGACGCCTCGAATTCCGTGCCAAGGAGCTCGAGAGTAAACTCGAGCTCGAGCAAACTACGAGAGCGAGATTAGAGGTCGGTATCGGTCATCTATGATAGCCACCGTCATTAGATCGCGATTGTGCGATAATCTCACGATGAACTCTTCTGTTTACAGACGCAGATAGCAAGACTGAAGGAGAATGTGGACAAGCTGCAGACCGAAACGGCGTTGCTGAGGACGAGGGAGCACACCGCGCAGGATGCCGCGAGGCGGCTGCAAAGGTCGCTGCGCGAAGCTCGCGAGGAAGCGTGCTCGGCTTCGGCGCGCGAGCAAGAGGCGACGCGTACTCGCCGCGACCTGGAGAAATCGTTGGAAGCCGCCGAGGCGGAGACGAAAGTCGCAAGGGATGACCTGAGACTGGCCCTTCAAAGAATCGACGATCTGCAGAGCGCGATTCAAGGGGAGCTCGATTTGGACTGCAGCGAAGAGGGAACGTCCGATAATAGCGACAGGTAAATTGATGTTGTCGCCTGATGATTAGAAAAAAAAATCCGGTTTCATAAGAACGCCGAAACTAGCGGCCAGTAGTAATCGTCCGCCGTACAGCTGCCGGCGATGCGGCGAACATATAACGGATCGTACTACTATCCGCTGCAGTACCGCTGCTAGCCGGAAATACGTGTATGTCTTGGCCGTACCTACTGGCCGCTACAGATTTAGCGTCAGTTCAATCTTGGAGATCTGACTTTGGAAATCACCGTTCCCCATAAATGACCAAAGTCGGAAGAAGTAGAAACGGAGCCTATACGCGATGATTTTTTCGACCATTTTTCCAGCAGACTCCAATCCATTAATTCTTACAAACTGTCCCTGGCAGAATCGGTGATGCGTGAATGGACCATAACGACTATAACCCACTCCTCCTTTCCGCCTCTATATCTCTCATTTGTTACGAACACGAGAGACTTCAATCTTGCGCTCATAGAACGCGTAAAAGTGTTCGGACTTGATCCATTTCATGGTATTCTTCTCGAAGAGAGGGGTGTAACGATGCTTGCTCGAGAAAACAAAGAAAATGAGAAACGTCCTACGGCATGCCGCGAGACTATGTTTAGGCCGAAAGCACGAATGATGCTCTCTCTTTCTCTCTCTCTCTCTCTCTCGTTTGTCAATGTTAAACGAGGAGAATAAGGGGCTCGTTTATTACAGCGCTGTAATAATATAGCCGACTTATTCTTCTTCTCTTTGTGCCCACCCCAAAATGCTACATCAATCCTCGGCGGACAATAGTCGCCAAGTATCGCAACGTTTTGTCCTTGATCGATTATTCTACTGCAGTGACTGATGGAGGCTCGAAGACATCGAGGAAGGTACCGATGAAGACGACGAGAAACCTGAGGGAGACGACAAAGAAACGCGTCGATAGGGACCGAATCGGATGGTCGGTCGTTCGTTCGTTCGTTCCATCTCTTTTGCTTTCAACCAAACGATCCCGATATCTACGCAGTCTTCTCACGCTTCGCTAGGTATTTTCCGCGATCCCATAGACAACCGTGTAGATTTCATTTTGTATTATCACGCCGCAGCGGCCTGCGACGCGTTACCTGCATAATGCGATCGTCGAGGAACGATTATAGTATTATTTTTTCTATATCTAGAAGGTAACCATACTATAGACGCGAATAAAGGGCACGAGCCGTCGTACTTTCGAGCGACTACCCTAAGCTATCCGTGTATCCATCGTAACGCCTAGGATAATCGCGCCCGCGCGCGCGGAGGGGCCTCACTGTCGGCGCGAGGAGTAATTCCCGTCCAGATGTACGAAACGTGTCCCATTCCTTGCGCTTCGCGGCCATCCGTCATAATCACGTTTTTCTTTCGGTGCTAGCGGCCCTGCCCCCGGTTTATCGTGAGCATTTATTCGTCTTCCAGTCTTCCTTAAAAAAGGAAGCAACCGAAAAAAGAAAGTAGTAGACGAAACCGTGCTCAGCATCCATTTCCCGCGGACATCTCTCGACGGCGGATCAACCTCCTGCTCCTCCACCCGGTGAGAGCCACCTCCGCGGTCTCTTCGTGTAATATTTTACGCTAAATCTTTATAAATAACGGGTGGTCCGAGACTCGGACGATCTTTCTCCTTCGCTACGAAATGCGCTTGTCACGCCGCTCTGTCATCGAAATACTGAATATTTGTATAAAACGTCGAGAACGTGGATTTACGCGATTGTACGTTGTAGGCGTTTCATTCTGTGTGTAAGGATTTATGTAACTTATTGCTTTGTAAAATGCAGATCTTATTTAATTAAGCGTTGAGATTGTTACTCTTTCCCGATTTCCCGTGACTTTCCACTTTTCTATCTCACATTTTCACTTTTCAAGAGATTTCGAAAAAATCTCGCGTAATACGGCGTGAATAATAAATCCAGTACAAAACGTCAAGTATGACGTGCCACATCAGATCGAGTGACCTGAAACAAATAAAAATAATCCTTGAATTAGTTGTGCTCGATGGACTTCTGGAAAGTAAGTAATTTTTTTATTTATAAATTTACACGATTGCAAAATTGTACTTTAAAACTGATATTTCAATTTCGTAGATAGTTTAATTTCATTTGCCCTGACAAGATTTCCACTTTTCTGTCTCACATTTCCAGTTTTAAACGACATTCGATAACGTCGTGAGTATTTATAACGATTTAGAATAATTGATTAAATCAGGGGGGGGGGGATCATCTATTGTAGAAAATCTCCGTCCTCCTCCTTAGATCAAGACACACATGTACTGCGACCCAGAAGTTGAATTACGATAGAAGAAGAAATCGGAACATGTGAATCCACTGCAGCTCTCGGCAGAGGAATTTACGACAACAGCGCGTCAATATATGTATATAACCACCGTGATTTTATTTTCGCGTCTCGCAGTGTTATCGGATTTTTCGGTTCCGACATCTACCGTACTCCCATTCCTGAAACCACGAATATGGAAATTGTAGTGGTGAACCGTGAAGGAGGCTGCTGGGGTGTGGGGTGGGGAGGAAGGGGCTGCACGAGAGCCAAAAGGGAGCCGTGAGTGCGGTGCTCTTGATTGACGTATTGGCAGGTGATCGGAATGCTTTGCCATACGTGATATCCGCGTATACGGGGTCGTAGCGAGAAAAGCACACATAGGACGATATTCCGTCTGAACGACTCACAGCTCAGAGTCGATTGCAATGTATTTCTATGTATGATTGATTCCCTCGTTACGATCCTACATGTTTTCGATGCTCATGCGAATTGCGGTACGAATTGAGAAAAATCATTGCGCACAACTAGACTAAACAACGGAGCCGCCATTCCGATTCTTCTCGCCCCCTATCCATAGTTCACACCCGTCCCTTCTCTCTTTCCAGTTTATACGCAATACTTATAATTTCCGCATCCGTGCTCACGACAGGGGGGGTGGGAGGGGTGAAGACGGAGAGGGAGTAGGCTACAGAAGGAAAATAGGTCGGCGAATACTGCGAAGCAAGTCTTTGTCTCTCGTGGCCCGTGAGTGCGAGGGTAGAGAAAATATTACGCACACACTATGGGGTAATGTTTCGCCTAAGGATTCGCTGCCAGGATTTCGAAATCAATCAGTTGTAGCCGAAGTTCAGCTGGGTCATGAACAATTATTGCTCAGTAGTGCAGAAATACGTGTCGGGGATCGTTTTAAAATAACTCGACTTGGCAGTAGCTTTTTTCGGAGACCGCAACTATACCGCGTAGAGGTCAGAGGAAAGGTATAAAAAGCGAGGGAATTTTGGTACGATACTTTCTTCTAAATAAAAATAAAAATAAAAAATAACGGGTATTTAAAATAAAGCAGGGTGCAATATTTTCCACGATTTTTACCCTTCACTTCACATCCGAGTGGCGTATACTCGTGGACCATCATCAAGGGGGCTTGCAGCAATGACGTAACAGTGAAGGGTGGGCGGTCCATGTAACAGTTCATCACATGGGAGGAGCGAGGGTTTCAGTCACTGGTTACGCAACGTATCGACGTATTCTAGAAATAATGTATATGCGCCAGTTGGATGCATCAAAGAGAAATAAGCTGAACTTATTTTTTCCAATTCGTTTGAAAATTTAAAATGTCTCTTCTCTATCCTGGAGAAGTTGGAGAAAGTAGACTCGCCCGGTTAAGTCGTTGCCACCTGCTCCTTCAATTAAAAAACTGCGCTGGCAAAACGTGAGTACAGAGTTCTATAAATTATCGAAAACATGATCATTTAGAGCGCGGTTCGCTCGAAAAATCAATTGGAATAATGAATTTTCCCCGTCGATTGGGAGCTGCGTTTTATCATTTGCGCGAACCACCTTTTTACGTCCGTTCCCTATATAGGTACACCCTTCTAATTTCGAGAGGTATTCGAGCACTGCGCGCCGCCTCCTCGCGCTCTCCGCTTCGCCATTATTTATTTATTCCATTTCAATAATGCAGGAATTCTGGACGGGGCTCGGTTCTCGTTCACTCTTGGCGTTTTTATCCACCTGGTGGAGAGATAACAGCCATCCCTCTTCCGCGGTGAGTGGATTCAATCGTAGAGCTCCGATCCGACAAAGGCCGCGCGCGCGCGCGGCTTCTCGTCGCGACGCGAACAGCTGTAACAACAGCACAATCGCACGTACCTTTCGCGATCTCGTTAATTCGAACAACTCGTTCGAAGATGCATTGACCCCACTTTTCCGCGTGCGAAAGCAAGAAATGATTAAACGCCCGGACAAGGCTCCGGGACCTTCGTGATTAATGGGCTGGAAACGTCGTTGCAACGACGATCCCTTTGTAAAGAAATCTGGAAAAAATGAGAGGTTGAAAGGAGGCGCAGGCGGAACAAATTTCGAGCGTCCGCTCGCTTCACCCGTTTCAATTTCGACATGTGTAGCTCGTTGGCGTATCTTTTATTGTTGCGCGACAGCTGTGAAGGGAAAAATGCATTGATACGTGGCATGTCAAATTGATCGTTGAAGCGAAAGGCGAGGAATTTGAACGCGAACGGAGTAATAAAATGAATTTTGTTTACAATATTGAAAGGGTCCCCCGAAAATGGAAAATGTTTATTTGAATCGAACAGAAATATTTTCGGTCGAAAATATATTTTATTCATTTGTTCATTTGCGGAATTCGCGATAGCCTCATTGCCAATGCTATTTTTCTTTTATATCGATTGTCACATTTCCCTTCGTTACCCAGCGGATACATAGCGGTTAAATATAGGAATTATCAAATTTTCCTTCAGCCGTTAATCGGAATCCAATGAAATTATTTTCCGCGAGTACTACTTTCTCATTAATTACCAGTAAGCTCTATTAGTGAGCGGAATATGTATTAGTGGGTGCGAATAAATTTCTATTCAACTGGTCGTAAAGGCCAATGGCGATATCCAATTATCATCAGTTGCCGACACTAATATTTAACGTGCGATGGGAACTATTTGCAAGGAGAAATTTAATTGGGTTAATTTAAGGATTTTTTATCCATTAACGCATGATCCCAATTACACACTCGATCCTCTTATCGAAAAGTACATTTTTATGAGATTCAATTAAAAGAAATATAAAATTATGAGAAAATATTGACCAGTGATGGTTTCTCTACATCTCCAAAGGTCATTGAAACATTGTGCGGAGTTCGATAAATCGTACAGAAAAAAAAGGCGTGCTATAATCCACTTACGCGAGTCACACTTTATCATTTTCAAAGCAGCGACGTTATAAATAGGCAAGAGTTTGTACGGTATCTCGCGATGGCCACCTATTGACCCTTTAGTAGATTGTAAAGAACGAATGGCGCACATTAATCATGGCGTACGTGTGTTAATTTTTAATTATTATATTCATCATTTAATTTTAATTCTTCATGAAAATCAATTCCTCCCAGAATTGCTGCAGCATTTCCGAGTGATTCGAGGTAATAAGGGATTTTGGATTATCAAATTTCAAAATGATGAATTTTCAAAAGATCTTCATCGATTCGATTTCGTATCGCCAATAGTATTGCAGCGTCTACCGTACCGATTGCGTCACACCGATTCCATCGATTATAGGAATACCCGATATAAAACCCACCACCAATCCTGTTCCACGATGAATGTGCGCGTTTCCGCGGCATCGCGACAGTTGGCTCTGCCCGCTCCTCTTTCATCCCCTTTGATTTAATACCTATAGAAATTTCTACCAACGATTACCGAATAAACATCTGATGATGATTATTAGCCCATTATCGTCCACGTTAATTGCTTCCGATAGACGCATTTATAATAGACAATCTAATCTCCCTGCACGACTCCGAGCACCACGTGTTTAACGAGAAACCAACGACAAGGTCCTGGAGCGGAAGTGAGCGCGACAATGGAAGAAGATAACAAAGAGGCGCAGCATGGCCTGGTACGTGGATTTATACTTATTATCGCTAGGTATATAGATTACGTTATCCGCGACGTGCTCTTTAGGCTATGTCAACCACGTGTTCGGCAATATCCATTACATCGAGAAATCTGTACGGATTTGATACTTGATCAATTTTAGATACGGAACGATCGATGTATTTGAAAGGTGTAGACTGTTAGAAATCTCCGCCATCCTTTAATCGTCGCTCGTTTGATTCGTTGGCGGGAACTTTGACTGCTCTGTAGTGAGAATTACGATTAACAATTGTTCGTGTAGTAAGTGAAATAAAGAAATGAAAATTCGACTCGTCATCTTCTACGATAGGGCGAAATCGAGTAGCCCCGAACACTTTGGTGGCCTCTGACCACCATGGGAACTAGGAGCCACCACCAAAGCGTGCGGAACTACCCGAACTTTCCTTACCGAATCTCTGGCGCGAGGGGGGGGGGACGAAGATATTTATTTCTCTCCATTATGTAAAGCACGTAACAAAATGAAGAAAAGTAAGGAATAGCGCCAGGTAATACAGCGGAGCGCCACATCCTTTGCCGCCAGATCTTTTATGCCTTCGCATCATTTTACCGAGTCGCCCCTTTCGTTGTTAACCCCACTCGCGCACTGATATGCCGCTGGCCTCATCGACCACACGTATACCTGCTTCTGATACGAACATTCGAGTAGCAGTTAAATACGTACGTTTTACCTGTCCAGTGGGAGTACAGTCGGTTAATTAAAAGTGGGGGACCCCTGCCACGATAAAAGATGTGGTGTCGCTCGACCTCGCATCGTTAAACAAATATCTGACGCTCTACCGCGTACAGTTTATTACAACAATGCAACGAAAACAATGTTTCGGATGATCGGTGGAACACTTGCGGAAAATTGTTAATTTTTGTCCTTCGTGGAGAGGCAATCATTTATCGATAGATAACGGTAGAAGGGTATTCTTACATCACCACGTTCGCGCGGCAGACGACACAGCTGTACCTGAGCGTCTGCAAGGTCACGCCCAGCGTACGACAAACTTTCGTTTTTCATACGCACGATATCCAGCCCAGTCGACTGTAGCGCGACGTTATAATACATAGAACGCTTGGAAAAGTTCACGACATTCGAACAGCACATTGTAGAGAGCCGTCGCGCGTCACCGACGTCACACTCGGCTCAGTTCGATCGCACGGCTCGGATTTGTCAGTGCGTCGGTCTATGTGTAGGAATAGAATAGAGAGATTTTCTCGGGTATCTCGATGAAGAACGTGACAATGAATCGCGTCGTATCGATACAAATGCGACGAGCAACGCACTCGGGTCCTACCGATATGTATTTACAAAGTACACGTCTGCAAATTCAAAGCCCTGGTAGACGCTGCGCTATATTTACAATCCTATCTGTAGGGCGACCTGTTGTCATACCACCTGATTGCTAGCCGAGAAAATTTATTCGGATCTCAGTAGCTGCTCTTTTTTGTGAAAATTCTGAAAATTGATGGTCGGACAACTCGGCCCGTTTAAATGAAATTCCTCTTTCCATCTGTAAAAATAATATCCTCTCATTTTTTTTTTCCTCGTCAATTCTCGTACTTGGCAAATGTAATTCCATACGCGACGTTTCACGATATCACGGGGCGCGACTATCTTCTTGTCACGCTGCCAGAGAGCTAGCAGCCAGTAGGTACGGCTAGGCGGTAGACGTATGACGGACCGTATCTACTGCCTGCTGTACACTCCTACCTCCAGCCACTGGCACAGCTTCACTTCGATGTCGTGCGGAGCGGTAAGACGGCAGACGCATGCCGGGCCGTGCCTACTCTGGTCGCTATATAGCTCCGGCACGCAGCGTTTTCTCCCACGGAGTGTACGACGTTCGCACACCGCGATCCCGCCTCAGAGCGTATCAGTTGGACGTCGCCGCTGAGAGAAAAGACGGAACAACGTCCACGCGATAAGCCTTGTCGCTTACTGGCGTAATGTATGCGCGATATATCTCAACGCTTTACGGGAGTATAGACACTGGGCGCGATCAGTCAAACATTGTCGGCCTCCAATTTCGTAATAGACTCGGCGTCTCGCGACGCTATCCCCGAAAGCATGCGCGTACGCGGGCCGGCGGTTTATTTTAGAAACGCTCCCACGCGCGCCGAACCCGCGGGAGAAGAGAAGTTCGTACTCTCTCTCGGTTAGTGCCGGAAACAATACCTCCTCGTGAGCGCTGAAGTAACCGTGCGTTCTTCAATTTGGATCACTGTATCGCGCGCGATAAGATCGCGATTTTCCGTGAGTCGAGATGGAGTTAATTTTCGAAGCTTTTTGCTGATCGAACGAGAGCCGAGATTATTCGTCTCATGCCGGTGGTGGGTTATCGTTCGCACGTGGCTTTTGGTGATCGCGACGAATTTTGCAGAGTCCGATTGGCGTATACCGGGTAATTTTCATTTATTGCGCAAGTCGACGCTTTTTCCATGAGAGCCATCGACTGATCGGGACGGGTAGTAGAGAAGCGATAGCTCGGTTTTCCGTCGACTCGTGTCGATTAAATCGAAAGCACCCGCAGGATTATCGGGAAGCTTTTATCGGCGTTGAATGCTCTTTTTCTCGTCGTCCAACTGGTTATGGCGAGTCGAGTTGCAGTTCGCGCCGAATGCAATGACGATTCGTTAGCTCGATAATCCCGCGAGGGACGAGTCGTTCCAGTTTGTGTACACACGTCGCGCACTACAGCGTTACTAGGTAATTAGCGATAATAAGATTAAGGTCAATTGAGCGAGTGGGGTCGTCAATCAGGCCTGCTAAAAGCGATTAGAAATCCCGAATAAATAGAGAGTCGAATCCCACGCGCGTTTCACAAGTCTTGTGCGTTCAGTCGTGTGATCTTTGTAAACTTATTCGTTGAGAATTAAAAGTGACGTACGATGAAACTTTTCATCGAGTAAAATAAATTCCTTTCCTGCGATAAAAAAATATACACATTGTTGGTAACTTTTGAATTTATCCTGCCTCGTGCGTTGGACGACTTCTTTCCCACGACACGAGAGGTTCACTGTCACGAATGTATGACGTTTGAAAATCCACATTTACGACGGTAGCACGACTCAGCGAAATTGTGTGTGTGTGTGTCGACTGCAGATAGAGTATCTCGGCGAATATATCGGTTTATCATCATCAGTCGAGTGTATCGTTGTAACGATTATATACCGCGCGTGAAGAAAATAACAAACGAATTCGCGTCGACGATAATCAATATTAGTACCTATACCCGGATCTAATCTAATTTCTTCTCCGCAGATCGACCACAACGACGGAGTTAGCCGAATTCACGAGTTCAACATGGATAATCGGAAAAGTAGAACGCAATGGAAGCAGTGGTTGGCCTGTATCTCAGGTAGGACCTTATTTCGCTAATCTCCGGATCTGATAAAATGTGATCTTTTTATGGCAGCCAAGTTTCTTTAAAATTTAACACGACCGATAAAGTAGCCGATGAGAGCGAGCGGTATGTGAGAGGAGAGTCGTCGAGTGGTACTGGAAATTTCAACGGTCCTTGGAGTAGTCACCATTGCCAATTATAATAATAACCAGGGGCCATTGAAATTGTTCGATACCATTCGACGTTCCGCCGCTTGAAAATCTCCAATTTCCCGTCCGCTCAGCAACGCTATCGATGGTAGCAGTGGGCACCGTGTACGGATGGTCGACCACTTGCCTCTCCAAATTAATGCACGACGAAGATGCGCCGGTACGGATCACCAGTAGCGAGGGATCGTGGATAGTGTCCTTAACCGTGATCGGGTCCATGATAGGCCCGTTTATCGGAGCGTGGCTGGCCGATTTAATCGGTCGGAAGAAGACGCTGCTACTCTCGAGCCTCTTCTTCGTGTCGGGATGGATCGTCGTCATCTTCGCCGCGAACGTGGCCGCTCTGTACGCGGCCAGAATCATCCTTGGCGTAGGTGTCGGCATGTCCTACACGACCAATCCGATGTACGTGTCCGAAATCGCCGACGTCGACATTCGCGGAGCACTCGGCACCTTGATCGCCGTCAACGTCTTCACGGGGTCCCTCTTCGCGTGCAGCGTCGGGCCCTGGGTCTCCGTTCGTCTTCTGACCGTGATCCTCCTCGCCGTTCCCATTCTCTTCCTCGTCACCTTCGTCTGGTTCCCCGAGAGTCCCTACTACCTCGTCACCAAGGGCAGGTACGACGAGGCCGCGAGGAACATAGCCTTCTTCCGGGGCATCGAGGACAGAGCGGAAGCCAAGGAGGACTTGGAAGTCATCAGGAAGATCATCGACGAGAACGCGACCTCGCAGAACTGGAGGGAGAGCGTGTCGCAGTTGCGCCTGCCGAATAACAGGAAGGCCCTCGTCATCGTCATCGGTCTCATAATAGCTCAGCAGTTCAGCGGAAGCTTCAGTACGATGTCTTATCTGGAGACCCTCTTCAGAAACGCGAATATCGCTATAGACTCGAATGTCGCGACGATCATCGTCTTCGCGGTGGGGCTGATCTCGGGTGCGCTCGCCACGTCGACGGTGGAAAAGGCCGGGAGACGACCCCTGCTCGTGATCTCCACCTTGGGCTCCGCTGTGACCCTGGCCGTCCTCGGGATCTATCTGCTCTTCAACTCCAAGGTCGTTGACGTTACCGCGGTAAATTGGCTGCCCATCGTCGACGTAATCCTCTTCCAGATCGTCTATCAAGTCGGACTGGGTACGCTGCCCAATGCGCTGATAGGCGAACTCTTCCCGACCAACGTCAAGGGTATAGCCGGGGCTACGATAACGGTCTCGGATAATCTGCTCGGGTTCGCTGTGGCGAAACTGTATCAAGTGATAGGCGACTCTCTCGGGACGCACGTGGTGTACTTTTTCTTCGGTGGCTCCTGCTTCGTGGCGTTCGTTTTCGTTTTGGCTATCGTGCCCGAGACGAAAGGGAAGACCTTCGACGAGATCCAAACAGAGCTGAGCGACAACGGGTTACATTGCGTTAAACGAAGGGACAAAGTTTGATGGGAAATTATCGGGATTGGGCTTGAACTTTGAATTCTATATTGTCTCGCGTAGGATGAAGAAGCCTGCTCTTGCAATGTTTAATTGGACTGAACGGCACGCAATACGCCTAGCCGTTTACCATTAATCTGTACATTTCCGCGTCTTCCGATCAGTTACAGGCCCTATACACCGGCGAACAAATTGCACAACAGAGGCTGTTGCGCAAAGAAATGTATAGAGTGTATGGTCTTGTTTGACGTTCTGCGCGAACGAGTTGCCGAAATTCAAAATTGTTTGAAATAAGTTGTATAACGAGCGGCGTTGTCCAATTATTACGTCGTGTATGGGCTTTCTTGCGACACCAGAGTTGCTCCCTCCGAACGAACAGCGCCTTTAGCGTATAGTGTATGGACAGCCTTGTTTGCACAACGATAGTTTGTGCAATTTATTGTACAACGTTAGTTTGGCCATTTGTTCGCACGTGCGTATGATATATGGACGAGCTTGTTTGCACAACGTTTGTTTGCGTAACTTGTTCGCAGGTGTATGGGAGTTATTTCACCGATGTACATACATATTATGTATAAGAGAGAGGCATTGGTGTACACATCTAACGACCATAAACTTGTCGCAGCAGTGTGAAATATGATAAAGTTGTACGTAATATCTGAAAAAAAAAAAGTATATCATATTTCATAACTGTCGGAAAATGCATTTTGCGATTATTTTTAGTCAGTTAAAACCCGAATATAGTCAATTGTAATCAAGTCTACGAGAGAAGAGCGAATCGAAATACAACGTTTCATAATTGTGCAAACAAATAGGCACTTTGAAGGAAGACCTGATTCTAATCGTCGCATTTAAATAAAGACACGAAAGTTTGTATCACTCGGAGAGTAAAAGAGTCGAGAGATTCGGAACGCGTGGCGAACTTCGTTCTACGTCCATTGGCTACTGCTAGTCGTCCCCTCACCTCGTCTGCCCGTCGATACCGTTACCACTTTGATAGGTACCTGCTACTACTACTACTACTCATGCCATGCCAAATGCTTTATACTTGGCTGTAAATGGATTTTGTGGTTGCCTCTCCCACAGGAGCAGCACAACCAACTACAGCTGCGCCCAATGGAAGGCAACCGCGAAATCTATTTACTCCGAGGTACGAAGCGTATCGCCTTGTATGTATAATAATATCAATTGTACTAAATTAATTGAAGATTCATCTATTTGTCGCTTATTTGCTCACACTTACCCATGTATATAGCGCCAAAGAAAGTATTGAAAATCCACCAACCGTTATGTAAATTGGTTTTTGAGCTCTTCTCATAATGATTAATAAATCGATTTTCAACGCATCATTCGCATTATACCAATTGCTATCGTAAACTGCCTTGGATATTGTAACCGCCTAAAATACGAATAAATTAGAAAACAACGTTCAGTCGGAGGCAGACGGATCGCAAGACACTTTACCTCATCGGTCAGGATATTGCCAAACCAGCAGAATATAAAAACTTCAGTCAACAGGAAACCCAGGTAAGTTCCGAAATTTGCAATGCTACTGATATCGGTGGACTACAAATTTAATAAAGTAACATTGGTTTAAATTGTAATATTATTTCGGGTTTTCCTATAAATTTGTTGCTAAAATGCAAAAACCTTACCGTGACTATTTGAAAAATCACGACGCACAGATCTACGGTGCTGGCGATGCATATGACGAGCATAATTTGCGAAAATAACTCGTTCAAGATTTCACTAGCTCTGCAGGCAATCGTGAAACGAATATATACATATATGTGTGATCTTCACTCTACCTCGTTATTCAGGTACTGCATATTATTACCGACCCACCTGATTAACATTTGATGATTTTCAATGCAGTCCTTCAAAGATGATCGACTCTTGCTGCATAATCCTAAATTCACTTGTATGGATACGGTCTCCCGAATCTGTTGCCCGAGCAGTTTAAAATGCAAGCACACATGTACGATATAAGCAGCGTAGAAGACATCGGTGCCGGTGGTATAACATACAACGCCGATACTCATACCGGCTGAATAGATGTAGCCGAGAATATAGTTGCTCATTACCGATAAGTCGACAGCTGGTAGCTATAAGTTTAATATCGATTACTGGTATCAGTGGATCACGGGACGAGTTATCGCTGCAGCATTATAGAATTATGTACTTTGATATTTATACACGTCCACGTGAGTCGAAGAGCCACCCTTAACTAGTAACATTTGGTCCGTCAGACCACAACGTCCACTACCAGCTGTGTTCTAAATTTTCATGTTACCGATTAAGGGTTAAATACGATAGATTTACCGAAAAATTCATTACGAGATAATTTTAAGGATTTTTTATTACTGTATATACAATAGTATACGTATGGTATATACGACCATGCGCGTATACGTATGTATGTATGATATCGGACTTACGACAGCTGAATAAGGCAACGGATAGTTCCGTTCATCGACAGGCACATTCATCGCTTCCTGCCGCAGTAATACTTCTATCGGTGTCACGGAAAAAGTGAGATCTATCAAAGTTCCCACGATTATATAGAACAAAGTAAATGTTCTCAATTTTGCGGCCGCAACTATCATTCTTTCGCGGCCTTCCTTCGTCGCGCGGATCCAGTTCTTCATCCATAGCTTTCTCGTGATGCGATCCAACTCGGTGACTTGCTTTCTCTTCCACAGTAAAACTAATACCTGTCGCGTAAACGATGCATATCGGGACACGTGTCTCATCGAGTCTATTCGCGAAATTTTCTCGAATATTTTTCAATCCTTATTGCGTTACCTTTTGTATCAATACCCAGCACATGGTTAAAGTCGTCGCGACTCGAGTAATCGCCAACACATTGCCCCACTCGGATATCGCCGCAATAGTTTCGGAAATTGTCAAGGAGATGAGCCAGAGAAAATTAAAAACTGTATTGAACTCGTATAAAAAGCATTTTGCCTTTGACCAGCCCTTCTTACGGGGCCACAGTCCACAGGCTTTCAACGGCAACTGATTCCACTTCAGGTATTTTACGTACTGATGCTTCGCCTCGACAATATCGGGCTTCATTATCGGTTCGATTCGACCGATGCGTGACTTCGTCAACTTTCAAATGGGTAGGTCCTAATCGAAGAGTGGCCGTAGACGGGACATCGAGAGGGTGGGCTGCGCACGCGACTCAATGGCCTTCGAGTACTTTTCAAATCAAAGATTTCTTTCGCGTTCTACAGTCCCCGATAGCGATCAGGAGTATAATTACAATTTAATTACGAATAATTGCTGCTCGAATGATCAACTGATCGAAGCATCGAAACAACCTACGATAATTGCCGGGCCTACAATTATCATCAAATATGAATAAATCTTGAGTACGTTCATAAATATAATTCTGTAAAATATTTCCATCTCGGAGTCGACGTTCGTCGCATCGATATGGTATAAAGGTTTCTGTATATTTGTATTCGTCGAGTCACGATAAGTATCCGAGGGTACGCGACCCTCGGAGCAAATTATTCAATTACGCCGCTCACGTATCCGCGCGGCTCTGTAAGGAGCCGAGGGTTAACATGCTAATTCGAGCGAGAAAAAGTGAAACAGTCCATGGGGGACTCGTTGAGCGCGAGTGACGAGACTCGTGTTGTACCCACGTCGAAAGTGGAAAGCAGGAAAAACAGGAGTAGAAGCTGCGGGAGAGCGCGACGAAGAACATTTGCATTTATACAGCTAGCTCGGCTTTGGACGAGGATTATAAATTATCGTGGAGCGGAGTAATGTTCTGCATTAAAACTGGTGTTGGCTACCAGCAAATTCCGCGTCGAATTTTTTCATCGCGAACAATGCACGCTGAGCGAGAGTACAGTGGACGGTAATTATTAATTTTAATTGTTCTCTCAGCTGAGTGTTGAGTTGTAAGAATATTTTATCACCATCCCCCCCCTCCCCCCTCATACTGTTCAATCGAACGGCAAAGTCGACGAACTCCGTTTCGACTCCAGAATAACATCAATTTGATATCCCGTTAAAAATAGAATGCTTGTAGTTGAGAAAAAAATTAATCACAATATTACACGATACCTCGTCGCAACTTTGAAGAGGAAAGTTGATTTATGAACTTTCTACGCGTGTACATATTATAGTGGAGGAGATGTGCGAGAAAACAAAGTCGTTGTATTTCGTAATATTTTACGGAGTTGAAGTTTTTCGTGATGACAGGGCGGGGGGGGGGGGGAAGAAGAGTTTGAAAGGCTCATTTTTTCACCCCACGACATTTACCAGAAATACGTATTTTGCACAACGTTTCCTCCTCCGCCCGCGAGGATGATTAATTCTTGACGCGTCACGTTAAATCCGAAGTGATAAGACGGTAGCTCTTGGCGACGCGACAGGGTCTGACAAGGGTTTTCGTGACCTCTTCAGCAAATTTGTCCGTCCCACGCGGAGAACGAGTCTACCTACGCGTCTAACGGCAATCCTCCCTTCGACCCTAGATGTTTTTCACTTTGAGACTGATCGCTGCCTCGAAATCATCGTTATTCCGCATTTCTAGATTTCGTAGAAATTTGCAATGATACCTTGCGGCACGAATGGCCACTCGATTCTAAAACTATTGCGTTTTGAGCGACGTACCCGGAAAATGATCGGAAGAGTAATGGCGAACAGTCACACATCCACGTCATCGATAAACGATTAGTTGGTCCACATGTAGGAATTTCGGAGTGACGGAGGGAGGGTTCGCGAGGAATCTTATACTTATAATTGGGGAGACAAAGTCTACGAGAGGTGTTAACGGTCTAGCTGCTGCTGGGTTGCGAGTATTCACCCATCAGGGTGAGGTATATAAATCATCACGCCCGGAAAGCCAGCTGAACGTGGAATAACAGCACCTGGGACTATCATCAATTATTATTTCACTGCCGTATTCAACGTAGGGGCGAGGTGAGTGTTCGTTTCGGAGCTTACCTCTGGTAAATTACGCCCACTTGCGAGAGGGTGACTGCCTGGGCCATGTGTTTAATGGTATTTGGGATTTGCCATTCAAATCTAGAAAATCCTTCATCGAAGGTGTTTTGTAATACAGAGTGTGCCGTTCGATAGGCTGGTTTTTTAATCCGCGAGCCGAATGCGATATCACGGAATCTCATTCGTATAAGTACGAAAATATTTGCAAGAGCTCGAGGTTGGAATAAGAATTTAAGATGATTTTTTGAAACGCTCTGAAAACATTAAACCATCTCTCTCTCTCCCTCTCTCTCTCTCTCTCTCTCTCTCTCTCTCTCTCTCTCTCTCTCTACGATACTTTTAGAATTAACGAAACGCGAGATCTTGTCAACCCAAGGCACGTGCCTTGCCTCTATGCCGTAATTAGTGTGACCCACCCTTAATCTCACGTGACTGCTCTCATTAACACAATCCACCCCTTTACATGATAATCCGTTATACGCGTGTATAGTTTTTAGACACGACCTTTTTATATATCGCGGGAAGGCTAAGAGGTATGGAACGGGAAGTGCCTTATTCCATGTACATTGACTGATGACTGACACGACTGCCAGCCATCCCTTTTCCTAGTCCGCCTGTCGACACCCTTGAGAACGGTAACTGACGAATAGTCTTTAGAATTAGTTGCAAATACACGATACCTGCGGTTTATAATACATATAATGTTTAGCTTCCACTCCACGAAAGGGGTTGACAATAATTCGGAACAATAGAGACGCGTGAAGGTGAATCCAGATATATCTGCTCTAATTTTAACTCTACACTACTTTCTCATAAAATTCTCTTCCAGCGCGAAAATGTCGAGGCTTTACGATAATGCGCGTAAACTATAAAAGACGGTATGTAGATGTAACGGTGGGGCCCGTGGTCTTGAATTCGGGAAATTGCTCCCTTCGGCCGAACGAGTTCTCGGGTTTACGAGGCATTTCCGAGAATCATAACCGAGAATATTCTCCCGCGCCTTGAGTATCCCTAAATTCATCGAGCCGGGGACATATTCCTCGCTAACCGGGCATTCTTACAATGATCGGACCTTCCGCGATAAATCTCATTTTACGACGCGTTCGAGATTTTTCCCCGTGTACTCTTTCGCAAATAACGCGTGGAATATTTATTCGCCCTAATTCGATTCGCATCGAGGGTGCGTGCCGTCCTTCCGCGAGGTGCCCAGGCGTTTTTTCATCTAATCGTGCATATCTCACGGAGACTTCTTAATTTCTACAGGGCATAAATAATGCTGTATGTTATCAAAAATTCAAGACGGTCGCAGTGGGGTATCTCGAGTAGATGCGACGTTCTTAAGCAATGCATTTAAATCACGATGTTATTTAGGACGTAATTCGAATAACAAGGAGCATCCTGGTAAGGAATAAAGGTTCCAAGGAATACGGCACTTTTCATCGGTGCATAAAACTCGCCGTCGGATTGCGTTTCCGCTGCAGTTCGGAAAACCGAAAAACAGACTTTGAAATCGCGTCAATGACGAAGGGCGGTAACTTCGAATGCTCTCTCTCCTCCCGTTCCCTATTCACCACTCCGAACAGTTTCCGCTTCATTCGACTTTGTCGTGTTTGCATTCGCATGCGTCGTCTCGGATTGAAAACGATTACGAGTGAGCGGGGGTGTACGTACCTCTGTAGAGTTCACGTAGCCAAATGAATCGATCCTCTCTCGTGCCCTCGCCGAGTTTTTTACCTCAGCTTCTTCAGATTTGAAAACTTTGCCACAAGTAATTTACTCTGAAAGGAGCCTTCGCGAATACAAATCTGCCGGTTGAAGGTGAATTTCGAAAGATTTCGCCCTTAAAACCGAGACGATGAGGACACTAACGTCCCTTCGTAAGATACATCGCACCACGGGTTATACGCAGGCAATCTTTTTAGGTCGACGAATAATCTCTGTTGCGTCATCGATTTTACGAAAGGTCGTGCCCCGTCTTTGTTCGGCTATGCGCTTCTCGCCTTCCATACACTCCGCTCTCCCGGCCTCTTTCCAATACCAATATATTTCGCCTCTCCTTGTATCCGCCGAATGGAGGTCCGAATTGCCGGAGGATATGGGATCTCTCGCATCGCGTGGAATTGCTGCTTTATTTGACCAACGTTCCCGATATTTCGAGCAATCCTCAAATATCTGGCAAATAACAAGTACGATACGCCGCAGCCTTACTCCTTTCGTTGGTCTTGTGAATGGTCTAGACCTCCCGGAGATGAAACGAGTCCCTGCTTCTTTCGATCTGCGTGTACTGATAATACCGAATTGATTCGGTACAAAAATTTGAATCGCTCGGTTGTTAAATAAATCTTTGGCAGAGCGAAGTAGCCGATGCATAGTTAAAAGACGCGAATCGGAAACAGTCAGTCGGATGAAATGTCGAATCAACCGAGAGAGACCTGAATCAATAAACGCGAAGCCCCTGATACTTCTTTAAAAGTCGAGATCTCTGGAATCGATCGACCGCCCTATCTTTTTGTATTTTTTGGCGTTGATTACGAAAATCACGATTATCAGATCGACATCTCAAAGGAAGTATGAGACATCGGGGTGATTTTGTTGTGGGAGGAAATTATTTTTTCACAAAAAATTATCGGCATCCGGTCTTCCTTTCAGATGTCACAAATAAATTGGTTATTTTCCACCTTCGCGTGAAATCGAAATCCTTGAACAATTCATTGAACTACATTTGTTTCTCAGTGCACACATTAACGAAATGAGTGAAGGTTTAGTTCCATTAACGGAGAACTTTTGACAAAGACTTGTCGCTTTTTTATGAATCGACGAAAACACGAGAGAATGAAATCACGAGAATAACAAATCGAGGAAAGAGAATGGATAAATCTGTCCTGTAATGAGAAACTGACGAGCCTACTCCTATCGCGCGTAGCATCGGAGTCGAAAATTCCATCGCTTGAAAATGTTTGCCAACAATCCGTGCGTGGAGTTGTATTTCAATTTTTGCGGCAGTTTTTCCTCCGTCTAGACGGGAAGTCGATCGTTAACAGTGTGTCGTGCTGCACCCTCTTTACGTTATATCGTCTTCCACCTATACTTACAGTATGCATAACCGTACAGTAATATAGAGCGGCAGGGCGTATTGCCTGCAGTATAGTTCCGGTGAAGTCGTACAGTCTTTCTCAACCCGATGGCTACTATCCCACCCCCTACGCAGTCTACCGTTTCGATAGAAATATTCAAAGGCACTGGCACACTTTCTCGGCTACGATCTCTCCTTTGCTACTTTTTCTGCTCCATTAAAATCATATCGATATTTTCAAATTCGAGTGGTCTTTCAAAACACGGCACCGCATATCGCGATATATTTTTTATCTCTACTTTTCCGTCGTTCGAACGTTATCTAATGAAGGATATTTTGGTTTCATCGCAGGATATTATCGTCGAACGCATTACTTCGCGCGCGGTCGGTGTTTGTCCCAAAGCTATTATTAGAAAACCACCATTTCCGATGAGTTCTGTATAAAATAAAATTACAGCTCTTGGACTCCGTCAGTCTGTTCGTATTTCGTAGCAGTGTCTTATCCCTCTCCGTTAAATATCGTTTAAGACGCATATTGTCGACACCTACATTCTTTTCGATACCAAAGATTTTTTAAGGAGCAAGAGCACCCGGCCGAATCGTTGAACGAACGATATACCGTTGCGTTAATTGGCTCGGTTGAAGTAGAAGTGGAAGAAACGTAATCAAAATGTCTAATAATAATACAGGAATTCTTTATCTGTTCGATCGTCCTTCGGAACCCGTGTACGTACCAAAGGGTGATAAGAAAGTTGCGTTTGACGTACCACCTAATTATTTGGTAAGCACGACATCAGCACCACTGTATTAATTCAATATTGCCCGATTAGAAGAACGGATAGATGGTAACCAATTTCAAATATTTTATCGTGCTCAACAGGCAGATCGATACCGACCACTCGCCACCCAAGTATTCAATCGATTCAACGACGGCGCCGACTCAAAAATAGCGGTTAAAGAAATAGCTCTTCCAGATTTGAGTTTCCCTCAGCAACTGGGTCGTCGAGATCCATTTTCCTTATTCATTCCGCAACATCGAAAGTACGCAGCACGACTCATCGACATTTTTATGGGTTCGTACCGAAACGAGAAAATACATATATGCGCCCCACGCGCGCAGGAAATAATGTTAACCGATCGTTAATTAAAAGAAATATTTTTATGCAAAATTTCGAGTGCATTGACTTGACTTTTTCAAACAGGCATGAGGACTTACGAGGACCTGCTATCCGTGGCTGTGTACAGCCGAGACCGATTGAACCCCAACATGTTCATATATGCTCTTTCCGTGGCGATACTTCATCGACCGGATACGAAAAATCTGCCGATTCCTCCGCTAGCCGAAGTTTTTCCGGATAAATACATCGCCGGTAGCATTTTTTCTCGAGCTAAGGAGGAGGCCAATATCGTTCCCGAAGGATCACGAGTAAGATTTACAAATTGAGATGCCCGATATTATATATTTCGAATCATTCGTACTCGTTTAATCTCGTATATGTGTCGCGCGAGTTATAATTGTTTGTCCAGCAACCAATTGTGATTCCCCGAGACTATACCGCCTCCGATCTCGACGAGGAACATCGGGTTGCCTATTGGCGAGAAGATATCGGTATCAACCTTCACCACTGGCACTGGCACTTGGTTTATCCCTTCGAGACCGATATCAGAATCGTTGCCAAGGACAGACGAGGAGAACTGTTCTACTACATGCACCAGCAAATAGTAGCGCGGTAATTTCAGAACCGGATGAAAAAAAAAAAAAAAAAAAAAGTATCAGTAAATATACAAAGTGGCAAGGAAAAAAACGAATCGCGAAATACCCTTCACTTTCAGGTACAATTGCGAGCGTTTCTGCAACCGATTGAGCCGCGTGAAGCGCTTCATTAATTGGCGAGAACCCATTCCCGAGGGTTACTTCCCCAAGCTAAACTCGTTGGTCGCCAGCAGAACTTGGCCCGCTCGATCGTCGGGCGCCCGTCTCTACGACATCAACAGACCGGCCGATTTACTCAACTTCGATATCCAGGACCTCGAGAGATGGAGGGATCGCATTTACGAAGCGATTCATACCGGGTCCGTCGTCAACGCCAGGGGCGAACGCATTCCCCTGACCGAGAGAGACGGAATCGACATATTAGGCAATATGATGGAGGCCAGCATCCTCTCGCCCAATCAGAACATCTACGGGGATCTTCATAACTTGGGACACGTCGCTATATCTTATTGCCACGATCCGGATCATCGGTACCTCGTGCGTTGAACGAACGACGAATATCGACGATTCACTTTCGACGAGACGTGATAACAAGGAGTGCAGCTCGTTTCATTTTTTTAGGAATCGTTCAGCATCATGGGCGATTCCGCCACTGCGATGAGAGATCCCATTTTCTACAGGTGGCACGCGTTCGTGGACGACGTTTTCCAGGAGCACAAAAACACCTTACCGCAATACACCGCGCAGCAGGTAAACGGCGATTTTACTCAACCGGTCCGATCCACGTGCAAACGTCTGAATTGCGTTTCAGCTCGACTTTCCAGGAGTTCAAATTACGGGCGCTCAAGTGGTGACGCCAAATCAACCGGTCGACACCCTCAGCACGTTCTGGTCCCAAAGCGATGTCGACATGTCGCGCGGACTCGACTTCACGCCGCGCGGCACCGTGCTGGCCAGATTCACCCACTTGAATCACGCGGCATTCACGTACCGCATAACCGTTAATAATCAAAATAGCTCCCCGCAAATGGGCACGGTGCGTATTTTCATCGGCCCGAGGGAGGACGAGCGCGGATTGCCGTTCACCTTCAGGGATCAGAAGAATCTGATGATCGAAGTGGACAAGTTCACGTACACCCGTAAGTCTGGCGACGAGTGTTTTCGCTATCGCGCTCGAGTTTGACGCGCCTGATGTAATCTGGATTTTTTCAATTTCGACGTTATTGGACCACTGAATGGTGGTGGTGGTGGTGCTGCTGCTGCTGCTTTAACACCTTGCAGGCGTTGATATCTAATTTTCAAAAAGTCGTCGCTTTCAGACACATAATTATCGAGTGATGGACGAACAAACAAGATTTGGCTCAGAGCCAACCTTTTTTCAGCATCAAGCAAAATTCTTCATCATTCGGTCACGGAATTGTGTTTAACAAATTTTCAGATATATAATATAGATATATGACTTTTCTTCTTTTTTTTTTTTTTCATAATTGCCTTCAAATAATTAATTTTTGAGTGATTAGCAATTTTTTTTCTTAAATGCAGTTCGTCCCGGTTCCAACACGATTACGAGAAATTCAACCGATTCCTCGCTGACAATTCCATTCGAGCGCACTTTCCGAAACCTCGACGAGAATAGACCGGTCGGCGGCGATCAATTGGAGGCGTTCAATCTGTGCGGTTGCGGATGGCCTCAGCACATGCTCATACCTAAAGGGTCTCGAGACGGATTCCCCATGGATATGTTCGTCATGATTTCCGATTTCAGGGGCGACGTGGTAAGAGTGTGACAATTTTTCAATTTCGCAATTTCTTCCTTTGCTGAATTCTTCGTAATGTATATTAGGATTAAAAAATCTTGTATACGCGAGAAAACGTATGATTTTAATTAACGGAAAAACTCGCTGCTCGCAGGTTCAACAAAACGAACCGACCGGTTGCACGGACGCTACGACCTTCTGCGGTCTGAGGGACCGCAAGTATCCCGACGCCCGCTCCATGGGATATCCGTTCGATCGAAGACCCCGTGACGGAGTCGAATCGTTGGCCCAATTTTTGACCGAAAACATGGCCGTTACTCAGATAAGCATTCGATTTTCGGACCAAATAGTGCCCAAACCGCGTTTCGACAGTATGAGCAACGCGTTGACCTTCTCGTAAATATTGAACTCGAGAAATTATTTTAAGGACATGAGAGAGTAACTATCTCTGAAATGTATACGACGGATAACGCACGTGAAATATTTGTAAAGGCGAATAATGAATATCGAACGTAAATCGTTCTTTTTTCTGTGTAGAAAATAAATGATAAAAATAAACGATTAAACGAGTTTTACGAGTAGAAAATATACACTCAATCCACACAAAGTCACTTCGCGATACCCTGCGTCAATGAGACCACCAACTTCGTCAGCATCGTCAAACGTTCAGCACCAACTTCCGGCCTTAACCAAGTAGAGGCAACCAATTTGAGATTCGGAAGCGGACTATCCAGTATGTACTCTGTTTCGCGAAGCGTTAAACTCCATTACACAGCCAAGTTCGAAAGGAGAGGTAAGGAGCAATTAAGGGGGAACTTGGAGTCGGCTCTTCGTATCTACGGAGGCTGAAGATACACAGGTAGATACGTACCGATGCGAGTAGGCGGTACAACGAGCCATTATGAGTTTGCTCGGGTAATAAAAATCTCTCGGCTGCCATTTTGCATTCGCGTGTACCCGGCCAAGTCGCGAAACTTTCCTAATTATCGTTCTCGCGGGACTCAGCGGCTCCAGACGGAACATTTCTTGTTCTTTCCTTTCTTTCGAGATTTTCTCACCGCCTCGTATTAGGAGCGCGGCGACCAGCTGGTGTAGATGAGAGGAGGGGAGGATAAAAATACAATTACCCGTTATCTCGGAAAGGTGATAAAGGACGCGTGAAAAGCCGCGCGTTTGCAAATTTGAGTACTCGATTACCTAGCTCGAGAATGACCTCGGGTCTCGCTTGGAATAAGGACGAAGATGTATGTAGTATACGTGGATAACGAGATCTTTCGGCGAAACTGCAATGAAATATCGAAGGTAATTCTTGCGACGATGCTGAAACTCGATTAATTAAACGCGTCTTCGCGCCCGACGTAGTCGAGCTTTCGCGGAGCTTAGGAGATTGCCGGGGAGCACGTATTCATTAAACAGCCGGGGTGTGAAAGGAGAACCGATGTAGCACGAGTGAAAGACCATTCGCGCGCAACTCATTCAGCGTCCTACGCCTCGTAAATAAATGCATTCGATATACCGCCCTGTTAACGAGGTACCACGTCCTTGATCATCCAGAACGCGAGTCGCTCGAAGTCTTTCATTTTAGGTGGCGCGGCGTTCTTTTCACGAAATACGAATGTCAAAAGTTTTCAAAGAGAGAAATATAAAAATGATACATATATCTAGGTACTAATTGCATTGGTCAACAATGATTTTAGTATCACAACCCGTACTTTTTATAAATGCATTGTTAACCGAGTTATTGCAACTTTGGAGCCTGATAATACACCTTTCGCAAGTCAATTAATTCCTTCTAAATTCAATAATGGCTTACACGTACAGCATACTATAATTGCGGCGTAGCATCTTAAATGAGAAGGCTATTTATTCGGTACGACCAGTCTAATAGCTAGCCCGCCGTACCTTGCTGATATTGAAGCTCCAAAGAGAAACTTCGTGCTCTCTGCGTGAAATCGGTTTATCGTGGGAGAGAGAGTTTCTCCTCTCTCGGAAGTTTCGGAACCAACCAGAACTATACGCGCGAGTCTTAGGAGAGTTACCAACTAATCTGGCGCCAGTCCCTCATTTTCGGCTAACGATCTGACAATTGCCGTGCTTGCTGTCATCTTTTCATCTCTACGATCGTTTAAGCACCGTATCTAGTGAAATCTGAAAGTAGAACTGTTCGACCTGAGACGACTACATTTTTAACGGACCTCACGCACTATATATTTTATACAATATTGAATGCGACGGATTTTTTATTTCAATATTTTACTTCTACTCTTCTCTTTGCCATCGGCATTGCAGCTAGAAGTATTGCTGCATTCTGTAGATATTTTTCTCATTGTCGGTGAAGAGCCTCAGAGTGACTGGCTTTTCATCTTTCATCGATCGAGCCAAGTCCGGCTCACGCGGCTATCTCTGTACGATCGGAAAACTCATTCGGTATATATGGAATATTTTTAGTTTCATCTTTGATATCGTTGAGAGAAATTTACGAGTTAATTTATTTTAAATATCGAGTCGATGCTTACCTTATTAAGAAATAAAGTCTTTTTTTTTCAATCTCCACCTTCCCCACAGATTCTTCCAATTTTTTATCCATAGATATCACTGTAAAAGAATGGACATTTTTTCATTCCCTATTCAGAGTTTCCGCAGACGCGTGATTGTAAAATATTGCGGACAAAGTGATACGATTGAAATTTAAATGATAAGCGTATGCAAGGAAATGTGTATGTACCGATATGCAATTTGAACCTTTCGTAGATGCTGATCTCGTAATGTTTATTGAATATATCATAGCGTAGCCCTGACATATCACACTTACCGATATGTGATTATGCAGCGATTTTGTGATATTTAAATTCTATTTCTTTTTCTATCGCAACTCGTAAATACTTGCCTGTGCCCGCGTTATCACTTGCATGCAATAAGGGAAAAAAGTGACGTTTCTTCGGAGCGTCTATACGTCGACAAGCATCCTGCGATTTGTACAGTAGCATAAAATAAGTAGATACATGCATTCCATATGTTTTATCTTGAAAGGTTCATATTCACTTCTCACCGTTCACACTTATTATATTGCACTTGTATTACATAAAATCTTCGCTCCTTAATTCGTACACTCTTAGTCAGTCATATATATGTACATACGACGTTAAATCATGCAGATCGTAATATAGGTACGGAGGAATGGTTGACGGATAACTGATCTTGACGCGTAGTGCGAGTCCGATGTTAAGAAGGGTCTCTTTTCCCGTCTCCGTGTCGTATACGAGAGAAACACGTTTTATATGAACACATACGGGGGATTATTTTTACACTCGGTAGCGTTACAGTCGGTCCCAATCTGCGGAACGCGTACCCATTTGCCGTGACAGTGCATCGGGAACGACACCATCATTCTCCACCTACCGATCTCTCTTACTTCCACCAAATGCTTATCGGTGTGACATGGCGTGCTCTCATGTTCACCTCGACATCTTACGCATATCCGAGAACCTGTGAAATCGAAAGCAAAACTACAGATAAATTCCCGTACCTGAAATCTAATCGAAAAGTTTCATCGGTTTAATCGATCTTCTCGAATTATATTCATTTCGCTTTGTCAGTCTTTCACCGATTTTATCCGAGACTCATTCGAGTGCGGTGCAGTTTGTCGACTTTATTTACACGAACTGAAACAACCCGACAAAACACTCACACGCATTCGAAGCCTAACGAACATCCTCTATGTAAATTGACCGTGATAAGGACCTGCCCACCAAGCTTGAGAAACTCGGCTACTCGAGGTGACCCGGAATAAGCGCTCTTGACCCGAGCTTGAGAGGCGGAGAAACCTAACAAACAACCACTCGGGCCGGAACCCTTATCCGCCGGACGTAGCCTCGCGCTACTCTTTTGACGATTTTCAGTGACCTCGCATTTTTACGGGCAAGATCGTTAATTTTACACGAGAATTGAGAGCGCGACCGCGAAAACTCTCTACGTATAGCGTACCGTAATTCGTCGGGAAGAAAAGCGCAAAATCGCGAAACAATCTGATCCGAATTTTTGATAATTTTCATTAGGTATCAAATGAAATTATTGAAAAAATAATCGCTGAATATTTTGAAAGTATATCTCACACATTTCTGAATATAAACCAATCGCCGGTGAATCCCCTAAAATTCTCAAAAAAGAAAAGCTCGTTCTTCGAAAACTTACCCTCGCGCAACGCGGCGAAGGAGTCGTCCTTGCCACAGGCCGTCGTAGCGCGTATGATGGCGAAAACTGCGCAGTATCTAAAACAGTACGAGAAAGAAGGATCTTTCCACTCGAAAGCTGAATTTATCAGGAGTACTTTGTCGCGATCGTCGTAATTCGCGATGAGCAGCGATGTGCGTCGCGTTGTCCGTCGAGAGAAGCAATTTATCCGAAAGAAAAAAATATACATATGTATACGAATTATCTACGCTCGCGGCTCATTTCGCACCTTTCCGTGCATGTAAGCTCTCGCGTCATTTCCCGCGAGATACATGCCCGTTCTCCCCTCGAGTCGAGTCATCGAGATCCCGTCTCGAGCCGAAAGTTTTTTCGCAGACACGTGTCTCGCCTATATATGCTTTCCATATACATACATATATCGACGCGTTCCTTTCACTGTGCGGAGATCGGGATACGTTTTGCTTCTACGCTCGAATGAGCGGCGGTAGTCCCACCGGCGATAACGTATCTCGGTCTCCGTCCAAATGCCGTCGATTCGATTCGGAAAAAAATTTGATGAAATACTCCAACTCGATTTGCCGGCGGAAATTCGATAGTTGGGATATCCGACGAGACGCCCGAGCGGAAAGGGAAATCCGGTATCGCGAAGCGCACTTACTCAATCCGCTCGGCCAGAACTACCCCCCCATTCTTCAAGCAGATGCTGGGTATGCCGTATACCTATAAACTTATACGTGTATGTACATTTACGGGGTATCTTAGTTTTTTTCCCCCGATAAATTAGACCAATTTCCCATGAAATTTGTGAAATCCACATTAATCGACCAACCGCCTACGAATCGAAGTAACGTACAGGACTTTGTGAGGATTATGAGCGCGTTCGAGCGCAAAGATATAACGTACAACGTATATGTATAGGTACCGATTCGATTAGGTACCGTTCATACGGAATCGTGAACACATCGTTTCACGATTGATTCGCTTAACTTATTAATCCGCGTAACCTCACTTTTCCCCCCTATTTGCTATTTTCCTCGCGAAAACTTTGCGAGGACGTCGCGACCGACGGTAAAGCGAGACGGGGGAGGGACGTTTACTCACCCCTCGGTAACTTTGTCGACTGCATTTTCGCGATAACTTTCCGAGAGGGCAGGTAAAAGAAGAGCCACGTCTGAAAATTGAAAGATTCGCGTAACGACGAAACGAAGTTTGGCTCAAAATGGAATTTCAAATGATGTCGGACGTGTCACTTATCGCGATGTAACGCGGGTATCGAGATTACGCGTGCCTACGCATCGTTCGGTAACAAATTGCGGGGCTCACCTTTAAAACGAGGCACTTGACTTCTGCGATGACACGCGATCAGGCTCTGACACGATCTAGATTCCTTCAGCTGTGGACAATGTTTCCCGCCGTTTTCCTCGACATTTAAAACCATACGAGTTCTCGTCTGCAATCCCGTGCCGCAATTGTTATTGCACGCCGACCACTCGCTCCACTCGGTGACGGTGCAATCCACTACTGTGTGTAAAGAGTAGATGACATTTTACTGAAATATTCCATTGCAAATTGAAATCTCATTTCGGACAAGGCGTTGTTAAGAATCCGAACAAGTTAAACGATAATCTCCAGCGAAGCAAAATAAATTTTTAACGTATCGATAATATATCTACCTGCTCCAAAAAAATAGGCAACAAATTAAAGGACTACTCGCTTTCCACGTCATCCGTAATCTTCGTTAAGTAGTAATTATTTTTCCACAACGATATACGCGCACTTTCGTGTAATTTTAATTTTTCTCATCGGCACTTCAACACGAGACGAGAGTGAATCTTCCATACTTGCCTCTAAAATCGATATCAGAACGAGCTAAGGTTGGCAGCCGTTCGAAGGAATAAACATTGATTGACAGTAATATAATATATATTTTGGTCCCAAGATGGTTCGAATATCGACAGATCCGTCAAAAGAAACCTAACGAGTGGATATATGAAGGATGAACTATGAAATATAAATAAGAAAATGGGGCACGTAACCCAGACGTGATTAATCTTGAGAACACCTTGTCAATTCCGTCCTCCTTCCGCTTCGCTTACAACAGATGAACCGGTCGAACTTTACGCGACGGGCGACTAATCAATCCTGAATTCGGACTGACAGAGAAACATTAGCGGTTGAACCAAATGTAATTATTGTTCGCACTACTACATCCATTCTGAAATAAGTAGAGAGTGAATTCTCTATTTTTAAAAAATACAATTTTTTCTCGACGACAAACAAATATAAAGTACAATTCAACAAATATGCTAAATATATATTTTTTGATATTGGAGAAACCGCAGATTTCTAATTCACTTTATTCTAGTATACCGAGTCCAGTAATGAAAAGGATGGAGGAAAACGAGTGACGCTGAGGCAAAAGAAACCGAATATCCGTCGGTGGTAAGAGACAATAAATTATAACATTATTTGCCTCGGCACGGTACGCTTCACCTGCAATTGGCATCAATGGGCTTTTCATTCGTGGGAAGAATAAAGGGGAGAGAGAGAGAGAGAGAGATGGGCCGCCTGATTAATTCCCAAGAGCGCGGAAATTCAGCTATGAGGCAAACGAGGCGAGTCTCTCGACGAGAGCAGTACGGGACCTATTCACCGTTTCGTACGCACAAAGACTCAAATTGATGAACGCCTCTGCAATTTACCAAAAGACGCGATCGTTTCGTACGTACCTACTTGGTCGCTTTCGGGTAATTAGAAGGTAAATATATAATAATATCGTTGTACGACTTTCGGCGCTCGCGTCCGACACTTAAAAATATGCTACCGCGATAGCCGTACAGTTCTGCTCGCTTCGCCTCTACAGCGGACGAATTCCAGGACTTTTTTTTTTTTCAATCGCGATCTCTCGTTAGTCTCGCCCGTGACCCGTAGCACTCCAGGGCACTTCAGCATAATAAAACGAACAAAGCTCGTACCCAAATGGCTCGTTGCTGGAACCAAATGACGAGCTTTCTCATGAAATAAACCTATTCCCCGTGCGGGTATAAGATCGCCGGAGTGAAACGGAAACTTTTGTCCGTTTAAAATCGAGTTACCGCGTGTTTCGAAACTTTTGGGAATTACATTCTCGCACAATTTTGGCTGAATCCAGTCAAAATTTATCAAAGCTTCGGAGAAGTGTGAAACCAGTTACGCGTCGCTATTCAAACCGCACGCAAAACGACGCATTCGCGAAATTTGGCTTCGAAATCGAGAGTTGGCGGTGTATTCCGTCGACACGAATGTTAATTTAATTCCAGAGCTTGCCGAGCTGTAATCAAGGCTCGCGATAGTTACTTCGAGGAGAAGGATATTCCTGGCAATCGATGTATTCCTTCGTATCATTTGAGAGTAAAATATTTCAGATCTTATCGAAACGGTGAATCTCAACCTCGAAATTAATATTTATACCGCGTTCTACATTCATTTTTTAAAGTACGAGATTTTTATTTATTAGGTATAATATATTCAAATTTTTATAAGCTACTACACCTCCCTTAATTTTTTAGATGACCTTCAGCTACTCAAAGTTTGGGGCGATCGATCTTGCCCTTAAATTAAAATTAAGCTGCCTCCAACTCTCCTTCGCCAAACGGGCTAGTTGAAATTACCAAATGGCCGAAGCGGGTCACCCCTCGATACTTTCGCGGCGGGGGAAACTAATTTCGAGCAGGAAAACGAAAACTTGTATTCCATTCGGATATAGCAGCGCGCGTAGCGCCGACGGGGACCTTATACCAACCACCCCGGGCTTCGAGCGCGCGCTCGGCAGTGACAATCGGCGAGCCATTATTGGTGGTCGTTGCTCAAAAGCCTTGTTCAGACACGGCAAGTAATTTAGTCGAGTAGCGAGTGACTGACCTACAGCACTAAGCTACTCTACTAATTTTTTACTGTCCGCACGCACTAAATTACTAAATTACTCGCTGCTCGACTAAATTACTTGCCGTGTCTGAACAAGGCTAAACGTTCCCGGATAATCTATAACAGCGAGTACTCGCCGCCCCCCGAGCGATCGGCGACCAGCTCGCTCCTTTATCCGCGAATCGCGACGAATATTTCGGGATTTCGACGAAACAAAAACTCGAACAACTTCTCTTTCAGCAACGCGTTGCCGCGCGCAAAGAATGAAGAAGCGCGAAGCAGAGCGTCCGCGGTGGTAAAAAGAGCTCGGAGAGTGTAATTTTCTACTTCTTATTTGACACTTAGTGCTAACATTTCCCTTAATCCTCGGGCTAATCCATCTCCATCCAGTCGACGCTCGTCTTTATTCCTTTATTTTCCGCCGCGGAGTAACAGGGGGAAGAGAGTAGGGGGTGGAAAAAAGTAGCAAAAAAAAGCGGACGGTAGAAGGGGGTGGAAGGAACGAGCGGAGAAAGACAAAGGGAAGAGGACCTCGTCGTTCGCCCGCAGTTGTTCGCGCTCTCCGCCGTGGTAAGGGATGTAATTCCAAGTGTCTCATTTCCGCTTTTCGCCAACTGCGCGCGATTCGTTCTCTCTCTCTCTCTCGCTCTCTTCTCCCGTTCATCCGCACCCCCGAAGGCTAAACCCGATGTCTTTTTCACGTTCCACGTCAAAATCTGTCGAGGACTTGTCTCGAGTATGATGGAAGACGCGTACGAACGATTCTCTCGCGACGAAGGACTCGGGAGAGTCGAAATTGAAGGATTACCGCCGCCCGCCGCGTGTGTCGCCGTTTCATCCCCGTGGAATATCAACGGATACGCTTCGTATCGGTGTTTATTTTGCGTGGTGAGAAGGTGGATATAAAAAAATCTCGTACCGCGAAGCGTACTACAGATCCTCCGGAGGCGAGCGAGTGCAACTCTTTTTAGAAAACGCGACCGATTCGTCATCCACCCTTGCGTAATTCGGTGTAATTGAAACAACGCAAACAACGCTACACTTTACCTCCGCAAGTCTCTTTGAAATCGTCGCAACAGTCGCCGAGCTTCAGGCAAGCGTGATCGCAGTAACACGGTTTGTCCCGAGGACCTTCTATGATCGCGTTAGGGGAAGCTTTTTGGATCACACAAGCGGAGTCCCGGCCGTGGCAGCACAACTTTGCAGCTTTACAACTTCCCGCGGTGACCGATCCCGCTAGGGATATCGCTATTATCGCGGCTACGTTGATCACGGTGTCCCGCATGATGAATAATGCGTGGAAATTCTCGAATGTGGAGTAATGGTCTCTCTCTTTCTCTCGCGCGCGAGCGTGCGCGCGCGATTTTACGTGTTACGCGGGAAGACGTCACGGGACAGAGTGCTTCCCGTGAGTATCCGCGGGATTATCGCGTAGCGTTTCACAGTGGCCATCCTTCGTTCTACTTTATCAAAATGTACGAAAAGCGTCCAGAGGATCGACGTTGAAGTCTCTTCGATGTTTTGAACGATTTCGATTTTAATTCCTCTTTTATTCGAACACGCGCAGAATTCAAAAGTTATCTTCACTGCTGCACACAATTAACCAATCGCAGGTCCACAGAGGGAATGACGGATCTGCTATCACTGCGTGTATCTACGTCATTTTCATAACTCATCGCATGGGTAAAGACAATTTTGACTTCATTCACTCGTTCAATGTACTTTTTTTCACGTTTCACGTACCGAGAAGTGTGCGCGCCGAGGGAAATGCGGGGAAATTAATTAAAAAACTATATATATATTACACGAAGGCCACGCGCTCTTTGTGAATTATTTCCTTCTGCTTTTACTGACACGTGAAAACTCGAAACTCGCCGTCGAACGTCACATGGAAAAAATTCCGCGACCAGGGATGCTTTCTCTAAGAGATCTTCATCTTTCGTCGAGAGCTCCGCGTCGCGGTCATCGCGCCCGATACAGCGACTGAAATCCTCCCGAACGAATCCGCGGCAAAAATGCAGCCGAACGACCTATGCGAACGGTCGCACCGTCGTGATCCTACTGGAGCAGCCTTCGCCGTTTACCGGCCCTGCAAGGCCGGCACGACACTGCTGGCGCATGCTCCGAATTCGCCAGGAAACAGTCGGTAATTTATCGCGTCGACTTTGCGCTTAGTCTCGGTGAATCGGAAAATCGTGGAGCACGGCGTTCGAGGACCTGTCGCGCTCGGTGTCGACTCGGCGAAATGGAAATTCGACGATGAGCCCTGGAGCCGGTAACGGTTGAAATAATTTGCAGCAGTCGCTCGGAAATTGACCCGACTCTTTAGACGATATTTCGGTTGGAGGAAAGAGCATTTATGAAACGGGAAAGAGCGTCGCGAGTGTCGCGTGAACGTGTCATTCCGAAAAGCCGGTCTACGGGCGATATATTTTCCGAGGGAAACCTCGTGGAGAAAGGGGAAAATCTGCACCCGCGAAGAGAGATGGGAAGAACTTCGCGCAACTGAATAATTTGCCCTTCGGAGTTCCCTCCGGGGTGTGCGGGGCGTATAAATTAATTTTCAAAGAACTATTTACTCTTCACTCCTAAACTTTTGCGTGCGCAAAAGTAAATAAGCCCGGCCTCGTCTCCCCCCGCCTGCCCGCTTCGTTTGAGTGCCGCGCATCCGATATTCCCCCGCCTCCCAGTCATCCCCTCTAAACTATTCTCTCTTTTTTCATTATTCGGAGTAGCATAAAAGTTTTCCCTCTCCCTCTCATATCGGACGTGTACACGGAAGGAACGGAAAGGAGCTCAACGCTTTCCCGAGCCACGCGAAGGATGGTACCTAAAGTTTAACGCGCCGTTATTATACGAAGGGAGACGAGGTATAAAACCCCGAAGGTAAGCAACATTTTAAGCGAACGGGGAATCGAATTTCGCGCAGCGACAAAGCTTCGACCACTTATGGTATCCGCTTACGATGGCCTGTAAATAGCGCAACGTATAGCACCTGACCACGTGCCACGACAAAAGAGAATATTCCATTACGAGATAATGCGCATACATATACAACTATCTGGTATATTTTGCGCGGGAGCACACACATTAATCGTGTACTATCAGATTACACGAGTACGTCGTCACAACGCGCGACGATCAATCATACAGTCCGCAACGCTCATTGCACGCGCCTTAAGCGAGCGTACACAGCAAAAGGACGATTGTTCGCGGTAATTATAGCTCCAGGCGCGACCCTGTAAAGGACGAGTCGCTGATATAACGTCTGAAGCGTGTGTAACGCTCTATTCTTTATTAAAAAAAAAAGGTTCAAGACGCGCAAATCAAATTCTCCCGCGACCTGCCGACTTCGAATGCGAGCGAGAAATAAAGTTTTTCGAAGCAAGCCGAGTGAGAATGTCTGCGCCAAGATAAAGAAAGAAGAGAACGAAATATTCTACACCCCACACACCGCTACGCTATCATTCGCTCGCCATATAGAATAGCATTTAGGGGAGAAGAAGAGTCGCGCACTCTCAAATTCTCGATGCATTATTCATGGTGCTGAGTTGAAAGTGAGAACGGCGTGGCACTCTAGTTTTATCAGTCTGGTATTGCCTTTAGGAATGAACTCGGAATAAAATAAATCTCTCGTGCCACGTTCTCGGTTCACGTTCCAGTATCTGTCGTACACGCTCGACTTGTACTTTTCGTTCCGCGCGCGACAAAATTTACAAAAGACTCTGCTTCGCTCTCCTGAGTTACGTCGGTGTAATAAAATCAGGTTCGTTTCGTTCGAGAACCGTATTCAGTTATATCCCCGTGAAAGGAGAACTCGCGCGCGGACTATTATTATGATTTGTGTGAATCGTGCAGACCCACTTCGCTAAATGCGCGACGATAAATTCGTAGCATCGGACGCGCACAGGTATACATACACGTACAGTCCCGAGCCACGAATGGTCTTTTTCCCAGACTCCGTGATGCTTATCCCACTTAGTTCGTGACAAGGGCGCAGCTCTGCTATCAGTCGGAAGAGTGAAGAACAATTAATCTTTGCGGGGAACCGCGAAATAAATTTTCCGCGCGTGGCTCGATAATTTATTTGTTCTTCCGGGAGAGGAGTTGCTGTTGTTTTGTGGCACGCGATGCAGCGGAACGCCGAGTAGTGATACTCTGGATATCGAGAATAAAAATACAGATGATATTAATTGTAATCGATGGGCAGAGTCCCATTCGCGGTGTAAAAATTGATTACCGCAGCTGCACTTCTTATCTCTCCGCGATGGGCTCTCACCACATCGATGAACTTTTCCAGGATTACAAAATTAAAGGTGTATTCGACGCGCCGAATGTACTTTGCGAATACCGCGTCGAGGCGTACCGAACTCAACCGTGAGATTTTATTTCGGAGTGAATTCAGGCCGAATGAGTCCATTCGAGGCGGGAGGGATATAAAAGGAAGAAGCAGAAACATCGTGCCATTTTCAACAAACTCCTCGGACGAACGCACCCACTCACTGCCAGTTAAATGAGCGACGCGACTACTGCAGCGCGCTAAAGTTTCTGCGCTGCAAGTGCAAACGTGACGTTATCGGTGTTTTCCAATGAAAGCAAACGATAATAAATTCTCGCTGAAGTAGAATCGTGAGTGTGTGTGTGTATACGTTGAATGATGCGAGAGAGAGAGAGAATGGGTATATAGATAACTCCCATATACCACTCGACGAAATGTGATTGCATCGATAGTCGCAGTACGTGCCGTCCAATTTAATTAATAAATATGGGAGATAGGTACTGACTGAACGAAACTGAATCAATGACGCGGCACATTCGCAGGTTAATTCTTCGGTGAGTCTCGGAACGGGTAGGTTTGAAAAAGAAGCGAAGTTTCGTAGACAAATATACGTGGACGGAAGAAACGAGATCTTAATTAATCGCAAGGGAGATTCTACTGTTGAGAAAAATTGCTTAGGTATATACGGGGCGCCTCGGACTCACTGAATCTCCCGTTAATTGGGTGTTCCTTGTAAAAATGTGAGATGAAAATCCTAACAGCATTCTTCTTGATTCTGATTAGCATTCTTTGATCTGCTTTGGCGAGGGATGGTAAGACAAAATAATAATGACAGAGAGACGGAATTTGAGAATTACGTAAATTTGAGTAGTAGGAGCAGACAAAAGCCCTCTCTCTCTCTCTCTCTCTCTCTTGCTGTAATTTATGTAAACCGGTTTGTAGAGGGCCTCTGCGGAGAAACATCGATCCATATCCGACCCGGTATTACTCATTGCATTCATACCAGTTTTATCACACATCTCAGCGGATGACGATAAAAAACGCATACACATTTATATTTTATACGGCTATACCGATGGTACAAAAAATTTATCCCAAATATCACAAAAATTTATGAAGGACGTTCCGCGAATCGCCCGACGACGAGTTTATCATTCCATCTTATTTGACAAGTCGAAATTCATATTAAGCGATAAGAGAACGAAAGGTAGCCAATCTTTTCGGTCATCGCAGCGACTCTTGATAAAGTGAGCATCGGAAAAGCCAATGATTGCCAGATTGGCAATTAATCCTTTTATTGCTTTCTCCCGCCTCTGGCTGCAGCTCTACTCCAGTGAATACCGCTGCATCGCATCGACTACGAGAGAGAACCACGGTGGCATTCATCGTCCACTCTAAACTCTGTTCCGTTCGGCTGCAGATATTTTCAAAGCGAACGGCGCGTCCCGAAACGAATGTAAAATACAAAGGTGCAGACTCGACTAAAATCACATTTACGACTGCATGCTCGGATAAATACGCGGGGGGAATTTTCTATTAAAGATGACTTGGATTTCTTCATAAAAATTTTCTCTCATTCCGAAAAGTTATTTCAAAGCCAATTTTATTTCGAACATTCCAAAAACTTGTTACAGAATCCGCGGCGTTATTGAAACTTCGAGAAGTTATTTTTCATCCAGGGCTTGGGGTACTTTCAACGATGCACGTATGACACCTGCTACGTGCTCACAGAAGGGTGTAGATGGTCGACGGCAGATAACCTCGGTCAGAGAGTTTTAGAACCGCTTTATGACCCAATTCACGCGTTATCACTACCTCAACCATCGTTAACGCGTACGTACATACGTATACCTTAAGTCCGACGTATTCTCTCCTCGCGGCACTCCAAACTCACCAAAGTGCCATTCGACGATAACTGTGGTGATACGCTGAACGTTTCGGCACGATTTTAGATACGCTTTTGATGCTTTCGTCTGACGAGAAACTTGATACTTTCTCCTACAAGCTCAAGGACGGTCTACACATTCGAATTAAGACCGTGAATGGAAACCGTCGTGATCAAATTCCAATTCTACGTTCCATTCTCCTTCCATTTGCATATATTCAAATCACCGCTGTTAGTCTGCCAAAGTGAAGTTCGCTCAAGATCACCATCCCTTTTGAATACTCATCTCCCCGCTCTGCCGATTTCATCTGTCCCGGAATTCTCGCCGAAATTTTGAAATACGACGAGGATAACTCCGCAGGACTCGGTTGATCGCTAGAGGGTACGTTGTTTTCTCTTCCGAAAAAAAATGACGCATTGCGACGAATGAATTTACTCGTCATTCGGATTACACAATGCTGGAAAATTATCAAACGTAGATGGGAGGTAGGAAAATGAAAGACGGAATTCTTTCAAGACTCTTCGTATATCGATACGCGCATCGAAGCGGGTATGTTTAAATTTGTATGTAAAAACGCTGAAAAATGACGCCGCCGTGATAATCCAAACGAATCTATACTTACTCGATCCAGGATCTGGCTCTGTGTGTGTTTTCATTATTATTCCTGCAGGATTGAACTGAAATCGATTAATCAAGGGAAATTCTTTTAATGTATTAATGTACGCGTCAAACTGCGAAACATTTTTTCGAAATTTCTTCAAAAAGCTCTACACAGCTTACCGCATTCATCGAAGATAACGCTAAAATTGAGAAAGGGTCCAAGAGCCAACTTCGAGTCTACCTCTTTATCGATTATCGTCTATAAAATATTATCTTTGATATGTAGACTCAATTTTTATAAAATAACTTACACATACGAACATCCTTATCGTTATTCATCCGACGTAATATCAATAGTATTGGGGTATAGCGTATAATTCGTCCCTCGCATTCATGGTTCTAGATATCGAGTATCCATACGGTATCATGCCCGGCTGAAAGAAAACTGTGATATACCGAAACCGAACGACGCCGGATATAGAAAGTATGTTACGCGTATCCACATTAAAACCTCAACGCTCTCAACAAAATTCTATTACTACGTCTCCCACCCCGACCATTTCAACGAATGAGATATAGCGTATCATCGTCCCGACATAAGAGATGCTTATACACAGTGGAACAAAATAATTATCCTCCACCGCCCGACCACCCCGGTACTATTTATATATAAAGCGCAGTGTGTGGCGCGGTCTCAAACGAAAATGAAGTGGGGTCGAGGCTCGCAGAGAGGCGCGTCGCAATCCGGTCCCGTTTTCCGGGTACGCAACCATTTTCCATGGCAGTGAGCCGATGATAACATGCTCCATCTGGTAATCATTGCCTCCGTGCCACCGTCACCTTCGCATCGCCAATCCAGGACGCGCCTCAGCGCCTGTGTTTGACAGCGTACGCATACGCGAGAACCTTGAACAGATGAACGGACGGAGGGATTGAAGCGAATTTCCTTTCTCTCGGATAAATTTTAAGGGCAGGATAATCGAGGTTGGACATGCTTGGGCCGGTTTCAATTACAATCAATTCTTCGTATAAGAGTGAGCAAGCTTCTTGAGAGATAGATATCTTGATGTCTTGATCCTTTTTAATTGTCATGCTCGGCTGTAAATGCCACCACTGAAATCACTTTAATCGGAAACTATTCAGCTGCAAACAGATTTTCCAGATTTTCGTTTCACTTGTTCCTATTCGGTAAAACAGCCAACGTCCAAATTTGACGAGTAAGCGAAAAAAGAGAAATAAGTATGAAATACCGTAGCCTCTCAGAATACACGGTATGTGGTAAAATTGGAACAAGAGCGCGGATGATGCACATTCGGCTCCACTCGACTTTTTTTCCCCAACTGTATGAGTGACAATATTGAATTCCCTATAAATTTGCTTTAATGAATTTATGGACCCTAATGCAGATGCAGATGTGGCCGCTCGCGGTCAGTTCGAGCTCCCCCACCTGCAACGATGTCGTTGTCGAGCGACCCGACGTTGCGTGACAATGCGTTCCGCCACATAACGCATGTACATCGCATTGCGGCATATGATAATGAAACAGCTGTTGTGCTTCTGCATAGCGATTTTGATCGTTTCTCCCTCTCTCTCTCTCTTTCTCTCCCCCCTGTTCTCTCCCACTCACTCGCCTTATCGTGTGAGAGAAAAACATACATATAAGAGAGACAATTCACGCCAGAATAGCCAATTCTCCCAAGAGAGAATAATGCTATGTTTTTGTTACTTGGAAAGTCAAAATCATATTTTTTTGTCAGAAAAAACGAGGGAAATACTGTTCAATCTTAAACTAAAATATCTATAAATGGAAAAAAATTCAATGGATTAACTTAAACCTACTGCCATTTTTTTTAATATATCAGAAAAAATCGAAAAAATTGAATCGCACCAAATAACTTTACCTATAAAGTGTCACTTAAAAATTGGAAAATATGAAAAATATGATATGGGGAAAAATAGATAAAATGGAGATCCCCCGGTAACAATTAAATATACGCGAATTTTTCTTGGCGAAAAATGAAGATATGTAATTGAATTGTCAGAGGAAAACTTCTCTTAGAAATTGAAACGATAAGTCGTCCCCATACTCACCCTCGGTAAATCCCAACTGATTCGGTTCTTTGTAACACGCTTTCGAGGCTTTGGTAACGGTAAATGTCACGCAATACCTGCGAACAGAAGAACGTAAGTCCATTTATTTGAGAAAATAATTCGAACTGAATTTTTCCTCGTCCTCGTTTGCCCATCCCATTCCCAATTACATATCATTATGCAATGAATGACAAAGATTCATCGCTTATAATATTTATCAACTGCTTTTTGAACAGCATATCGATTCTAGCCCATAAGCCATTTCAGACTCAAACGATAATAATATTTCCTGGCAAATAACACACACAGCTGTATATTCAAAAACAACCCCGTTATCTTCCAAATGCGATCCCATTCAATACGATGCTAGTAGAAGAACCCAGTCAATATTTTCTATTGCGGACCGCCGTAAAAAAAAGGTAATAATAAAATATCGACGCGCAGTTCTCTCTCTCTCTCTCTCTCTCTCTCTCTCTCTCTCTCTCTCTCTCTCTCTCTCTCTCTCTCTCTCTCTCTCTCGTGAAATCTCCAGGCGGAAATGTTCCCTCTACGTTCGACATGTCAGAGCGGGGATGGGGGCCGATCTCTGTATCCAGGGACACCTGTCGGGAATACCTATATATACACCTGTGTATCCTCTCAGAAATAAAGTCCCCGTGATAACGGCGAGATGGACTTTTCAATTGGCAGGAAAGGCCGGGCAGAGGTTGGAGTTTCGAGAAACTGCCTCTTACACTTATTTCGTACTCGACTAGCGAGTAAGAATAGGTTGCAATCGCAACTTCAATCGAATCCACGAGGAACTTCGCGATGATAACGAGGGTGAACCGGTGCCCGAGAACCGTTGAGCCGTATCTGCATCGACTGTACGGAAAAGAACTCGAGACTTTAAGGTAGGTGTAACTGTGCAGTGGTGATTTTAAATAAAATATGGTTATTACACCTCTAGGTATAGATATACGCGCCCACGAAACTCTATCCTCTCTCGCTGAGAGAGAACAATGATGAAATATTTCGTTAAAAAGAGTCCCCTGAGTTTTCAAAGCTTTGTTCAATGACGAGAGGAGAAACAAAATTAACGAGAATACGTCCTCAATCCTCGCGGTCTCTTAATAGTAATATTAATACATCCGCGGGCACACATATCAATTCACCTATCCAATTTAAAACCGTCCAGAAATTTGATAACGGTACGAAATTTTTCAGTTCTTTGACGGGGCTTTAGGCTGTCCACAGTCGAGACTCGGGTGGAGTAGCGCTTTAATAATATATCTCCGAGTGTCATCCATCCGCGCTTCCGCGTCCGTCGACGCGACACCCCCGCCCGGTGATTCGCGCCCGGCACGTTTCATATCAGACTTTTCGCATTTTCTGGATTTTGTACTCACAGCGAGCGAGAAATCAAGCGACGCTACTTCCGGCAGCGATACGAATTACAGCCGACGCTCTCTTTCCCGTATAACACGTTCAAAAGTGACATTCGTCTGGTGATCATTCCATAATATCGTTTCAATCGCAATCGCCTCGACGCTTTCGCAGCCAGCCGCCAAAGTTTTCGAAGCCGAACACACGTCTGTTATGCGATACAACGGACTCTCATTATCGTTCGTCAGAGCCAAAGAAGATGCGAAGCGAACTCGCGAGCTGCCGCCCTGTAACGTGCCACGGAGAAGACAACGAGAGTAGCAGCACGCGAGTTTGGCACAATGGTTAATGTCCTGAACTTTCGCGTACGGCCCCGGAAAATCGATACAGGATATAATAACGCAAAATTTATGGTACACCCACCGAAGCTATGGGTGGCTGGAAGTAGCAGGTACGCCGTTGAAATACGGCCACGTCGCGGGGAGGGTTGGGGTCTACCTTTACAAAAGAGCGAAAGTCCGAAGTTTGGGTACGGGTAAAAACGAGAAAAAGAAAATAAGAGATCAACTCTTGAATGACGATCGCGGCGACGAGGCGAGGGGTTGATATTCGAAGTCGTTCGCGAAAGGGTGCGTGTGCTTGCATGAAAGCGTATTTTTTATTTCGCCCATTTTTCACCATCTACTCGGATGGTGTACCAAATTTTTAACCGTATTTCGATTCGATGCGCCCCGTGTACAGGCGTGAGTAGGCGCGCGTAGGTGTGCGATAATAAAACTGATAAATATGTAATACACACGCTCTCGGGGACCCCGTCTCGAAAGAAACAGAACCTGACCTACCTTAGTATAGCTCGTGCCGCTGCCGATCAGCGACTACAGTGCCTGTCGGCGAAAGCTACGAAAATACAAACAAAAACCGCAAAGTTGAACGAGTGCGTCGAGGACGCGATATTATCCCGCAATGCGCCGGCGAGCGTTTGAAGTACAAATGCCGTCTGAGACTCGGGTGGTCGAAATGTCCGATACCAAACGTGACGCGAAATGCGGAATAATATACGTCCAGCTGATTGAAATTATTTCGTGGTGATATTATTCCGTAATAAATACTCTCTCACGTGTGCACGTAATCGCACCTACGTCCTTCGCGGGTAAAACTTGATCGACTGATTCAATGACTGTGCGACGGTTTTAGCGTGGCTTGTTCCAGCCTCCCGAGACGCGAAAATTCTCTCGGGTGAAGGCTCTTCGAATCCCCCAACCCCCTCTGAGAGTACTTAACGTACAGCTCGTGATTTCAGGCCCCGTGAACCTGCGCGCTCCACCCGAGCCCCCCATTCGAGGCAACGGAATCTCCTCGCCTTATCGCTCTCCTCGCTCGAGACTCGCGGCAACCGACTCGCGATGACTACGAAATCGTAGTTGAATTTTCCGCTACATACATCTCTCTTACTCACTCTCCCCCCCTTCTGGTTCGGCTGAATTTCCATTGCTCGCGCAAGTTTTACGACCCCAGACACGGCAATGGAGTTTTCACAGTTCCTCAGCGGCGAATCGAATTCCCCGGAGCAACTCTACTTTCCTAAGTCGCGACGAGACACCGGCAAAAGTGGCTCTGTGTACACTTACGCAACGCTGGAAAATTTTGCGCGTACGCCTACACCAAATAGTACACGTCTGAGTTTTGTAGATCTGTTCTATAGAATGAAAAAATTAGGAAACGCGGTAAAATAAAGCGTAAGTTCGACGGAGTAATGGTTGATTGCAATCAGGTCGAGGGAGCTGTGTACCGAGGGAGAATACGGTCTTGCCACTGGGGTGGGTGTTGCGACGGTGAATTCAAATAGACTGCAACATGCGGCGAGCATTGGCCAATGGCATGTTTGAATTTTGCCGCAAATGACGTGAGACGAGGATTTCATTGAATAATGCATGCCGCGGACGACAATATACCGCAGTCCGTCTGAACTCGGCTTAAGAATTGCAGACGAAATCGGGCTGAGCCAATCCTCGAAGTCTTGCAATATCGATACAAATTTGAATTCGGTGTAGCACCGTTGATTTACGAATATCGAGTGAAACCGCCAAAGGGATACGAAAATGTTTAGTCGTCCTTTAATCCGTAAAAAAAAGTGAAGAGATCCTAGAGTCGGTTCGACTCACCGCGCTACGAAAAATAAATATAATTTTACCGCTTCCGGTAAATTAATTTTACTCGGGTCTCTATCCGCATCGCGTGTATACGGCAAAATACCCCGCGAATATAATACATCAGCAGCCGAGGGAGAGACTCGCATATTTATATTGACGCGAGAGGGGCGCTCCCCACTCTTTATCCTCTTGCCGTTGTCCTTAATGCGCAGGGTGTTCCGCGCAACGCGCGTATCCCGTAAAATATCCATATTTCATTGCTAAACTAGAGGATAGAGGATTCGAGTCGTGCAAGCTCACGCGGTACATCCGGAATGAAAACGTTGATCATCGCGGGACGCTTACTCTTCGGACATTTCATAAATAAAATTCAGCGGATCTACATTTTTGTTCCGAAATACGACAAACCCTCTCTGTGAAATTACAGTAGCCTTCTTTTTGTCATACGTGATGACGGAAAGCCGCTCTGTGCGCCTATATATCATTTGCAGGAATCACGATATCAGCTGCGGTATGACAATAAAATTATATCATTCTTGAAAAGGAAGATTTGCGTAGCTCACACAATTTACGTATAATAATTCAAATTGATTCCCTCTATATGTTATATAGTTCAATGAAGATCATGCGAGAGAGAATTTCCCTTAAAGATATTATTCTTTCAAACACCTATAGATCACGAGGTACTCGACCAAACACCCAGTAGGTACGTCTACGAACACTTCGAGAGCGGGGTACACACACGGGTATCGCTCACGCGGATCGTATGAATCGTACCTATACCAAAACAACGATTAACGTTTCCGTGAATACGTATACATGGATGTACTCGTCGAATCAAAGGGGTGGAAATGTCAACGCCATAAATCTTTCGCTCGCGGTGCCGAGGGGTCGGGCAGCGCGACACGCGTGAGGGTGTAACACCCCTATACGTAGAACGCGGTTAACAATCGCCCGTATACCTGCGCGAGTTTCCATTCGAAGGCGATAATCACCCCATTATTGTCTTCTCTCTTTGCGCGACGAAGCACAGAGTCGCAAAAAACGCGGATACGCGTCCCGAAGCATTCGTCGAGGGGACGCGGCGATCCACGCGATGGAACAATTCCGAAAGGACAACGAAAGCGACGCAGGTCACGGTAGGTGCGACGGCGTTAAGTTCCCGGCCTCTTCTCGCCAGTCATTTCCCTCAAAGTTATCGCGGAGAGCGAGAGAGAACGCGAGATCGATTTCAACGCGGCGCACAGCGGGAACTTAGCTCTTAGCGCGCGCCATGTATCGAGGCTTAATGCCAACGGAGATTTTAGGAGAAGTGCCAGGGATGCGTCGCGACGACGGGAATACATTAGCGTCCGATCGAGAGTATATGTATACGGAGAAGAGGAAGAACTCTGTAATATCCGCGGTGTATCGAACGTCCGAGGGGATGTAAATTGAAAGAGGAAGAGAAGAGGAAAAAGGAGCAAGACAGCGCGAATCTCTCGGGCCAATCTCATTTTACGCTCTCACCGAATTACGAGAGAATGGAAAGGAAAAGGAGAGTACGATCGAAAGTCACCTCGCTCAATTTTTCCTACGCGAGACAACAAAAAATACATATTATTACATCCTGATAAAGTGGAGAGACGCGTCTACTATATCCATAGAGAAAACACTTCTGTCGAATAAAAAAAAACTTGCGCGAAATGAAATCGTGTCGCCTCCAACCCCCTTCCCTCCGTTCCACCCTCCAATGGCAATGTTCGACGTAACATGTTAAATTTGGTCGTTCGTACGTATACGTGTAGGTATATAGGTACGTATTTCCGGTGCGTTAAAGCGCGCGAAGCCGATAAATCTTCCAGTCTACCAAAAACGGCACGCCGCGAGCACACGAGTCTTATCACGTGCGAATGACCCGTTATACGGCGCGAGACTCGTAGATGCTGCAACTAATATTGCACTCGATTGGCCGGAGGCGGACGATGCTCGCGGGCGCCTGGGACACTGCATTCTCACGGCGAGCTGTGCGGAAAGGCAGGCGGAAAAGGTTCTGTATGCCGAGCTTCGCGGCGCTACGTGAAGGTTTTGTGTAAACAGCGAATGTGTGTTCGTATCCAGGTGCGTTTACGTACCTGGCTATGTACCGCATCCATACCCACGTCAACGGACTCGCCACTTCTTGGCATGCACGGATGCCTCTATTTAGACTCACAGTAGCCTCTCGCACACCCCCTACCACTGACTTCTCGTTTCCTAGTCAGTCAAACACCCCTACAGTCGCAACCGCGCGACGATAGAGCCACTCCGTATATTTGGAGTACGATTCTCGCCGCGAACATTTTCCCGCATCGTCTATCGCTACCGATATTATGCATAGTATTAGTTATATAATACTAGTCGATATTGCGAAGTACGAGACACGATATGCAGGTATGAGCATTTGTTTGATCGAAAATCAGAGACACGATTGTACCGCGCTGCGAGAAAAATTTGTATTAAACTTGATTAAATAATAGGTATAGAGTTTTTATCCGACACGCGTGACTGTGAAAACTTATATACTCCATTGTGTGAAATTTATATTAACTATTCATTATAAATATTTAATATAAATCTCACGAGGGAGAGCGTATTAATTTTCCTAATTACATACACACAGATCGGATAAAGTCTTTATATAAAATTTTCTCAAAAATGCAATTTTTTCTTACACAGTATAAAAAGCCTCCTAAAGATGTACCTACAGTAAAATCTGCCACTCGAAAAATCCTGGTTCAGTATCTCGAACGAGACTTCGAGATCCACTTCGTATACGAGAGTCATCGTAATAATCTCACAATTTGAAATTAAACGACGACTACCTCTCTCTGCGGACATTTTTATCGCGGCGCTTATACGACGAAACTCACGAATGTCGATAAACGTCGAGATAATGTTTCCAAAGTTAATAACTTTCGAAGAGGCGGCACTCAAAGTCCTCCCCGCGCTCCACGCCCCTGTCTTTGCGCTCGCGTGCAGCCGCGTATTCCGCGCGAGAAGTCGTAAAAACAATTTATTAAAACAATAATCCTCGCTGAGCCAACTTTCGAAAGTAAGCTCATCTTTCGCAGATGAACGTATAACTGATTACCAAAGCCGAGTGCTTCATCGGCGTAAAGTGTAGGTGAAGACGGGGGAAGGGGTCTTAAAGTCTTATCCCGCTTTGGGATCGTATAGTCGCGGGATATAACGAGTGAGGACTTCATACCGAAACCGTCGTCGCCTTGTACAGCTGCGGATTAATTAATCGCGGCTACGCGAGGCTTCTTCGGGTCAGATTTAACGTTGACGCGAAAACCCGAAGGACCCTCCGTGGGTAATTCGATACCCAGAAGTCCTCGTCGAGCCCGGAAGACGATAGACGCCCCTGCCCTGCCCCCGCACCCTGGTTCGTCGTCGTCGTTTCGATCCTTGTATCGTAGATCCCGACAAAGCGCTCGCGAGTTCGAGTAATCGTTCCTCTTTTGATCAAATCCTCATTACACCAGTTGGTATTATCGGAACCTCGTACAGTCGCGTACCTACCTATACGTAAAATAGCCCAGCAAAAGTGTACCGCGTCGAACTTCGCGTCGGTGCTTCGAGCGCAAACGCCACGGGATTCGAGGACCTCGTGAGCTTCGAGGTTCTCGCGGTGCCATAGCTGAGCGCAGAATTTCTACTCGACATTCTAGATGCTCTTTTACACTCGCACACGTGGCATTACCGCGTATACCGGCACATAACTTCACGCACGCGCGCGGTGCACAGGTAATAGAATTCCTTTGTCATTTACGGGTTGGTTAAGCGGGTTCAAAGGCGTGCCACGTTCGGGTCGCCGTTGAAAATCCCGACGTAATTTATACGCCGCGAAAGCGCCCCTTGCGCCGCGATTTTCTTTTTCTCGATAATTACAGAGCGAGCTGTAATTTCGGCAATTTTTTTTCTCGACTCCCTCGAACCTTCGCATCGTCGAATAGTGTCCGTCGTCTCGCGAAATAACAGGAACCGTAGACCGAGCCTAATCCGATAAAGCCGCTAGCGTCGAATCAGTTCCACCGTCGAAACAGTTCCGCGTATCGTCGTCCATCCGCTTTAACGTAGCGCGTTAAAGTCGAAAATCGGTATTTTCGCGTAATCCCACGGTATACTCACTCCTTGGACACGTCCTGCTCCGGATCATCGCTGTACCGCAGTCGAAGGTTGCTCCTGATGTCGTTGCTCTCGTTGATGTGTCTCACGTCGCTCAATTCCGCGGGCAACAAGAGAGCCACTTCTGCAAATAAAAGACGAGCGATATGTACCGTCGCGCTGCGGTGGTCGACGAGCGGGAATAACCGGAACGGAATGAATAATCGTCTCGCGAGGATCGCGTGTTCCGAAAGAACGCGGAAGAGAGGGCCAGCGGCTGGAAGGAAAAGCGCGCGCGACATTTCGGCGATTAGATGGTTTCGTAAATAATTATCGCTAATCCCCGAGCGGAGGAGGATATAGGTATCGATTAATCAAATCCGCGCCGTGATGCGGATCTTCCCGTTCTTATCCCGCATAAGCTTCTAACGAGCCCGGAGCCGAAGAACTCTTATCCGATTCAATTAATTTACCCCGCTCTTGGCGTCGGGATTTTAAGGCAATTCGCTAACGGCGAATCGACTTTGCGCGCGGCGGTCGGCACCGTTTGGCGTTTCATCGTTTTCGGCGCCGCGAGTAGGTACCGTAGGTACGACGGAGTGGAACAATTATTATAGACCGCGAGAACAATGGCGCGGGAAGCTGGATATCGAAAATTACATAATCGCGTTCAGTGATACGTCTGTACGTACAACTTCCAATTTTGATTTATCCGATGGATACACTGAGGAAAAAAAAAACATTAAAAATTATTCTGTTAGAAGTACAATCTGAGTACGAAAGGTAAAGTAGATGAAAAATTATCCTTCCGGGGGGGGGGGGGGGGGGGGGGTGGTTAAAATTTAACCTTCTTTAGGATATGTTTTGATCTGTTTTACCTTTCGTACTCAGATTATCCTTATTCTAACAGAATGATTTTTAATCTTTTTTTTTTCTCAGTGTACAGAGTCTATTCGAAACTATCCGCTCCACCCAAGAGGATCGAACGACAAAAATGTATCCGTCAAAAAAATATTATCAGTGGCCATTGACGATTTCTTCGCCTAAAATACCAGTTCGACGTGACACGATACGCCACATCGCGTAAACTTGCACTGCGCCTGATGCAAAAAATGCACTTGAAAATTTCTTTAGCACGCGCGACGTAAATTACACCGGCATCCATAAGTGTACCTATACGAACACCTGCGAGAGAAAGACCGCGGGTACATTATTGCCCCGAGTTCCGCCGACTAAAGACCGCCATTGGAGCACTCATTGTGTCAGAAGGGCCTCTATTTAGCAAACGGTTCGGGAGGAGGAACAATCGGGGGACCTAATCTTTGGGGTGAATCCTCCAGGCAGTTGCGGTTGATCAGAGTTTGAATCGAGTGGGCCGGCCGCGGCGCGCTCGCCGCGCGATCCTCCTGGGAAGGAATTACAGGCGGCTGAAAGGCATCTCGTGTCGATCGTTATCAGTCGAATTTCGCCGTGAACTAAAGGCTCCCCGACAAAATCTATAGCCAAAACCATCTTCCTCGCCCCCCCTCCCCCTTCGCATCCCCCTCACCTCACCCCACCGCCCATCTCGCTAATCTAATCTCATCTCTCTCTCCGTGGCCTCAAGTTATCCTATAGGCATCTCTGACCTACTTCGATCACCGGCGTACCTCGGCGGAGCGCCGAATTGCGGGACCATTCCTCCGGAGAGGGCGAGGGTCTTTCAACTTGAGAGCGTCGAATGGCTCCCGCGCTGCAGTGTTGTTATAGCGTGATATATTGCTTCATAAAGGAAGTGATAGGCTAGTAGGAATTTCGCGGGGGAAAGGGGTACGAAAACTTTGTTGGAAACTATAGATGAAATAACGAACCCCGAACGTCCGGGAGCGTTAAATGACTCTTCGACAAGATTGATGCGACGTGATAGATACATATACCATCGGGGGGAAAAATGACAGAGATTCCGAAGGTCCGCGGTTTGATCTGTTGGCATATCCGAGCGCAGGAATTCGTGCCCGTGAAATCGATAACCACGAGCGTCGACGTCGGTACTCCGACGAACTTTGGATGTAATTACATTAACTGATTACGTTATATTACCACTTTCACCAGAATTACCACAAACTCGCTTCGATGTCTGATGGACTCGAACAAGTTTGTCGAACGAACGGCCGGCCGGCCGGCTACACGCGGTTTGCAAAGGATAAAATATCGTCGACCAATGACTAGAGCTAACCCACAGACGTTTCTAATTATTTATGAACGAGTTATTACGCGTTAAAGGCGCGTCGTTTAGTCCGGGATGGCAAGATCACATTAGCCGAGGATCGTTCTCAAAATTAGAGTACCGGAGCACCCGTGCGGGTTACCGGAGCAACGAGCGAGAAATTAGTTTCTAGAAAATATCAGAATTCTCGCCAGACCTTTGCAGTTCTAGCGAAGCCTTTAATTTTCATGGCGCCGTACAGCGAGAGAAATCTTACGACGGTCGAGACCCCCGTGAAAAGGGAGCACGCTTTTATAGAAAAATGTGTGAAAGCCCACACAACGTAGAGGCGAAATTCGCCTTCCTCGCCAACCCTCGATTTTATCATCGACGCTGGTAGCGTCTCATTGCGGATTAATCTCCGGCGTTTACACCCAAACGTGTTTGGCGTCTCGCGTGCCCCGATCAAGCCGCGGGTGTAGGCGGACACTCATTCCGACGATTTCTCCGTGTGCTCCGAACCAACGATATACGCCTGACCAACGACAAACGTCGGTCGGATCGCGCCAAGGAGCGACAGCTCCCATTGTCGGAGCTTACCTTTCAAAGCGGATTTTGGATTACGTCTATGGCACTTTGTTCCTTGACAGCCACGATGTTGTACCAACTGGGGACAATGTTTACCACCGTTTTCAGCGGCCCGTTCCACCAGCCTCGATCTCGTTTGAGCACCGGGACCACATTCGCTGTCGCATACCGACCACGGTCCCCATCCGGAGACGACGCAGTCCAATACTGAAAAGAAATGTAAACAGTATATATATACGGATGGTACCTATAGGTGAGTATTTTTTTTTAACAACTCGATTGCAACGAGTGAAAGTTACAATTATTTACCGCAATTACAGATCCTCGCGATAATTCTATCGCACCTGTGCAATCGCGGCCGATTCTCGCGCAATTCGACGGGATAATTTTTCTCGGCCACTTCCACTGATGTCCTAGAATCCAAGGACTTTTTTCGTGAAAAAAAAAGAAACGTTGGCGTGGAATTCAAAGTTTGAGAAATTCGGGAAAAATATCAAGATCTCCTTCTCCGCTTATCCGGAATCCGGTTAGTCCATTCCACCGGTAATAAAAAAAAAGTATATTTCTAGCACGAAACGCGAACTTTGAAATTATTTCCACCGAAGCTGTACGAACGCGGCTCGCAATTTCAGCCCTCGGTCGTAGCGATCAAGGAGAGAGTAAGAACTCTCTGTCATTCTCTTCGGGAGCGCAATCCTCGTATGACAGCGCGGATGATTTCCGAGCAATACCGTTTCGCAAAAGCCATCTCCTGTCTCGAGGGGACGGAGAAGGAAAGATAAAGAGCGCGGGAGGCGGGGATGCGCACAAAGATCCCTTAGAAATAGTGGATTCTAACGGGAACGCCGCGAGCAAAGCGATTACACTTCATCCCCGACTGATATTAAACAAGTGACTCTCCCCGTCGTAAGACTCGCAGAGCAACGCCCCGTGCTCCGCATCTAAACGTCGCGTCGGGACCTCGTTTGAACGGTTTGACGCGATATCCAAGGCGGCGCATCTGCTCGAATAGATAATCCCACGAGACGACAGAAATAGAACGTCGCTTTCGATAATTCCAGCGAGCTCGCGAAAGTCTCGTTCCACCGATTTTACATCGCCAACTATGCGTATGTATACGAGTCACTTTCTTCGAGGAGTGGAACTCCGACTAATTTATCGCTCCCGAACAGTCTCCCTTTTCCACTGAGAGGATTACGCACCTCGCATGGTTTTCCCCTTTACGATATACGACGTTAAGTTTCTCACGTCTTCGAAAGTTACATCGGTTTTCTCGTTCGTCCTCCGCGGAGAGAGTCTCCCGAATTAAAAGGCCAGGTCGAGGTTCGAAAAACCGTGTTGCCCTGGTACGCCCCACCTGTTCGACCCTGACCACCCCCAGCCTACACACGCGGTGGTCCCGTATCGGTCCCCCCCCCCCTCTCTCTCTCTCACTGTACGCCACCTCGGCCCGTAGAGGAGGGGAAGAAAAGAGCGGGAAAACCGCCTCCGGTCGGGTAGATTACACCCGAGGCCCCGCAGTGATTTATCGCCCGACGGACCTCCCTTTGTTTGGCCGCAAGACAAGCGGACAATTGGACGAAGAGTGGAAGGACAAATAGCGAAACGTAGCACTCCGCGCCGGAGAGAAACGTATATCTAACCTGCACACCTACTTAAGGAGGAAGTTCCTCGCGAGATAACGCGGGGCTCGATCTGCCGCGATATCTGGTCGGCGCTCGAATTGAGACCCCTCTTCTCTCGGAAGAAGTGGTATTCAACTCGTTAATTTCCCTCCTATCGTAATTTCATCGAATCGGTGAGAGACTTTTTCCATTAAACAAATTTCTTCGGGGACTCCGGGTCGTTCATCCGAACGCGCATTCGGGTACACGCGGCATCGAGTGAAATCCGCCGTGTCGTATACCCAGACGAGTCAGACGAGTCAGCCGAGCGCGCCACCCTCGTTTCGCGGGGTTGGAAGGCCGAATGCGTCTGAAAAATTTCGCGTCATTCCCCGCAAATGAAGAGCCGAAGGATGAGCGTAAAAAATAAATTAAGTGGGTGGTGCGGAGAGATCCGAATAGCCACCCACGCATCCCCAACGTGAAAATATCAAACAAGGCGTTGCTCAGCCAACGTCGAATGAGGCTGTAAACATTTATCGTTACTCCTCGCGGATCCCGGTTTCCCTCGCGGGAAACCTCCGACGAGGTTCTCGCCCGGCATGGGAGGAGAGAGGAGAGAGCGGGCGCGAAAGGGAGGAGACGAACGGAGAGAAATTGCGGAAGCGCGAAAGTTCAGTCGACGAGAGACTTTTCGAGACTTATCGATGATTTTTCAGAAATGATATTCCGCCCTCGTATTATATTCTTGGCGAATTACGACGTGTAATAAAAGTGCTACCCTCTGCGAGGCGCTTCGTACATTGGGAAGGATAACAGAGCGATGTATAGATATACATTAACGGGGGTAGCACGACTACGTCTGGAAGAGGACGGGGTCGATTTAGTTTTAGACACCAAAATGAAAAGTACAACCGCGACAACGACAATTTTTGTCTTTACGTTAAAGCAAGATTCTATGGACATATATTTACGATAAAAAAATGTTCCGTCGCCTCGTAAATTATTACAGCAAATCGGAGTCGATTTCAATCAGAGACTGGCAATAAAGTAATACATCAGTTGGAATGTCACTGAAAAAATAATAATAAACTAGGAAGTAGACTTACACTCGTTGCAATATATCACGATGTTTAAAAACCACCACGATCTCGGTTCCGCTCTTTGAGTTCGTCGGTGGTTTCGCACTCTCGAGCACCATCGATCGTTACGCTTCAAATAGTTTTTTTTCCCCGGCATCGCTTCGGTCGGCATAAAAGCGTCGCTTTCTCGCAATAACTCGCAGCAGAGATCTATTCGCCTACGTCTATGCCAACTTTTTCAGCAAATTCGAGGTACGCCGTAAGTACGTAGAGTTTAAAAAAAAAAAGTGGATTATCAGCTTCGACTGTGGATTACTGACAAAGGGTGAGAATAAACTATATATTTCGATCGCGAAGCAGAATAGGATTATGGACGCGGGAACTTTAAGGTCAGCGCGTACAATGGGAGAGGAACGGGGAGAATATAGAACAGCTAACTCGCTTAACCGAAACCCCGTCGTGAATTTTTTGCTCGGAAAGCGATGGAATTGTACGCAGATCCCGACTGTTATGAAAAACATTTTTCGGGGGACATTTTCGTTTATCGATTCGCGTTCGCGTTTCCACCAGTGAAAATTTGACGGCGCGAATAAATTCGAAAAAATCGTATCGCGTTGTTTTTCAAAGTGTCTCTCTCACAGGTAACGATTACAAACTTCGCTTACGTAGACATCGCAAAATAACTCGACTCGAACGCGGCGTTTTTGACCCGATTTCGAACGGTTCGTTCCTTCCTTTCATCCCTCAGGTACGAAGGGTCCCTTGCATATATGCATGTGAAAGCGACATCGGGAAGCCGCGACATCTCTATACAATCGCGAGTTCCAGTCGTCTCGAATAACTTGAATCGCCGGCAAATTTCAGTTTGCATATCTTGCATCGCTTTGCGCGCACCCGCTCCTATTCGTACTCGTACATACACGTGTATGCGCACGCGCTGCTATGTATACGATGGTGTTCCGTTATACGGGGAATTGGAGCTTTCGTTGCCGGTGCATAAGCCTGACTGCGGGGGTCGCGCGCTCGTTCGCGAAATATAACGACGCGACGAGGTAAAATAACGGGAAAATAAAAAGAGAGGGAAAGAGAGGGAGGCGAGAGATGGAGAGGCGCGCGCGAGTACGCTGTATTTCTATTCCCGACGTTTGCACCGATACGTGCGTTCGTAAGCGTCTGTGGTGGTACACCTTTTTCTACTCAAGCATCCGAGCGTGGATACGCCTACGCTCGAATATTACGTACGATATGAACTAGAGCGGCGTACGTACATCGTACAAAGCCCTTCCTCCACTTCTTAAGTAGACTCAGACGCGGAAGGCGAGAGCGAAACGTTTATATTACGAGTAAATACAATTTTACGCTTCGGTTTGTAATAATAATAGACTTAACCGCGCATAGTGGAAAAATGAAGGGGTTTCTTCTATTCGGTGTAGCCAATCTTGAGTACGGCTCCAGTCCACAACAATGGGTTAATAAAATTACAGTCGATCGGTCGAAACGGACCAATTAATTATCCGGCAACTGACTTTATCCGAACGGTCGGGTTACGGAATCTCGCCCCGTCCCGCCCCCCTTTTCCGACCTTTCGCTAGCTCTAAATCGTCACGCACGAGAGCTCGAGTGGAATTCCAAATAAACCCCATTCACGACGTAAATTTATAGCGACGGTGTATGCGAATTCGCGTAATCGAGGTGCGAGGGAAGGCAAAGGCTCGTCGTCGTCGTCGTCGTTGTCACCTGACGAGACGGATTTTATACGGAACCGTACTATGCGACTCGACTGTTAAGGACCTCTCTCTCAGAGAAAAAGGAAATACGGTAAATACCGAGCAAAGCGAGACAAGGAGGGGCTTTAGTTTGGGAATGAATTTTCCAAGTCCCTTGAAGAATGGTGCGAGAAAGGGAGCAAAGGCGACAAGGGCGAAGAGAAGGGGGGCGAAAGCGATGGCAAGAGCGGAAGTGGCGATGCGGCAAATAGCGAGGGGGCGGGATGAACGGCGAAATTAGGGGGTGGCGTATCAAATATGCTAACAATGCCATTAACCCAAAGCTCAGATGAGATTACCGAATATAATAGTCTCCGCGTACACTCAAAGAGCTTTTCCGTCGAGTTTATTCAAAGGCTGTAGTCGAATAATAACAATTAGCAGAGAGCCGTGCGCTCGACTTCTCCGCCATTTCTTTTCTCCGAGCTTCAAATAAACTGCTAATCGCTCATCGATATATTCGTCGATTAATTCTGCGCAATAATCCGACTCCTTTAATTTCGCCCGAGAAACCTGAATTTCGTTCCCACGCGAAACGTTTAAATGTCAAATAATTGTACGTTTTCATTTGTAAAGTCGGTCGCCAATTTTAAGTTGCGTCGAACGCTCATAATTCCCGTCGCGTCCGAACGTTTCGACAAATCTAAAGCGAGTCGACGACACCGTCAGGAATCATGAGAAACTCTCGGAGTACGTTGAGCCGGAGCGAACGATTACGCTAACGCGCTAACGAGAGTAATTGCGACTCCCCGTATCATTTTCAGGAGCAATGATCCAGAATGAGGTTTCGGGATACCGATGTGTGCGCCGATATGTACTCCTATACACGAAGAAGACGATGCACGGACCGAAGACAAAAAAAAGATTAAATTCAACTACGAGTTCGGAAAAAAAATGGTGAACTCCACCACACGCAACGAGTCTTATTTCAAAAACGGAAAAAATTATTCAAAACGACTGTATAATTTAAATTTGCGAAGAACAATCTGCGACCATGCCCTCCGATTAACCGAGGCCAACGGGGTGCTCGGCACGGAGAAAGGAAACTAAACGGTTCATTCCAGAGATGTCATAACTGTTTAATTAGTCGAGTCGACTCTAATTTAATCAAAGAGCAGATGTCTCCTCGCGTTAACTACACCGTTAATTTCCGTCGGACCGACTTAACGCGATGTCATTACCGCGGGTGTCGTCGAACTTGAGGCGTCCCGTAATTGTGCCGGTGAGCTGGTGGAAATTAGAATTTTCCTCGCAAAGAAGAAAGTGAAAATAATGAAATTATAACGTACCATATGCACACTTCGACTATTAATTATTACGCGCGAACTGTTCACCTATATATCGGCACGGAATCTTCTAATCGCTTTTGAAGGGGTATACATTTTTTCAAAATTCGAAAAAAAATGAGTATTCGAATCCACCGGTATTCGCGTATAGCCGTCCCTGCGATCGGGCAGCCAATTTCGCTCCGGGGTGTACATTTTGGGAAATCTGATATGCCAAACCTGTCGATCTGCTTTCTTCGCAAAAAAGAATAGAACGGCGCGCATACACTGTGGTCGACGTCCCCTATATAGATAAAACTCTTTTCATCCTTGCCGTCATCCATTTACCCTGCCTTCGCCTGCCGGATCGGATTGTTCGCGCTTCCAAACTGGGCGAGGGGTCGATTTCCAGAGAAAGAAGCAAAGCGAGAATGCACCTCCCACGCGTGCAAAACGCGCCCATATTTACACATTTAACGGACGGCACACGTGCCCGTTCGCTCGTGAACGAGACCAATTCGAATTCCGAGGAGCAGGCTGTACACCCACTCTTCCGCGTTCGATTCGTGCTTACTCGAGTAAACCCTAAATTCGGGCTTCTCTCGCTCCAATGGAAGGCGATCCAGCCATCCGGTTTGACCCGCGCGCGAACGATACAAGGACCTCGGTTTCGATTTCCCAAAGATTTCGCGTCTCAAGCTGATCTACCCCCTCGTCGCTCTAGGCGTGACGGAGTCTTCGAAAAACAGATAGCGCCCCAATATGCCTGGCTTAACCGGCGATGAAATCGCGGGGGGAGTTCGATTCCAGCTCGCGGAAGGTTATATTCGAAGCACGAGTCTTCCGTTTATCAGGATTCGCCGAGCATGTGTACCCGTATATACGTACGCCGACTCTACCTACATACGAGTATAACCCCTGCCATTCCGCTCGGATCTGGATATGGATACAGCGGGAATATTATCGAGAGGCCGGACCTATTGACATAGGTAATAGCCGCTGATATTATGGGAAAGTATAGATATACACATTTTTTCCTGCATATACGTAGGTACTCGGAGATGTTTACACGACCCGAAGGAGGATCTCGCGAATGTAAGTGCTTTCGTTGGCCTTTTATATTCCCCGTCTTTCCATCCGGCACTCGACATCCGCATGACGACGGTATAGAGTATCGTGGAACAAGATAGCGTCTGACGCAGCAGTGTGTTGAGATTCTACGACTCGGAGAAACAAAGGAAGAAAGAGAGAGAGAGAGAGAGAGAAGCAGGAAACGAAAAAGAAAGAAGAAGAAAAAGGGATAAGGCGTACGGAGGAGAATCGAGATGTGTGGAGAAGACAAAATTTATTTATACCCTTCATTCGCGTTTCCCAAGGCGCGCCGATACACGTAAAATACGAGATACTGGATAACACGAAAATGGGTATATATATACCATCGACCCCCCCCCCCCATAAAAATTCACAGATTCGAAAACTGATAGCTCCCGATATCGCTTTCCTACTACGAGTCAAATCACGGTAGACGCCGTAAATTGAATACATTTCGCTCTGTAATCGCTTTTAAAAAATTCACGAGGATGCCTGTAACGCCCCGCCACACCCCACCCGCCGCCACACATCCGTAAGACATCGAAGGACGATGGGACGTTGTCCTCGTCCTCCCTCCACCCGCGATGCGATACAAAAACGCGTCTCATCTTCGCGTCTCGCCTCTCGTGCGGCGAGACGCTAATTTCGATGCCTGGGCGCACGGAGCGTTGCAACGGTCCCTCGCTCCCGGTCATCCACACCGAGCTTGCCGAAGACAATGCGTGGCATTAGCATGACAATGGACCGATTAAACGAATACGACCCCAATTATACGCAGAGGAGAGGTCCGCCGGGAAGCGAAGTAGCGACCGCATAAAGGCTCAAACGGACGTCTCGAATCGAGACGCGTTAACGCGTTAAACGATGCGTGAGCCAACGCGTCATTCGGGGCGACACGACGAAACGAGACACGCGCGAGCGTCGACTCGCGTGCCGGCACACACGTGCTCGCTTCTCTCTCTCTCACGCGGATATAGATACGCGCGTGTAACCATGTGTACGACTAATTGTAAGTTTATCACGTGCTCGTACATCACTCGCGCCTCCACAGGTATACGTACAGATCGACATCGGCGGTGGTAGGTACCCGTCGAACGACCCGCACACGATTAATCATGTTGCAGGCACGCCCGAGCACTTATCGATTTTCTCATTCCACCGCGAACCGACGAGTCGTTTAAAGAACGCGGTAATTAAAATTAATGCAGCCGCGTCGGGAGGTGGGGTTCATAAAAATACTTTCCTTTGTTCCCCCTTCCCGTCCGCGTCTCTCTCTCGCAACAGCTGCTTTCGTCCCCCTTTCCCTAGCTTTCCTTTCGCCCCTTCCGTACATCTCTCCCTTCCTCTCCTTTTTCTTATTGGCCGCAATGACTCCGAAATCGAGAGGAGAGCTATTTCTACTGAATTTTCTGCACGCTGCAATTCGTCGACACCACGTACAAATCAGCTGGAACTCTCTCGGAGTCTCTCCGGAAATAAGTTTGCAGTTATTTCCGATCTCTCGTTAAAACTAAGGGCCGCCCTATAATATACTCGTAGTCCCGTAGATCTGTCTTATTATTCACATTCGTTGGTCGATCCTCGGGCCGCCCTCGGCTTTTGGGACCATAATAAATTCTCCTTCTTCGTCTCCACCTCCTTGTTCTGGCGAAGATAATCGACAAAAACTATCCCCCGAAGAAGGAACGCCTCCCGTCATCATCGGCACGGTCCTCCGACGACGTGTCTGCAGATCTCGGTCAAAAATCGAATGATCCTCGGGAAAGGACAGAGGTTACGCGAGTAAGGAGAAGGGGCGCGGAAGAAAAGAGAAAAGAAAATAAGGATGGTCCACGTTTTGGGGGATCCAGGACTCCCCGTCGTCGGACGATTAGCATAACCGGCCACGCAGAGAGAGAGAGGATCCCTTTTTGAACCTCGCTCCATCGCGTCGTAGGGCACAAGGTCACAAGTGCCGTTTCACTTGCCAACAAGGGAGAGGAGGAGCGCTTGGTTGCTCTCAAAATTCAAAAGCTCAGAACCGATATCGCGAGGTCAAACGACCGCTCGCTCGGGGGAAACCCTCTCCTCTCTGTACAACACACGGAAGGAGGGCGAGTACCTAGTCGGAGAAATCGAAATGCAATTGCTATATATCGCGACTCATTCGCGATGGCGGGTCGGCGATCGATGGAAAATTCACTTTCGCTCGTTGCACGGGACTCCCGGGTGCCGATATCGGAATTTCGAGCGCGCTGCGCCCGTGCGAAGAAATTCGACGGAATCTAAAATGGCCTTGTTTTCCGCTCGCGCGGATACGAGTGAACTATGAATAACGCCAGACGCCGTTCGACGAAATTAACGTCGACTTGGACAAGTTTTACACCGATAAAAAATCGAATCGGCCAATCAATCCGTCCCCCGTTTCGTTATACGCTTTTTCCACCAGCGCCTGCAACGAAATGCGTTTAATCGCGGACGACCGAATCGTTTCCCCCGAGCGAGCTGGGCGATTCGCCCACATCGATTTCGACGTAGCGTCAATCTCGTTAACGAGCGAGGACCGAGCGCCCATTTGTACTCGCGGGTCTCATCCATGGTTCGTTCGAGGGACGACTTATCAGGGAAACGGAAAAAAAAAAGTGTTTACGGAATTTCGCGAGGCGCGGTTATCGAACGAGAAAAATAGAAGCAAACAAGATTGGCAGATCCATCCGGGCCGGGCTGCGCGCGTGGGCCGCGCGACCCCCAACTGGTCCTGAGCCCCCGAACATCGTGAAACCCGCGCGCCGAGGGCCGTAAAAACCAAATGTAAAACGTTATCCGGCGCGTTATGCGCCCATTAAGCCGAATGTAAACGTCGACATTCCCACCTGACAGGACGATAGACAATTTATGTACGAGATCGCGCACATAAATTTTATGAAAATCCCGCACCCCCCTCTCCCACCCGACAACGCATCTCACGGATAACCGCCCAACGATCAGATTATGGCTATCAATCCCATTTTGCGGCTTTAATCACACTTTGCACGCGGGGCCGGATTAAAATCACCCCCAAAACTGCGCGCGGGGAGCGAATACTCCCCGCCGTAATCGTAAAAAATGTAGGTAAGCCTATTTTTAATGAGGAATAATTGCCGTGGGGATGGCGCGACTCAAGTACTATTTTATACGGTGTAAAATGTAAAAATTACTTGAAATGTGTGCGAGTAAAGAATAATTAATTGGACTCTCTCTAATGGTAATATGTGTGCCTTGCATCAACACCGTGTACATAGGTATATGTACTCGTATGTACATATTCGTAGATGGGAATATAGCTGCGTGTGTAAAATCGAAAGCCAACAACTCGGTATCCAAACGTTTCGTTTGCGTCGACTGCTAATAGCTTGTGCACGCACGAAGATACCACGACGATTACGATTATCGGTATAGGATGGGAAGCTGGACGCGGTTCAACGGGATATCACGTATGGAAACGACTCGGCGCATGGTGTCAGCGTCCCGTCGAAATATACGAGAAAGCCCTGCGATACGTAGACGTGAATGGACGGTCTTGAAACACCATAACTAATTGGGAATTTAATGCAGGTGGGGTGGAGCGTCGAGCCGAACGGCTCGTACCGACCAAAGTACCTCTTTAAAACGCCGTCTTGAACGGCAATTCGATCTCGAAGATTTTAAGGGGGAGCCGGGGTGCTGAATTTCCCAGTGGAAAGAATTCGTATCGAATGTCACACCTCCTTCTTTGACTGTCAGACCCGCATCGTCCACTCGCGCGGAAACCCTTCTCCCTCCCGTTTGATATTATCAAATTTCAGTCAATCCAATTTAAACGGAGGAAATTCTATCGCGGCAAGAATCGCTTTCATTTTCACGAATCCTTTAATGGAAGTCGTTTTATCTTAACGTTTCGTTTTCCTCCTTTTTCCGAGAAAAATTCGCAATGTCAGACCTGCCTGCCATCCTCTATCTCCTCTTTATAGAATTATACATCTTGTACCTTATTTCGGAGACATCTCACACGCTTCTTTCCCACGGGAGATTCGCGTGTACGAAACCAGTGTCGCTGACATTTACCGTGTAATACACGTCCGATCTTAAATAAACTTTCGCTTTCTTCCGCGCGATTTCCGTCGTCCTCGCAACCCTCTTAAAATCTCCTCGGAGATAACGTCTTTGAAGGCAAACGTTGCCTCGACAGTCGAGCGCTAGCGGTCTCGCAAAAAGACTACCCCGTAAAGGGGAACCGGTGGGTGGGACGAGCGCGCATCCCTACCACACTCGATTGTTCCTCTGGTCTTTTTTCCCATTCGACTCGCGGATGTGTGCGGTGTCCGCGCGATGGGACACGACGCGCGCGTCTATTTTTGTACCGCCAGCGGGTCTTTGTACGCCCCACGCGGATGCATTCGACTCGAGAATTCGCGATACGCGGCTGTGGCGTTAACGCTTGTACCCTTCCCCCAGCCGACGATATAACGAGCCGTAAGTGTCGGGGCTACGTAGAGTACGTTCAATTATTCTCTTTGCTCTCTTCGAGAACGGCGCGCTAGCGCGCGCGGCCGGATATGCACGTACGGGCACTTCATCACAGACGCGTCCCTTTTTGACCCAATATGCGCTGCATAATTATTAAACCGGCTGCAGACAGTGCACGCGTACATCGCGTTGCGCCGTCGATACGGCTGACGTCTCGCGTTCTCTTCATATCGCACATTCTGATTTGATTTTTCGAAGAATTTAACTTTGGTGGCCCGTACTAAGACGCGATGCATCTATGTATTTGAAATATTTAATAAGAGGGCTCTAGAGAGAGGTGCGATTCTATTTTAAACATCTGCTCTGGGGGGATTCGATTAAATTGATATTAAATATTACCCTACCGAATTTATGAATCTCTTACACTAAAGTTAACGTATCGCCAATCTTTGAATTTCCCCGAGTATAAATCAGAATTAAACTACCTCGCGAGACTGTACTTTTTATGAAAGCCACTCTCGTTATCTTCGGCTCCCGTATTACCACACGGAGTTGCTGCCAAATCCAATCGAATTTATTCGCATCCGATATTCGGTCTTTCCATCAGTTCCATATTATATGGAAAATGTAACCGAACCGTATATATATATATGTATGTATACATCAGAATCCATCTCCATGCAAAGTAGGAAATCTCCAATTTACTCATTTCACGGCGAAGCTCCAATTTTCGTCCAATTGCGATATATGGATGGAACAGGCCAAAAATTCTGTATTCGTACGTTAATATAAATTCCGATGAAATTAAATTAATTCCTACGCACAACCCCTTTCCGTGCACTCACCCCCGCAAGCTTGCTTGAAATCGTGACAGCAGTCGCCCAACTTGAGACACGCGTGGTCGCAGTAGCACGGCTTATCAGTGGGAGTCTGAATGATGGCGTTCGGTGAAGTTTTTTGTACGACACACGCGGAATCTCTACCGGGACAGCACAATTTCGCCTCCGAGCAACTTCCGGCGAAAGCGTAATCCGAAACACCGCTGAGTACGAGTCCGAATATAATTCCGATAAGATTTCCGCGCGACATCGTTTTCGCGGCGAAACACAGACTCTATTTGCGATAAAAGTAGTTTTCCTTTGGGTATTGAATTTTTGAGAATAACTCGCCCTTTTGCACACTTCCCTCAATTTCGAATGTTGAGAGCACAGATCGTCTGATATTTCTTCTCTGTTGATGATATATGAAAACCGGACGGACTGTCCCTTTTTTGGGTGGATAAATTAACGTTAAACCCGATCTATTGCTTTTTCATCGTCATATATTGTCTGGTGTTATCCTTCTTTGAGGCGCGATGAAATTCAAGATTTAATTGGAGCGTTTACACGTACGGGGTGCTTTGAAAATCTCCGCGCGCGAATTCGTGAAGCGACTGCGGTACGCGTGTAAGTTGAGGAGCGTTAAAAGGCTGGATCTCTTCCCCATAGAATCACTCCACCGGCTCTGGATCACTCTGTTAGCACCGCGTGGACGGACCCGTCCGTACAAAATACCGTGCGGCAACCAGAAGACTGCGGCGTCAAGTGTCCCGACGCGCCTTTGCCATAGCACCGGATGCCACTCGAGATGCGCGCATGCGCTTTTACAACTTGCATCCAACTCGTCTTGTGTGCATCGTATAACTACCCGAGTACCGCGCTTCGTAGATCCGAGTCTTAAGAACAATTACAAGCACGAGCGATGTACTTAATTAACGCTTTGGTAGGAATTAGAATTTTTTGCAACATCGTGGACCAGAACGAATGATCTGACCTGGATATGCAGTCACGTTTACTAGGAATAACACACATTCCAAGTTTCTCTATTCCACAGGTTCACGGCTCGTTAAACGGAGAAGCAGTGGGTTTATCATAAACATCATAAGCGATGAATAAAGGTTATATGAAACGTTGATAATAGAAACGCGATAGCTTTTATAAATATTTATCTTACCCTCAATGTGTGAACGTGGGAGTAGAATATTTTTGTCTCGTCAATCACATCATCCTTTATGGCAATCCAATCGTAAAAGTATGTGTGATAACCATTTAATCTCGTTTTGTACAGCAGTGTCTGTAAAGACCGATAAAAATTAAATGAAAATTGTAAAAAAAATTAAAAGGAGTCAAGATCGAATCTGCAAGTGACTTTCTCACCCTCAATGAAGAGCAGAGTCGAACATCCCTCTTTTACAGTAAATATCATCAATTTGTAATACTTTTTAAGATAAATTACGGATATATCGAGACGATCCATTCGTTATAATCATCGTATTACTATCTCATCATCGATATGTCAGTGTAAAATTTGATTTTCCATCATCGTCTTCTCTGAAAATAAGGTGCTGCCCCTGAAACATTGTAGCAAATAATATATGAGAAAAGCAAGAAGCAAGAGGGAATCACGAGCAAGCGTGTTGCACGACGAACTAGCATCATCGTGGTAACGCCTGTCAATGATTCTTCAGAGTGAGAAATGCAGCCCTCGAATAATTTAATTGCAGGTATGATGGGAAAAAATATTAGCAACTTCAAAGGATAAATTATGCTGAACTGGAGCAATTAGTATTTTTAAAATGTTAAATATTACAAAATCCAGGCTGCGCTTCTCATTGCAAGGGAAGTGATTCCACATGTATGTTGAATAGTAAATTTTGTTTACGTATTATCAATTAATGTCAATATGTCCAATGAAGGAACGACAATGGATATAAATATCAATGAAACGTAAGAAGAATATTAAAAAATGTGGAATCACTAAAATCACGAATAGATACATGTAAATAAGGCGTGCATAGTGACGGCGTGGCCCTAAAAAATAATATGTATAATGACAGTTCATTTGAAAATGAGACTGCCATCGAAGATTATCTCCTCTTCAGCATGTATGCCTCTTCGGCAAAGCCCTGTAGCGATCCACAAATAAGACAGGGATAAAGAGACACGAATCGAATCATCTCCAAAAAGTCTCACGTTCCAATTTCGGACTATTTTTATTATAAGAAGTCGACTTACAGACGTCCTTCGATATTAAATGTAGTCCGAAAGTAGAAAATAAAACATTCTAAAGACGACTCGAAGATCTTTCGACTCTTGCACCGTCAGGTACTTTTTGGATCATTTCACTGACTCAAAGACTCCTGACACTACACAGATTGAAAAAAAAAAATAGCAAAGATAAATAAATGACAAGCCCAAACAACCGACTCCGATTCTTAGAATCGCAATCCGTACGTCTGTGCATATTTATACGAATCTCCAAGTTCACCGCACTTCACTTTATTCACAGTGTGTACTTCATTGTCGCGTACGTCCGGGTCTAGAACCGCGGACGCTTATCGGTTGTCGCGTACAACCCGTCCTTCGCAGGACGAGCTGTAGATATCTTACAAATTAAATCTCCAGGAGCGAGAACACCCCCTCACTGAACCATGAAGAGGATGTTCCCCCTGGTCCTGCCTACTTAAAATTACCAATCATTCCAGACGACTATCCTACCTCCCTAGCTATATCTAAAAATTGCAGACACATTCATTCCAAAGACACACTCCACGATTCTCATTCGATCCGCCCAGGTGCAAGGTCCTACACTAGGGATAACATCCCGGAACGCATCCGTCACCTGAGCTTGGAATTTTCCTCATCGGACATTCGATATAGGATCAAATAGACTCACTTACTGTTGCATTTCGCTGAAAACATCCTATAATGCATAATTAGTCTCCAACCCCCATCCAAACGATTTACTGACTCGACTCGAAAGATATAGAAATTTATATTAAGAATCTGATTTAAAAATATCATACGAAAACAAATGCAGGGAAATAAATTATTGTCAGCAAATTGCTATCGATGAATATGAACTCGTAAGAAAGCGTTGCTCTTGGAAACATTTCAAGTTACTTTAGCGAAAGACGAGTTTCAAGAGCTCGGTGTAAATTAAATAATTTAATGGAAAGAACCCCCGGGTATTTCCCTTGTAGAAGTGGAAGGACTACAACGATGAAAATTCATTTCAGGAGACCACTTCGACATGGAAAACAACCAACCGCGAAATCCCTTCTCGCTCACTATTTAAAAAAGCAACGACACTCGAAATATTTCGAACGATATGAAGAAATAACAACGCCGAAGAGAGTCGGAGGGTCGTCCGACTTCAAAATTTACAACGGACGAACCGTTATCGCGACAAAGAATGATCGAGACACGAAGAGACGAGAAGGGGACCCTGGGCAATCCTGATGTAGAAAAATGACATGACATGACATTTGGCCACTGGCGAATCGACGCAGTTAAGGTCGATTCGCCGTCACTACGCATCGTCGATAGAGAAATTACAACCAGACCCCGTACCGGTCCGGACCAATCGCCCTGCGGTATGATGGGGCCTGGAGGGACCGAAAAACATACGAACCCCTCTGCGTTCATCCCTCCGTCGAGGCGATGGCTGCTTACGAATATTCTTCTTGCACTGCCCCCGGAGATCCCTCCACATAAGTCTATTCCACAGTAATCGACCAACCAAATGTTTAAACTTATGAATTGCGATCATTACGAGTAGTTGTATGAAATGGAACGGTTCATCGATTGACTGTGAAATAGGCCTACTCTAGGAGACCGGCGGGACTTACGGCGGCCTCTTCTTTGATGTCGTCTGCTTCGCCCCACATTTCCAAGCCAATCATCCAATCCGAGCATCTCACGGAGCCTTCGCGGTCTTCGAGGGCATTTCCAGCGACGTATTCTGCCGGATACCTGATCGTCTTGAAGCGACACTTTCGGATTTCGCGATTACCGCGAGCAAAAAAGGACCGTAAATCTACTCTACTCCGCTCTCTGCCGCGTAGCGGTACAAACGAAACAGACTCTAAAACCACGTCGAGCGGCAGTTCATTGTCTTTCGGCATATCTACTCGCGGGTAGGACGCTAACTACGCGCGCGCGAGCGTCTTGCGGGGAAGTAGATAATGAAATTAAAAGAATGCCGAACGAACAATCGCGACGCGACCGACGGGATTAATATCTTTTGCGGCGAAATACACTGACTCTACAATATCGCGGTGAAAGAGAACCGTAGTTGGACAGATGATACAACACGCCCCGATGTGCTTCCCCTAAATCGCGACCGAGTTGATGAAAATATAGATCGTTCAACGGTATCTGTCCGACTATACATTACATGCGGAAATTGATACTTCGTTTTCAAAACTGATTCTAAGATCGCATTGCGCGCGACCGAAAAATAAGGCTGTATATTTCTGGAATCCTGATGTGATCCAAGGCTGCAATCAATCCCCTGTTACAACAATACAAGTACAGTTTGAACGATATTCTATTCTCGTCGATAATCGAAACGTTCGCCAACTATTTTTCAATTACTTTTTCATTCAGAGTGTGTGACTGATCACCCCGATTGTTTAGTATGAATATTTATTAACGTCATAAAAAATTTATTTCGAATACCCCAAACTAAAGCGTATATCAGTCCATCCATCATCAATGTGAAGTAGACCATTGTTGCGTAATATGAATTCCCAACCTCCCTTGTCCCATGCAACGAGCCTTAATTCAATCCTCCTTCCCCTCCCCCTCCCCTCACCACACGCCCCGCGCTATATACATATATGGAATATATATCAAACAAGAAAATGACTTACATCTCGATGTGTGTATTCAGCGGAGCCGCATCCACCATTCGTTTCTCCGTGTTGAAATGTATTGTCCGTCGAAATTCACGAACTTGCCCCGTTCAAGTGTGTGTAAGGGAAGCTCGTATGTTGATCAAGGTCAGTCGGGATTTTCAATCATAACCCCATCGCTACCGTACCCCACCGTTGCTCTGATTCTCTGCAAATGATACAAACATTTCTTTTATCACGTGTGTATGTAGGTACAATTTATTTCGAATACTAAATTGAGACGCGTATCGCACCCATCGTCGATGACAAGGATATCATTGTTGCGAAATAAGAATTTCCAACTTCCCCCTCGCCTACTCTCCCCGATTCGGTTGCATTTCGTAGTTTGCCGACGCGCACTACGTGCGTATAAAATATAAATGAAACGAAAAAATGGCTGACATTGCATCATATTCGAAGCCCCGTTCATTTTTCGTGTCTCCGCGGTGAAATCCGCGAGCAATGCAAACAAATATGTTCATTCCTGCAAATGCCGGACATCCCTCCGGAAATAATGGACCGGTCCGAGCCGGCTGCCCGTGTAAAAGATTGGTATCTCCACGCTGCATATTTCGAGAAAACCATACTCACCAATACTCAAAGTGATGCGGACAATGCCAGGAAACGATTCTTCGCAAATTTTGAATGAATTCGATCGATTAAACTTACTTTTTTACAGTTTAGACACGCGAATTTTTGACGACGCCACTCTCCGCTGAGCTCTTTCGAACGCAATACGACAAGCGAGATGGCGCTCCAGTCGCGTATAGCGCGGCACCGAACGATGCAATTAATCAGTATTTATTAAAAATTGCTCAACGCCACTCTACTGCGGCGAGTCGAATTTGAAAAAGGAAAATTCCGCCGATAATGGTAGTGCTTCTACATTTGGGCTATCGACAACTGATATCACAATCCGAAATGCGAACATTTTAGGCTTCGATTTGCGCGCGTTACGGCAGGACCGTCAAATGTTCGTCCCGCGAAAATATTCTATGGGCCCCTTTTCACACATCGATCATACAAAATTTATTATATGTTTTAATCCCAACAGCATCCCATTCCCGTCCTCGCGCCAAATCGTATTTCCGAGAATCAAAAGCAATAAATGACCTCCTCGACGCTGCTATCGAGATTCGCCCTTTAGAAAATTAATTTCGATAACCTCAATTCTTCGCTCTTCACGCGGTCAACGTCGGAAATCAAAATTGCACTGTTCGATCATTTGACAACTCTTTTATGAGAAAATTAAACTTGAATTGACTAACTCGCTATACGTCACTTCCACTTTTCGTTTCATGGGCACCGCGGCACGCAGTACCCCTAGGTTAGGCTTGTAGCGATGACAACTGGCGCAGGTAGCACGCACTTTTTGGTTGCGATACATTTTCGATGAAACTGCTTCCAGAAGCTACAATAAAATGTCATCCTGTACGAAACCATCCTCTTAAGTCTCTTCGCGGCGTCGCCGCGTGTAATTCGCGTCGATTTACACTCGCGATTCAAACGTTGCGCCAAGGTTTACCGTGTTTCCCTATCAAAATACGCCTGCGTCGTCATGAATAGGATGTACGTCAGCCTCCGAGGAGTAGGAGCACGGGGTGCGATAAGTCGCGAAGGTCACCGGTGTCATTGGAATATCATCATCTAACCTGGTCGTCCGTGTCGTGAGAACGGTGGTGAATTTTTCTTTCTAATTGGCAAATTAATCTCCCCACGCGTCAAACATGCTACCACGTTTCATTAAACCCACGGCTGCAATTGCCCAGCAAGGTGTGAAACAGTTTTCCACTGGTACACAAGTAAGTGTCTATCTGTTGTAACAATTGAACACATGTAACATCGTTTTTGACTTAAATGTTCTTCTAATCGCGTGGCTCATCACAACCGGAATGAATTTCTACCAAAAAGCAGAGAGCGCTCGAGTTTTACGTCTGTCAGTATTCTTCTTTGTCTCTTTACCTTTACCATGGTGAAATAATCTACAAAAAATAAGTTATGCAACTGCCCAAAAATTTTTCCATCGACGTGTAAATGGAATCGCCTCGAGGTCACAGACATTTTCCGCGTAGCTTGTCCTCGCGGTATTTTGTCGAGAGATTGTTGGCTTATTTTTGAATGAAAATCATCCACTCTTCGAATATTATGTCCTCGAGAGAATGCTGAGAATCTCTCTTTCCTAGTAGCCCGATGGTATTTTCTCAATAATGAGTTGTAAATTATCGGAAGGGGTTCGATAATTAAGCTTTGTTATACAGCGCAATGTCAAGGTAGCAGTGATGGGTGCCAGTGGCGGTATCGGTCAGCCATTGTCTCTACTGTTGAAACAATCTCCTCTAGTGACCGAATTATCCCTCTACGATATCGTCAATACCCCTGGTGTCGCAGCTGATTTGTCGCACATCGAGACCCCTGCTAAAGTAACAGCCCATAATGGAGCGGACCAGCTCAAGGATTCTCTCAAGGGTGCTCAGGTATTGTGCAATGAGTATTATAAAACTGCATGAAAATGGATGAATCGTTTAGAATCTATGCTATGAAAATTGAATGCTGATTGTATCATCAAAAATTAGAAAGTATCGCTCTAATTGGTAAAAAAAAATCCTTCGCCATGCGGGTAATTAAAATTTCGCAAGTACATTGATCAGATATATTGTAGTTAGAACCTCTGTATTAATGCAAAGAAAAACCATTAATTTGACACACATGTTCAAAACTTTAAGAGTTCTTACTTACTTTAACGGCAACGCTAATTTTCACTTCGAATTCGACGATTTTGAAACGTTTCGCAAATACTTTTAATTACAAAGCTTACGAATATCGAAATGAAAGTAATTTCCTTTTCTTCAACCGATAACTGCATATAAGATTAAAGATGCACGTTAAGGATTAAAATGAACATGGCTCTGTAAAGCGGGGTTGTGGAAGAATTAAAAATCATAAAATCTAGTGCACACGAAATACTTTTAAACACTAGGTCGTCATTATCCCTGCCGGAGTCCCCCGCAAACCTGGAATGACTCGCGACGATCTCTTCAACACAAACGCCTCCATCGTCCGTGATCTAGCTGCGGCAATTGCCGAAGTTGCACCCAAAGCCTTTATCGCGATTATTTCTAATCCGGTAAATAGTACGGTACCCATCGCCAGTGAAGTATTACAAAAGGCTGGCGTGTATGATCCCAATAGGGTCTTTGGGGTCACTACCCTCGACATCGTCAGGTCAAATACCTTCATCGCCGAGGCAAAGGTAAATAACGAGAGATAATTGTCTTAATATTTATACAGGGAATTTACCTAGACAGAGATATAGGTATACCAAAAACAACCGTGAAAACTGCATTACTTCCTATCTTTCACTGGCCGATAAAAGTATTATAAACGATGACTGAAAAAAAGATGCACTTTGCAATTTTGTTTTAATTGGAGACATCAGATTACGATTTGCAATGTTCTTTTTTTTGTTCTTTATAACCGCACTCGCGTTTTCTCACGTACTACTGTTTTTATAGTTCAAGGAAATACTTGAACCTGCGAGTTCTCTGTAATACTTTTTAAATTCCCCTTTTATAAATGGACTAAAATATTTAAAAAAGATTTGCTCGAATTTGCTCCCCTTTAAACGAACTTGAAAACAGAGCATAACCCGACTTTTTTTTTTCATTACAAATTCTTACACTTCTACTCTTGATTTCGCCAATTTAAAAAAAAAATGAAAACTCAGTACTAGAAAATCAGACCACCTATATAGAAAAGAACACTCTTACAAGTCGCTCTATTCTCGTGGACACAAATTTAAGGAAGAAGTTAGAGAGCGACTGCTTACTCTTAAGTCGCTCTGTATAAAACGCACCTGAAATTAGATAACGATTGTAGGTATGTCATTTGACAAATATTACCGCAATACGCCCCAAACATTGTTCACACACTGCCTTAGCATTGAGACCAGATATAGAGCAGGACAAATATGTTTGAAAATCGCGAAAGGAAACCTCTCGCGCATTTTCTGTTGCAAAACGCACATTTCTCTTATACTTTCTCTCTGCTCTACACCAGGGTCTCGATCCTCTGAAAGTATCGGTCCCGGTCGTTGGTGGCCACAGTGGTATTACTATTGTGCCTCTGATATCACAAGCCACCCCGTCGGTGTCCTTCCCCGACGATAAATTGAAAGCACTCACCGAGAGGATTCAGGAAGCCGGCACGGAGGTGGTTAAGGCTAAAGCTGGAACCGGTTCGGCAACTTTGTCCATGGCTTATGCCGGCGCTCGATTCGGTTTTGCTCTCATCAAGGCCCTTAACGGAGAACAAAACGTAATCGAGTGTTCATACGTTAGGTCCAATGTCACCGAAGCTAAATACTTCTCTACTCCGATTTTGTTAGGGGTAAGTGAAGCATACGTTCGGGCAATCTAGTGCGATAATTGCATCTAGACCATGTAGTTTTTAACGCGAGTGTTGTTATTTAAACGCTTTTGCACAAATATTTCTTTTAGAAAAACGGAATTGAAAAGAACTTGGGATTGGGCAAACTGAGTGCCTTTGAGTCAAAGCTGGTGGAAGCTGCCATTCCGGAACTGAAAAAGAATATCCAGAAGGGTGAAGATTTTGTCAACAAGAAGTAAAGACCCGCGGGAACGCTTCCAGACATCCGATTCCAAACGAACGAACCGACTTTGTAAAAAAATCAATCACACATCTCATAAGAACTCCTTAGAATTTTAATCATGACTTTTACCATGATTTCATAACTTCGGTTCACACGTCATGATGTGCTGTACAATATATACATAGAATAAAATCTTTACCCAAAAAGTAATTTCCACGCTTTATTCATTTCATTCGGGACGCTCTGAGGGCAACCAAAACTGATGAGGTTTTTATTCGATTGGTTTCGCCGAGGATCCGACGGTATGTATTTCAAAACAAAGAGTTTAGGAACAGAGGTCATTATAGATTGAAGCATAATCAACCACTCATATACAAAGTTTAAAATGAAATGACCAATTGTAGATCAGTTCCCTCCTCGCTCGACGAATATACCGTCCTGAGAGGTCATGATTTCAAAAGGTGTTAGTCACGTCAATACACCTAGCAAAATATGTCAACAGAACTCAGTAATCGGTCGAAATAATTTATAGAAGTTTAAATAAAACCCGAGTCGTAAAGTTCTCGCAAATGGCAAAGATCTAACTCAAGTTTTGCGTTTATGAAGTGTCACATCAGGAGACTCACCAATGAATATAACGTGTTGTTTTCGGATAAATTAGAACCAGAATTGGTTAACGGGGAGACTACCTATAGCTACCGGAAATTATCACAGTTTCACGGCAAAATTTACGGGTTAGTTTCGGTATTCCGCATCGACTCCAAAACTTATGAATCTAGGAAGAGATAAGTGCGTGCGAAAGGGAATACTTGCTTCGTCAGAAATTAATCAGAACGTCATCGCTACAGTTCATCGTTGAAAAAAGTGGATAAGATGGCAAGGTGTAAAAATCACAAACGACCGCGTCGTAAGAACAATCTACGAAATACCCCTCAAAAGTCCTGCGAGAAAACCGCTTCCCTAACGACAAATATGGTTTCAAACGAGGTGACCGAAGACATCGACCTTGACTCCACTTTAGAAACAAGCGTAAGCTCCAGTGATACGAGTCATCGTTCGCCAGAATCATTATTATGCGCATTAAACCGACAAGCTTCGCCGTACTACTGTACAGATTTGAGCCCCGAAGTGGTTGCCAGAGTACTTCCTAAGATAAAATTCAATTTAGACGTACACGAAGATGATTGGGCGAAAGACGCGACTACGAGCCGTGCTATTGCGGAAAACTATCGTCTTGAAGGAAACGCCGGGGAAAACAAGTCGGAGCAATTGGAAAACTCGTTAGATAAAGGCTTCAACTCGCGAAGATGGTTAAACGATTTGAGACAACCGAACGTTCCGTCAAAATGCAACAGTTCTTATGGAATCGAATCGAGAAATGTTTCCTTCGAAACTTCCACGGCCCCCGCCGAGATCAAAGGAAGACGCTTGAATTTTAATGACGCTCAAAGTACCTCTAGGACTAGTCTAGCTCGCAGGTCAGAGTGCTGCGAAAGTCATCAATCCGAGAGCACGTATTATACATTTCAAAGTGGACCCAGTGAAGTTGGAAAGATGAGCATCTATAGCGCTTCCTCGTATGGGCATGCACCAGTTGACTTAGATTCGGAGCGGTTGCGAAAGTTAAAGGACAATTTGGGCCCAGAAATGTTTAATGGCTCGATAATCCCAATAGAGACGTCAAGCGACGCTGAACTACGTGAACCGTACGATTTCGATTCCCGAAACAACTCACCTCCTGCAAAGAGAAGCTGCATCACTGCCTCGGGAGTCGGGCGGTCAAATCAACTGGAATTACCCTCCACTTCTGAATTTTATTTGACTCGACCCGAGCCAACGTTGGCAATTAAGATCGAGAATGACGATGTACATCCTGGTACCCGGTCGAAAAGGTGGTGGAAAGATTGGTGGAGTTCCACAACATCCGTAGAACTACCTACGTCTTCGAATTCGGAGAGCAAAGATGGAGAGGTGAGAATATACGATATATTTCGCGCTAATTTCTCTCTACTTTCCATCCGATAATCAAATTGCTCTGCGTCGCATATCGACTAAACTCTTCGCACCTCTTTTAGAACAATTCGCGAGTCTCGTCTTGCCGAGCGCGTCTCCTTCGCGTACGATGTATAACATCGATACAAATTCCGTCAATACCGCGATGGCAAGAGTTGGTACCTCCTCTTCCTAGAATTTCTGAGTTTTGTACGTGGTTCTTCCGAAAGATAATCCGTTTAATCAAGAAGGTATGCCACGCCTTTAAATAATACTCTCGAAAGGTCGGTGAATAGACGGGAATCTTTTCGTATTTTCAAATGCAGGGCTACTCGCGCGTTCTCCACGCGCTTCCTTCTGCAACGCTAGAATCGCCGAGGACATCCCCGTTGCCGAACGAACTAGCCCACGTTATAGAAGTGATACGCTTTGAGAACGAACACACGGTATCCATGCTGAAGGAAAGACTGACTCACCTCTCCAAGGAATTAACGCAGGTATGTCTTGCTCGCGACAGAAAAAAAAACGATGTACTCCTAAACGATTATCCGAACAATGGATTCAAAATGTTGAACGATCCGGTACCATATTAGGCACGTGTGACGAGTGAAACGACCCTCGCAGCGCTGGCTAACGAAGTCAGTGGAATGCGCGCTGTGAGCAATCAGTTGTACGGAAGTAATAGTACACTAGCCGAGGAATTGAAAGCTTTGCACAAAACTCTAAAGACTATGCAGTGCGAGCCACCCTTAGCGCCTTCACCTCCACCTCCTCCCCCACCTCCTCCCCCACCTCCTCCTCCGCCACTACCGCCGAGTGCGTCGTTATCGCTACCAAACACACCGACTACCTCGAGCAGTAGCAGAAGTATCAGAACGCCTATCAGAAAATACTCCACACCGATAAATAACAGGCCTTCTATAACGGTCGAAGACCTGTTGAAGGTTACACTGAAAAAGGCGCCTCATAACGCCAAGGTATAAGCAACTGACATTACTTACATCTATAAAGCAACGCGAGTGAATGCCTACTTCGGTATACTCTTGACCGAATTCAATTTAGCTTCAGTACAATTTCATTTTAGGCCACCGAAGAGAGCAACGGCACTAACTCAGTCCCCAAGATCGCGGGTCCCGTAGTATCATTGGACATGCTGCACAGCGTAAAATTGAAACCACCCAGGCGCAGGTCTAACGAACGAAATGTAAGCTTATCGAGGTCACGTTCCATTAAAAATGGTCCACTACCTACTTCGAGTTTGTCCCCGATCACGGCAGGAACAGAAAACCCGCTGTCGCGAATCCTGCGGCAGGTAGACACGGAAAGACGGAGATCGAAAGGGCGACTATCGAGCACCGTGCACAGTGAGAACGACTTTTCAAAGAGTCCCCAACGTTTTGGTAAGATGCGACAAAGCAAGTCTCACGGTGTCCTGACGGACGGTACGAATATATGAACTATACTCGTCGCACTGACGGTGGTGCATAAACAATCGCGCTCGTGCATACGTGAAAACCGAATTTTTTTCCTCCCCTGCAGAAGCCAATCGTATAGCGAATTGCAAAGCATCGTCGTGTCTTTACAGGATTCGCGTCATTTATCACTCCTTCACAGAATCGGAATGACCGTATGAATATCATATAAAACGAACAGAAAATGACAATCGTTTCTCTACGAATATTACAGAGGATCTTAGAGGTCCAACGCTCGTTCGATATGCGCGTGACTAATTTGATTTTATAATTGACCGCGACAATATTTTTGCGAATTAGATTGAAAATACGGATTGAACGCCACATCTCACATGCATATGTATATTTCATACCCTCGACGCTATTGTAAACTGATGTTTTTATACTATACAAATAACGTAAAATATCGTATAAAAGGAAAAAAGACGCGTGTACATGTATATATATATATGATCAATACAAATTTGAAAGAAATGGACGTTTGTAATCACTTTATTTTCATCACTTTTTAAGTGTGGCTTTACAGTAAAATTCGTACCCAGTTTATCGTATTAAGTCTAATACAGATTGAACGCATGCGAATTTAAAATACGATGAATTATATTGTTTCTAAATTTCATTCAATTTAGGTAAACTGAACGCATGTGACCGTGTATTGCCTACATTATCGAGATGGCAGATGATTTTTTTCGAGTGTTCGCCCCGTTTTCTTTTCCGTTTCCTCCCTCCCTTCTAACGAATTACTCTTGCGTTTCTTATAGGAAGTTTCGTAATTTTACATTATTCGATATCGATTCACTATTGCAAAAGTTTCTTTTTTTCACAACTTCTCTCCGCTCCTCTCTTATGCAATTAAAATTATTATTATACTTACTCTTACGGTGTTATTAATATTATATTTAATGTTATCATTTATAACATATTTATAATATAATTATTAATATTACTGTTATAATACTTAAATGAAGGGGCACGCCGCCACACACCGATTTCTTCGCAAATTACTCTTTGTGTCTCCACTGTTTTTCAAAAGCACGCCCTGTGCCAATATCCTGCACGCGTACGCCAAGTTCAAAATTCCTACATCTCGTATCGTCATTGGTACAAAATATATCGGCGAACTCGGCGCTTCCGGCAAAAACACCGATCGAATGGAAGGTTCCTTGCTTATTCGCCTCCTACTGGGGCTCCTCTTACCTCGGTTTTCGAAGGTGAATACAAGAGTGTACGATCGGCCAATTCGAAAGATGAGAGAGAAAGAGGGAGAAACAGGGTACAGAGAGTCATTTATTCGGTCATTTTTCATACCAAGCTACCAATATACAGTTTACATAAAACAGTATGCAAACGTGCATTCACATTAATAGCTAGCTATAGGCTCGCTAAGTTCTTGGTATGAACGTTGCGCTCTAAACGGGCTCCGCATTTTCCTCTTTTATTATGTCAGCAACACGCTCGGATGGGAGAAGCATCGGAAATATAAAACGAAGGAATCTAGTTTCTCGAGTTCCATTTTTTCGCTACGATCGATCGACCATATTCCGTTCAACGAAAGAGAGCGCAACGACGAAATGAAACTTTCGCTTCGCTGTTGCTCTGATATTGGCTACCTAGCCCTTGGTAGTTCGAACTCACGCACACTCGCGAAAGAGGGAGAAAGAGAGAGAGAGAAAAAAAAAAGTACTCCCCCTCGTCTCCAGTATCGGCGTTATCGTCGTACGCAGACATAAACTGTACGCGTCCGCCGCTTAGCCGTTGAACGATATATATATGTACAATCACTTGTCATAAGATATTAACTCGACTGAACGGTGACTTTAGAATTGTTCTCTCCAGATTTTATTTCATTTACATCACTCTGTTCCAATTGCAGAGCATTGCCAGTTGTACAATTTGAAATCGAAATAGCGCGTGTACTTATACAAAAAATTAGACGTTTATGATATTTTCAGAATGACGAGTCTTCTCGCGTAATTTCATTGCCGCGCACACGTACACGTAATCATTAAGGATACTCTACTACGCGAATAATACGAAGACGATGCACCTGAAACGACGTCGAACCTGTGATAAGTTCTCCATTCCTTTTTCTCTTTTTTCCTTCTCACAATCCCGGAATACTTGTACAGATTTCGTAATTTATCAAGATAATAAAAGTTGGTAAGTAAAAGTCTACGGTAAAAATTTGTTGATGGAGTATGCCACTAACGTTTGGTGCGATGCTCAATATCTTGCACAAATCGATCACCACCCGCGTCCCAACTACACTGGATTTGGATTTCGGATGATCGGTATTAATTAAAGGAGAGTTACAATCATTTATAAATAAGGAATACAACCATTTAGGAATTTTAATCCAGGCATACGCAATGCAAAAATAACGCGTTGCAACATGTTCCCTGGGATCATACGCTCGATACAGCATCAGGGTTTGCATTGCAACGGGCAATAAAGAATCGCCACGCTAAATGCTTGCAATCTCACTATTACGCGGGGTGCGTGTCATTTACATAACTTTCTGCGTGCTCCGTAACTTAACGTGTGTGATTGGATGATTTTGGAGTAACCGTACATACGTGCGTACATCGGGTCACACAATCGCTAAAGATCTCCCCCTCCCCGCCCCGACCTCCCACCTGCTGAACTGTTTTCTTTTGCTTAAGGGTTATTAAGAGTTTTTGTTGTGTTTCATTCGTATGCGCAAATAACACTCACTGCAGTTAGAGTTACGACACATCCTGATCCTCCACATCTTGCAGCTGCTCCTTCTGCTCTCCCTCGCCTGTATACACAAACAGAAAAGACGGGAACGTATTACGTTACGCCCAAACAGATGTTCGCAGGTAACGCCATAATCGCGAATGATGTGGGTGCGATTGTTCAGCATCGTTTAACCAAACCGAAAGTAATCTTTGAAAACTATTTTACGGTGACGCGATAAGATACTTTTAAGGCAGAAACACGAAACGCGATCGTTGAATCCTGGAATATATTTCACAACGTGGCTAACCTGGAGGCAATTCGTAGTGAAAGTGAGGAGGGAGGGATTTTTAAGGGTGGGTGTCACTGGTGATGCCTACGGCTCCGTCGCCTTGAACTGTCGGCTGCTCAGATTCTGACTCTAAATCAGAAAGCATCTGTGCCCAATAACCACTTGGGTATGATTTGCATTAGCTCTGAGAGTAGTTCAATGATCTATTATCGCTGTACACGTGGTAGCGGCCACGTGCCGTTTACACGACAAAGACGTTAGTCTGGCGTTAAAATTCGCGTATATTTTCAGTATTTATTTCGAGCCACGGCGAATGGCGCACACGCCGTATCGACGCGGCGTTTTGATACGCCGATTAGGTGAAAATCGGGAGACGCGCGAAGGTTCGGGGAATACGGATTTTCCCCGGCGTTTTATCGATTCGTAACCCGAGGTTGCTAGATTATATCGCTTTATACGGATTTTGGGAATGAAGGAAGGGTAAGCGACCGGTTGATCTTAGCGCGAATTCTCCGATACTAACCGTCACCCTGCATATCCGAGGTCCATAAGGTGAGGTTGTCCCTGAGGAGTTGCATGATGAGAGTCGAATCCTTGTAGCTCTCCTCGGAAAGGGTGTCTAGTTCGGCGATGGCATCGTCGAAGGCAGCCTTCGCCAGACGGCACGCTCTGTCCGGACTGTTTAGAATCTCGTAGTAGAACACCGAGAAGTTCAGGGCCAGTCCTAGACGGATTGGGTGAGTCGGGGGTAATTCCGTCATCGCGATGTCGCTCGCCGCTTTGTAGGCCACTAGGGAATTCTCCGCTGCCTCTTTCCTGTCGTTTCCTATCGCGAACTCTGCCAGATAACGGTGGTAGTCACCCTTCCTGCAATCGTTAAGGACGCGACGCGAGTGGCGTTGAGAAATGTTCGCGAACGATTCAAGCTGAAGTAGCCCGAACTTTCGCCGAGAATAATGATAATTACATTTTGTAATAGAAAACCCTGGATTCCCCAGTGGAGGCACAAGGAATCAGATGTTTATCCAATACTCCAAGTATGTCGGCGCAGATATCCCTGAGTTCTCTTTCAACTTGAGATCGGTATTGGCGGATCATCTCCAGCTTCTCCTCGGCTCCCTTGTTTTCCTCCTTCTGCTCGATGCTCGAAATTATCCGCCAAGAAGCCCTTCTAGCTCCAATGACATTCTTGTATGCTACCGACAATAGATTCCTCTCTTCCACGGTGAGTTCGACATCCAACGAAGCCACTTTCTTCATTGCCTCCACCATTTCTGTAAAAGACGGTTGCATCATTGTTTAAAAAATATAAACATTCGAGCACCCTAAAGCTATTTTCTATGAAAATTCCATTTTTTTCAAAGATCGTGGCATCTCTTGTTCTCCCCTGAAGAGTCCGATTCTAATTACGACTTTAACTGTAATCGTAATTCTAGCTTTTTATTTACCACCAAAAAAAAATCCAATCTTGCCAAAATAAAGGTGGAATTGCAAGGTGGGTTGCAATGCATTCCGAGTCCAATGAGGTATCGTTGAAAAGAGATAATGGGGAAAAAACCGAATGACGCTATTTGAGCCCATGGAATAAATTAGTTTCATCCAAATTGTGTCATAAATGCAGAGAGTTATCGCGAACGTGGTATACCAGCCAAGATGTACAAGAACGGGGGATAGCAGGCACAGATCAATACTTTCCTTCGGCTATGACCTCCCTTGCTTCTCTCACCCCCTTGCCAGTCTCACCCTCCACCTGCTCTTGCTACCCTCAAATTTAACCCCCTATCCTTTAAACCCTTCCCAGTTCAAACTTATAAATACATTTAATGCCTTTCTTGTCTTTAAACAAATTTGTTGACCCTCAAACCAAGCACTCTAAACGCGATTTTCTTGGCATAAAAAAGTACTCCAAAAATCGCACTCTTTACACATTGGACTCAAATTTACAGTTTGAAAACCTTCCAGCTCCTTTAAGAAAGTAAGAAAAACAAGATTTCTTCCTCAGCCTTGTTCAAATTTGGAAAGACTGCAATCTTCTACACGAAAACGTCAAACATCATTCTATCCAATGATGTGAAGGAGAAACATAAAAATGTAGACAGGGTCAAAGCATGTACAATATCACGCCTTTTGCACTACTCGATGGACCGGTAGTCTTATACTACTCTGGAATGTAATACATTGAAATATATCGTCCCCTTAGAGCAGAAGTATACTTTGGCCAACATTTACAAATGTAACTTGGTATAGTTCTGCTCTAAGGCGATGATATAAGAAGCTTGTGTATGCTTGTTTGAATTGATAACACCATGAGTACATTGTTACTGTAAATCTTGAGTCGTACTGTACAATTCAAGTGAAACGAATTTAAATTGATGACTTTTATCAGATGTCAGTAATATTAAAAATAGGAATGGGAAAGCTAGGTGTAGATTACAACTGAGCAAAAGAAATTTAGTATTTTGCTATAAGATGATTCAGAGTTTTCAAAGAGACTGGAACAATGAATAATTTTACAATAAAATTTTCAAGTTTATTGGCATGTGGAATTTCGCTAGATAAAGTATTGTGCGACACACAACAAATGCAAAGGAGTCAGAGAATTATATTACACGTTTTTAGTCGGATGAGGGAATCTAATGATTTTTTCCCAAAAAGGAGTCCAAACGAAAATTTCGGAGCAAAGCCGGCAGAACACCCACGAGGATGACAAGGTCGAGGTCGGAATCGATTTGGAAAGCAAATTACATAGGTGAAAAAATCGGATCCTTAATTTTTTTTTTTCGGTGCTTTCAAGGCCAAACGCTACGAGCGAGCACGCTACTACTACGTACGTAGTAAGTAAGCTGGCCGACGATCGGTGGGTGTCGGTATCTATGCGTCACTCAGTGAAGGAGCAAGCTAGCGGTTATCCATCAGGGAATCCCGACCGTTCACACGCCTAGCAACGCTGTTTTCAAAGTACTCGGAAAATGAACGGAGCGGCCAGTGGACAGAACGGAGTCGTGCGAAACTCGCGATAAATCGGTATTGCGGGATCTCGCGCGTGTATCGCAAGGCAGAAATCCGCGAAAGGGAAGGTGTCCCTCCGCACGGGTCGCGAGGCGCCGGTTGTGCGTGCCGCGGAGAGCGATCAGTCACTTTTGACGTTTCGCCGTCGGTTTTGACAGATCTCCCGCGATTTCACTGACGAAAACCGCCGCGAACTCGCGAGCGGTCGAGGGATAAGTGAGAATTTCGCGAGGGAACGCCGCGAGTCGCGTGCGGTGGCTGTGCGGGGGCCTTCAACGCTCGAGTCGAGTACGACGGATTTTATGGATTTCAGGGAGCAGACCGGACGCGTTTCCCGGAAAATATGTACTTACCGTCGTAGCGTTCCGCCTGCTCGGCCAGCTTCGCTTTGTAGACATTGTCCTCCCGCTCCGACATCCTGGATGCTAGCGGATTTCACGAGTAGACGAAAGGATTCGAGGATTCGCACCAGTTAGGTATCACTGAAATTCAGACACCTCCTCGGACGGCCGCTCGCAAGCTTACTGAGCAAGATGGCGGCGCCCGCCAACAATCGAAAGCAGTTCCCAACAACGCAGACTCCGTAGACCCTCCACTCTTCTCAAATCTGATGTATTACTGCGCGTGACGTCATTGACGGGGAACGCGCATGCGACAACGTTTTTCCCGCACCGACAGGTTAAGGAATGCCGAAAGAAACGCGTACGATTCCGACGTAGACGAAAATATGTCGAAGAAACGCGTTAACCGTAAACGAGATAACGATTTCGATTAACTTTCCACTTCGACGAGAGCGTCGTACAACGCGATCGAGAATCGGCTGGCCGGAGAAGGAAGTAAAGCGACTCAAGATGGAAAACTTCGAGGAGCCAATCAACGACGGTGTACCCGTTCTCATTGACGGCGAAGCACGAGACGCCGGTCAGTCGCACGATCATCATCGGATCGTTGCGACGTTCGCGATCGGAGGTGCTCGGGTTTTCAACGGACAATCGTTCCCGTAGGAAATTGAGCAATCGAGCTTGAGGCGTATTTTCCAGCACTTAAAATTCATGAACCTCTTTATTTCGTTTATTTCATAAAATGATTTTACAGGAAACGTGACAATTACGATAACGTGACCTTTTCATCTTCGTCATTGTTTCCGACGCGTAATACATTGCCAGTGTTCCCCTTGTAACGGCATTCTCGAATCTCGAAAAAAAAAAAAAATTTTGAAATAATACTACATTCATACAACACTCCAAACGATACGCAAAACTCCTTGGAACCGCCGGCACGCAAAGATCGCACCGTGGTGCCTCTCAGGCGTGGATGAAGAGTATAGACTTTAGTTCTTCACAGTGTTTCCTCCTCATCAGATCGATCCCCGATTCGAAACGTAGCAGGCACTTATAACGCTGAACATGAAAAAAATGTCGAACAGAGGCTGTGCAGATTTCTTAAGCGCAAAACAATTGTATCTAGTCTCTGAAATAGGTGCCTGATATGGTTTACCTATTAGATAGAAATTCTAACATCTCCAAGCACCATACATCCGAATTACCGTACCGTTTGAAATTATTTATATTAGATGTACTTCATATATTTATAGGTATGTGTATACAGATAATATATCTTTTGAATCGACTATTAAAATATTATAGTACAGCCTGGGTACAAATGCAACGACCTTTCCAAGTATTCGCTGCGAGTCAGGTGTTTCTACCCATGTCGACCGACGCGTTTCGGACGTGGTTATATCGTCCGTCCTCAGCCTCGGACATTGCGAACGAAATAGCCCTCGTGCTGGGAAATAATCGAGATGTACAGTAGGATTGTTCCAATAATAATAATAATAATAATATATATATATATTAACAAATGTGGATCGCGTACAGCAAAAAGTTATAGCAACGTTGTATACAAAGCTTAGAAAGCCTCCGTAAATCAATAGTTTGGAAGCTCGTACGCCACTTTAGCTATATGTATACTCCCATCTTTCCTTCGCGTTGGTATATTTCTAGGTTGATCGCGCGTGGCTAAAATCACTCTTTATTATCGTATGATACTTTCGCTTGGGTAGACAAATGTATAAGTTCATGGGCGCACGCGCGCATGGCTCAGTGCCGGGAGAAAGTCGAAAGAGAGAGTGCTACTTTTTATAAATCAGATTTTCAAAGAGGATCTAAGGTTTTACAAAAATCGATCGCTCGATGACTGCATCTACTCGGCCATGACGTGTCACCATGCATAGCTCGCGCGCCCTTCTTTCGCGTCACATCGAATTTGCATTCGATTCGATTAGAAGAAAAGGGCGCGCGAGCTATGCACGGTGAAACGTCACGCCGAGTAGATGCAGTCATCGAGCGATCGATTTTTGTAAGAGAAAATTCTGACGAAGGCTACCTTTTCACTCTAACGACGTCGTCGTTGTTGAACGAGCATTACTAAATTACAGACAGGACGGTCAGACGTATCTATCGTATGATTTTTGGAATAAACCGAGTCGACGAATGACATTTTTCAGCTCGCACGTGACATGCACAAGCTAAAATTGTTTCCGTAAGAATGGATCAAAGTTTGCGAAAAGTAAGAAAGAAATAATTTGGCGACTCGCGCGAGCACTAATTCAAGTACGCGTGTGCGGACGGAGATACGCGTGCGATCAACTGTGTATACACGATACCGCACGTAAACGACGAGCGACGCAAGAATTTTTGACGGTGGAAGAATCCAAAATCAAGAGTAATAGTTGCCATCGAGCTGTAAAAATCGTGCACTCAACCTACACCAAACGCGAATGAGCGTTCATTGACTCGGGTGAAGCGAAGACGATCCGTTTGCAAGGGTCGATAAGCGGGTTGACCGAAAAGCAAAAATTTTAATTAGCCACCTTTTGTGCATGTCCTGAAAGCGTGAATGCCAATCTCTTGCCGGAATATTGGAAGAATTAGCCCATTGCCGAACGTCCATCATTCAGAAACACTGCGTCATACAATTCCGTTCTGAACATTCACAGGGCGAGCAACTCTAACAAAGTGAGTTAAAACTTCATCGATTTAAAAACGAACTAAAATATATTTGGACAGCGCGACCAATCCCCCTTTTCTTTGCAAACCCAATATTCTCCGTTATACACGTGGCAAAGACTGTCCGTATAAGAGTCCTGCTGCTTCTTAAACCATATCGGCTCGTAAGGCTCGTACGGCAAACCTACGATAAACGCACAAAGACTTCAGTATATGTAGTTTAGAAAGCGCGATAAGAATGGGGAAAAAGCCATATCCACTCACCTTCCGCGGCAGCTTTTTCCGCTTCGGCTTCGCGAGCTCGTCTAACGGTACGTTGCTTCTCTTCGAGTCGTAATTTGTGCGCATTAGCTTCGTCCCAAAGTCCGTTCTCCATTAATCGTTGATCGGGTCTCAATCTTGAATCGGTCGGGGCCACTCCCTCCTCCGGTTCGTTAAGTTGACAGGCAAACTCCGTGAATGAATAATATTTCTCACAATCTTCCCTGTAACGGCACACAATCGGGAGGAGTTCAATGTAAACGATCCATATTTCGAGATTAACGTGAAATTATCTCATCGTTTGTGACACTCGCGCCAAAGAGCGAAGAGAAACGCAACGTATTCCTTAATTTGATGTCTTCGATTCTTTACAACTTTCTCCTTTTTCTTACAAAATTCTCATTTTCACTGAGACATTCATCGGTAAGAAATAGAAGAGAGGATCGGAAACTGACTATTCTCGTAAACTTACGGCGGCATGCGACGTTTCCAAGCGAGACTGAAAGGTCCCATTTTATAATCGGGATTGTCCGGCGTACCGGAAGTACTGTGAACGGGAGCTATCTCTATTTTACTATCCCAAGTACCCTGCACGACCCATTTAACGTCTTTATTCAAATTCATCACGACTCCTTTAACCTTGCGCTGACTGTCCCTCGAAAAGTACGAATACGGTATGTATTTCAAGTGGCATTTGATGCCGTCCTTGTGATTGACGATATCCATATCGCCGCTTTGATCGACCCACAGCTTTCCGACAATGATATTGTGAACCGTTGTAGTGACTTTCCGCCATGTATAATGCGCGTCGTTTCCGACAAATTCCAGGTGCGCCGTACCCAAAGGAATTACCTGAATCGAGAAAGTCCCGTTTAATAATAATTCGCGCCGACATTTTAAGCGACGCACCGTCGTGGTGGACGCAAGCAAGAATAATACCTGAAGGTATTTTCCGCGAAATTTCGATGCCATGGTAAATTCCTGCCAACAACGCCACTTTCGTCCCTCGCAAAATTGAGCCACCATCGGTGGATGATGGGACACTTGCTCTGAAATTGCTTTCCATCCCAGGTCGTCGGTACGGTCGCACTCGTACGTTTCGCCGAGCAGAGGATTAAAAGGTTTACCCGTTCTCGAAGCGGTAGTGGAATAGCTGGAGACGGTGAAGGCCGCTACGTACGCCATTTGCTCGTACTTATCCGTGCATTCGGCCGCCCTATTTGCGACACAAATTAATACCGAGTGTACAATCACGCAGACGTAGCCGATTCGCTCGCACCATCGCGACTCCAATTTGGCAATGACTTTCTTCCGCGCGTACCTGTCGAGAATTTCCGAGTACTCGTAATCTTCTGTAAGCCGCTGGAGCATACTGAGCGGCTCGGAAAAGTTGACGGGCATCGGGATTTTCGAGAGCTCCTTGCCGATGCAGTTCTTCATGATGCTCCACAGATTGAGAGGATAATTTGGCTTTTCCGGCACTCTGGTTCTACGAGTCTTCTTCGTCGCGGCGATCACCCCGGTGATATCCGACGTCCTCCCGCCATTATTCGACTGCCAAGCCGTCTATCCGATACACAGGAAGCAATTTGAGTAACACGCGAGTACAATTTCAGCATCTCTTTTCGATCTGCATTAAATTAAGATCGAATGAGAGACCATCTTCTTGCGATACGTATTTTTTCATTCAAAGAAAGGCTCACGTTATCCAGAGTGTCGGTAGACGAACGTGGGGCGGGATTCGGGACGGATGTACGCGCGGTGAAATCGGTCACGATGCGATAAGAATCCATCCTGTTGGAGTTACCCGTAGATGGTGGCGTTCCGTCGCCCTCCGAGCTGGATCCATCGTCGCTGCCTTGAGAATCCGTTCGATCTCGTCGACCGGATATGGAGTTACCCGTTGCGATACTCAAAGTGAAAGTGTCCGATTCTTGCGCGTCGTAAAACTCCACATTGTCCTCTTCGTCCTCCGAGGGTGAAGTATCCACCGTGGTATCTGATTTATACGAATAACACGATCAAACGGGGCTTCCGACTTGATCCGGTGGAACGATTTCCTTCCTGAGAAATGTTAACTTCGAACAACCTGCCTACAATATCCTAGATAAACTAAACGGTATGAAAGCAGGCGAGTAATAAGAATGTTATCGTAAAATCGAACCTTGGACACATAAATGACGAGATTGTCAACCTCTTTCGATTACTCCGGTTTTGCGCTAATAGCCTCTCCGTTCTTGCCTGATGAGCAGATAGAACGGAACCGTGTCACGAACTTTGAAAATTATTCACGCGCGATTTGAATGGCTGCTGTCCAAAACGGTTTTAAAAAAAAGTATAGGTACAGATTATAATTTGCCAAGCTAGCTGCGGTTTGTAGATGCCATGTATCGTGAACAAGGACAAAAGAAGCCACGCAAGTCTCTATCACACACACAAATCATACGCGACGTGTACGGATGATATAACTCAGCTGATTACACGATACTGTGGCATGAAGCTCAACGCAAAAGATGGCTGCGTCGAAAGCTGCTCAAGCTGCCACCTGCTGAGCTTGAAGTGAACTTGGAAAAAAGGGCGAAAATTCGAAAAGTCTCTCGCGAGCCCACTTCCGCGCAAACTTTCCCGTCTTCTAGGTCTTTTTAAATCCAGTGTCCGTTGATGTCACGGTTTCCGATGTCTCATAAATTCTCGGTTTAATTACACTTACATCTACATCTCAATCATACGTAGGCGTACAAGTGTGCGTGTGCATGCGTAGGTATACATATGTATGCTTTTAGCAAGAGTTCTTGGATACTGCTTCGTCATTGGAATGACGTATATGTATACGATACAACGATTAAGAAGATATCAGGCATTTACAGTAAAATGCAATCACAACTTTCGCGTGTCGTCATTGCACTTTACGAGCACGTAAGCTTCGATGTAAAAACAATGACGCTTCAAAATGGCAATTGACTTTAGTCGCATCAAGTGGTGGGAGAACGAGATGATTGTTTCTCTACGATGCAGGTTTTGTAGACCTTGCTCCGCTATAATAAATCACGTGAGTGATACAAGGTGATACGCTTCATAACTCTCGCAATACATAAACGGCTTTCACGATTGCCTTCCATTGAGCGCAGCTGAAGAGTCGACGATGCCGCATCTATGGAAGGCGACCACGAAACCGAATTATGTACTTCGAAAAGAATTAAGGAAATGGAATAGTAAAAGATTTGATATTACGGGAAGGTCTATTTCCTCCTGCCGAGATTGTCATTGGTAATGCGTGCTGCGCAGCTTCCTCCAAATGAGAATGTTGTCTGGCCAGTTGCTCGACCATTTTTTCGATTCGTTCCTTCTGATCTCGTTCGTGCTGGAGCATCTTCTGCCACTTTGGTTCTTGTTGTTGTGCTACGTGTAAATACTCGCCACTCGCCTGAAATAAATGACTCGAGTTATGATCGTGGACGCGTGAACAAAAACATCCACATTTTTCTATTACAAGTACTATAGATTCTTGCTCCCCGGATCAAAAAATAATCGTGCAATCACGCTGTACGCCAAATGGGAGGTGTCGCTGATTTATCGACCAAACCTCGAATGAGAGCGTCATGAACGGATGATGTTAACAGTCAACTATTCGATCGATCGGTCACACCAGACGATTTGGAGAATATCTCGCCTATATGCGAACCATGAGAATCGCCAACTATATACATCGGCCCGTGGGCGAACGACTGAACAGTCAAACGTCAGCCTCATTTATTCGTAATTCTCTCGGTCGAGGGTCGATTGATCATCGGTGACACCTTCTATTAGCGTTGCAACGCGATTGGACAATTACTTCTCTGTCCCTACGCTAAGCCCGCAAGTCGTGACGTGAGAGAGAATTTACTTTGCGCAAACTCGTAAACTAGTTTTTCGCGGAGAAACACGTCGCGTACTATACTTCCGAATATTGAGCGACACATCCGGTAGGATCTTTAATACGACGGTTTGTACGAAACTTTTGCACTTACGCTAATCATAGCATTGGCAGCTGCACGGTACATCGCAACGCGTTCGTTAATCGTTTTAAATTTCGACGCGAGCTCAGGATTTGCAGTTTCCTGACTTTCTAAATCGTGCAATCCGCGCTTGAGACTCGCTTCTCTTCTGATCAGCAGATTGTAACAAGATTGTAAATTTTCCAAACGATCCGTTAAATCCTTCACTATCGGGGCATGCTCTCCCCTTTGATTCTCATTATCCTGGTATTCCTCATCTTCCTCCTCTGTAACAAACATACCTAATGATTAGTCGAATTCGATTCCCACTTTCTGATAACCAAGTGTAACCATCCATGCCCTTCTTCGAAGAATAAAGTAAGCCGTTTCGATAGGGGTGGAAGGGAGAGAGGGAGGGAGGGGGAGAGAGAGCCACGAAAGAAAGTCCATACAAACCAGATTCCATAACTTGAATAGCTCTAGCCTTGGCCAATTCGAGCGCGGTGACCCATTGCTGACGCTCTAGCTCGTTAGCAGCTCTGATGTGAAATGTCTGAGATCCACCGTTGCTTACAAAGAAGGTACAAGTATCCAAGGTATGTATTAAAGCCCCGTGCAGAGATATCGTGCCTCGACAAGTATGCTTCATTTCTGCCTGACTTCTAAACAGAGGATAAGAGTACGCAAGCTCTTCTACAGTATTCTTTGGCATTGCTAAATGTAGTCGACACGAAGGAAAATAGACGGAATACTCCGACGCTACCATACCGCCGTGAACCTCGATCGAAACGCCCATAAGGTAGAAGGTGGCAGCATCTAATGAATTCAGAATTTAAAAAAAAAGAAAAACACCGGTTAAAAGGTCGATCCATTTATCTCTTTGGTATAAGAAGAAATTGAATTCTCCACGGGTTCCACATAGCGGCAGTTTAACAAAGTACACAAGTCTATACGTTTACAATTGGATTCTTTGAATAGCGTCGAGGTACACCGTCTGTATTAGTTTGTTGTACCGAAATTAACTACACACAATTGACCTAAATATAAACGTGTTATCGTTAACTTTCAAGGAAGCTATCCCACTACCATAATTTTAAAATGATATATCTATTTCTTTCCATCCTTCGAGTATGAATCACAGACAGAGGTCGCAGTGGTACCGCAAACATGTGTGATTCAAAGGAGGAATGTGAATTACAATGAAACCTCAATTAATTGTCGTAACAATAACTGCCGTTGTTCGCCTAACGGTTCTATTTCTGTTGCTCAATCTTTTCAACTCCACCTACATACAATAAAGTGCTCGCTATGTATACGAATGTGCACGCATAATAAAAATAACAGTAGACAAACCACAGACATTGAGAAGCTTCCTAAGTCCTGCAGACCGACAATTACAGAGTACAGAGTATACAGTCGGTGAAAACCGGAAAAGGAATTAAACACAAAAATATCGCCTGCAGCTCCTAAGAAGAACATCGTAATTTGAGCTTATCCGGATTAAAATCTAGAGACTACGTGGAATTCGGATACCAAAGCTTCTCTCTCTCTCTCCCAGCGAGAAATGATATTCTTCTTAGGGGTTGTCGGGGTGCAAGACTAGTACATGACTAACGAAGCAACAGAGAAAAGCTAACTGATTGATCCTAGCATCTACTAATTCCGTGCCAATTCAATCTAAGTATGCACGAGCCGTGAGAACGACGAGCTTACAGCTTTCATTTATCCAAATCCTACAGAAAAGGACATTTCAAAACCATTTACATCGAAGCTCGAGGCGAGTATCGCGTGACATATAGGTATATGTATAGGTATAGGTATACGGTAGTCACACGCGAGACAATGTAGGCGTGTTATGCGGATATAGGTACAGTCAAACTTCCCACATGACGTCATTTATCATCTTTACTCGATTCCGTCAAACAAATGCCCCCGACGCAAGACTTATTATACGACTGATATACGGCATACGAAATATCTCTTTTATAACTTATCACCCGGGAGAAGAATACATGTCTACAGAGTCGCGACATTCAATTTATAATCAAGTCAGTCCTTGGAAAACTCAATGAGAGGATTATACAGCCTGGCTTCTGTAAACACCGAAAAGTGTGTACCTCACTCGCTTCTAACGTCTGAGCCCCGTCGACTCTTCTCTAGCTCCTGCGCCCGTAGGAGACGAAGGTCTCTTTGGTTCTCTTGATTCATTTCTAAAGCCAGTTAGGAAGAAAAGGGAAAAGGATCCGAAAGACGGCTGGCAATGATCTTATCTGGCCGGAGGCCAGGAGTTCCTTTGAATACTAGACCGAAAATGGGGGTTATACTTGCCGACGTGAGTTCACTGAACCCAGGCTGAACAATTTACGCAATATGTCTTCAAAGTAGTCACGCTCGACTTTTGATCGTCTAACATACTTTTTTATCAGTCTACTGAGAAAACTGTGTGGAATCATGATATCATACAGCTATTTACATCACTTAGACAGATGTGCAAGTGTGAATGAAATGCTACATTTGACGTTAAACGTTACTTAAACGGTGCAAGTATCGCTTAATAATAAATAGGAACGTATAACGGACTGCAGTAACAATAACGAGATGAAGAAATACAGAACGTAGACACATTTTAAGAGATTTGCAAAGACCGAAATTGGGGGGAAATAGCAGTTTCAAGTAGTCTCGAATTCACGATTCTTTTGTGAGCCCAGCCAGTTTTACTCGTCAATTTTGAAATAAAAAATTATTCGTTCACACAATTATCATGTCGCGAATCCCCCAAACTTTCAGACTTCTATCCAGGTTCCTAAACCATCCGGGGGGGCGCGCACGTAAAGGGTGATATTAAAATGTATAAATTAACATGACTTTAGAGTATACAGGAGACTTTTAAAGCGGATGAGAACGAAATGAAACCAACATCTTTTCGCCTGTTTAATTTTTTTTTTCTTATAGGAGGGTCAGGATTTCGGCGGTTCGGTTGTTTTACTTACTCGGAGGCTCTGCCAGCTCTCCGCTTGCGTCGTGTCGATATCTTTGGCCCCCCTGTTGGTTCGGTCCTAAACAATCCATAAAACAAATAGACCCCGTTCACTTTGCGCACATTGCATTTCAAGCATCTTCTGATTTCTCAGTTGTCCCGAACTTTCTATTCCATTATTACTTTCTATTCTATTACTTATTTTCCATCGCAAAATATCGATATATAAACTTCTCCCACAAACATTTACTCCAAAAATTCGTTTAAAGAGATTCAATCCATTACTTTGACAACTGTTTATATACCCATGAATAACATTAAAGTAGCTCCTGTCAATTATAATGGCTTGTAACAGTTACAGCGTGTGCATACCACTTAAATGGGAATTAACATTATTTAAAATTCCTTCTTAACTTGCTTTTGATGTAACGAATAATTTCAAGTTTCTTTCAAAGGAATCAAAGATCCATCTCCCCTTTATTCTAACGAGTTGAGATTTTGATGATCTTCCCCTTAAAAAAATCAACTAACACATGAATGTAATGCAGAAGGAAAGAAAAAACTGGACTATCCACGTATAAAAAGAAAACATTCGCGGTTGAATTATCATTGGCAGCGAAAATAAATGTCTAAAAGTCTATAGAGCATTTTGCACCCTCTGATGCCAAAGTATTTTCTCCAATACTGTTGTAAAATATTACTGTAGTAACAGATAGTTAGGTGTAATTTACCCAAGAATGTAAATTCCCTGATTAATGATAATTAGTATTGTACAAGGTATCGATTAGGGACAAGATTTTCTCAAACGATAAAAATGATTCGCTATCCTGCGCTAGAGATATTTAACATTTGGGATATAAATCAATATTTTACACCAAGAAAATATTTGTCAAGTAAATAAACAATATGCTCACATCACATGATAAGTGCTTTGATCAAAGATTTCATTGTTTAATGCCCAAAAACGAGTCTTTATAGAAACATCAAATTCCTCCTTTTGAGTAAACATTTTCTTGAGATATACGGCGTATTTTCTTGATTAAATTTGTATTTTTAATATTCCTGTGTTATGTAAGTTAACGTTTGATAGAAAATAATGTGATGTTGCTCAATCATATAATAATTATTATTTTAAAACCTTCATATTCTCATTAATTACTTACCATAATAAAATTTGGTATTTGTCTTATGTAAAGGGATCCGCATAGAGAACTCAATATGTATGTACACATTTTTAAGAACCATTCAAACAAAAATCACACAGATCATCAAATTTTACCGTGGTATGAAAGAAATTCTGTGAATTTATTGGCAAGTCTTAGAAACACACGTATAAGTGAAGTGCTGCATTGGATCGAACAAAAAAACGCGATGCAATTATATCGGAACAACAAAGAGATTCGAACCAAGAGTAGCGTTAAATATGCAATACAGGAAAGCATTGGGGGCATGGGTATTTAAATTTGCACTGTTGCATATGTACAATAATTAATGTCGCAAAACTTTTTACACATAAATCATGACAAAATCATCTGGCATCTCCACATACATACATGTATATAATATATAACGGATCCATATTATATGCATACATATGCATATATCAACGTATTCGAATTTGCAAAAGCTTATATAACAATATCTGAGCTAATCTGAATCCAACGTGTATGCGAATCCATACCTCCGAAAAAAAGGGGGCAGAGATGCGATCGGTATGCTTACAAACGCGATGCGTAGATGCAGGAAGGGACCGACGAATAAATCTTGCGAAAAAATCAACGGATCGTGTAGACGGCAAGTACAATCACAAGGCTATGCGTTTCGAACAAAAATTTATCGTTCGACGTTTAGTCGCGATACATATGTAAGAATGTACCTGTAGTATGACAGGAGCCCGTTTGACAAGACGAACCATCTTCTCTGGTAACCTTTCAGATAGTTGGTCCATTTAAGGAGCCAACCCTGCATATCTTGGCTACCGTGCTGGGTCTTTACGTCGCCCATATTTTGCCACCTCACACGATCAACGCACGGTTTTTCTTAATTATTATATATCAGCTAAACTCCACGTACACATCACCGTGTTAAATGACCACCATTTTGCCAGCCTTGAAACCCGTGAATGTATACGTTACAGTTTGGAAATCGCGCGAGCGCCGGGCGATATCTGCGGATTATTCAAGAGATGACGCTAGAATACTTTCCTCGGTAGGTATCGCGTGGGACCTACCTATGATTCTTACCAAAGATAAAATGGAAAATCCTTCAATAGAGGAATTAATTCAAAGACTAAAAGCGCAGGAGGAACATATAGCAACTTTAAACGCACAAAATGAATCGCTAACTATAATGAACGTGATACAGCGGTAACTGACAAGATCCATGAGGCACTATCATGCCAAACTCTGCTTGAAATGCAATCCATTAGTAAAGAAAAATGGACCAATTCTGTCATATGTAAACTAGATGAGATGAAGTTGTGGCGAAAAGGATGTGATAGCCATCTAGTCGGCGGAGCGTTTCGTCCCGGAGTCGGCCTGGTCCTCGGTGAGAGACGGGCAGTTGCGGTCTTATAGAAACTTGCCCGTTGTTGGACCACTAACGAGAAGCCGAGAGCCGTGAAATCGAAGGTCGGCGCCACCTGGCGGCAGGGCTCCGTAGCGCGACAGATCGCCACAGTACTCCCCCCCGCCCCAGTAACGTCTGATATACCTATGCAGACGGAACGAGGCAGAAAAAGTGGCAAGCTGTTTATTGACAATGCAAACATAGCACCACCAATTATCCACGTGTCCGCAATTGCCTCGCAAGACCGAGTTGTCTGTCATAATTCGTCACCACCACAGTGCACCTGCAGAACATGTGTAATCCCCGCTACCTTTCCTAGTTGCACCTGCGAACTCGAAGAAACGCGCGTGCGAACAGTACCGGGAAATTTTAGCAACGAAAGAGTGTAACCGGCACTTTGATTTATATATCCGAACGATTAAAAGACATCGAATAATTGTCAAATCGATTTTTGCAATGTCAAACGAAAATTTACGAGTTTCTCGCGATGGAAATTCGTCAAAAACCGACACAACGATTCCCAGTGATTTGGAACCTAAAAAAGTGACGATCGAAAAGAATCAATATTCAAAGAATAATTCGAATTGCGATCGAACCTGCACGGACGATACTCCAGGAAGATTTGATAAATCGACGCAGGTGGAATTTTCTCATTCTCTCTGGTGGAGAGGAACTCGAGGCATCCAGAGGCCCCGTCCTACATCGATAGGACTTTCAGTGAAATCTGGTCAAGTGGACGACATCAACTACGCGTCCCGCCATCTCAAGTACGATCTACGCTCGGTGCACAGTGAAACGACGCTCTTTCCCAAAAATAAACACGATAAGTTTATTACTTTGGACATCACGGGACCGGGAGCTATTCCCCTTCAAAGCCCATACACCGGACAATTTTTTGGAAACAAATCGGCTCGTGGGTACTGTTGCACGTGTGGCGATTCTCCGGCGTCTCAACGTCTGGCCTCTCAATCTCTCGAAGATCAGGATGGCCCCGAAGGACTCTCTTGGAGGAGGCTGCACATGAGCAGAGCTAAGCTCAAAGCAACTGCAACGACCTCAGAGTTGCTCAGTGGCTTCGCAATGGTGAGCTATTAATAGTTACGATTCTTATGCCAGATTGCTCCTTTGCAAAGTTTCACTGAAAAAACTATCGGCGTAAGAAGTATCTTCTTTACTGTTACAAATGAGAAGTAGTGTCGAAAAATTTTGGGATGGTTGGAAGAAAGTTACAAAATTCTGAAAATTTAAGGGAAAAGATAATCGTTGATATAATGACAAATCTATATAATTTAAAGAGTAATTGTTCAGTTTCCACATACAGGATTTCTTTAACGTGTTTGCCTAAAATAAATACCACGAATAATATTCCTTGCACCGTATTCCATCGAGACAATGAAATTGCAGATTTTCAATACCGTATGTCTGACAGCAAGCGCAACAGGAGCTGTAACCTAAAATTTGACTTCGGCAATGTTTGGAGGGTGTTCAAGTCACTCACAAATAAGAAATAATTGACAGCTATCGAGAAATCAGACATTTTGACACTTTTCGCCCTTACGCTGTGCGAGCAGCGTTTATGAGTGACTCGAGCATCCTCCAAACACTGCTCAAGTCAAATTTTCAGGTCACAGCTCCTGTTGCGCTTGCTGTCAGACATACGGTATAGAGCGCTACACATCTTCCCTCCTAATTTAGTTTAGTAAATTATGAAATAAACGGTGTGTCGGTTGACGGGGGCAATATTGCTTTGTTATAAAAAAATCAAAATTTGTAAAAATTTGTATTAACTATACAGATACAATTGTAAAATATGGAAGGTATTGGCTTTGCTTAATCTTATCGATCAGGCATTATGGTACACAATTTGGAGAAAAGCAGAATGAATAACCAATAAATTTTGAGAAATTGTAGAAAAATATAAAATTTGACTATAAGGGAATAAATTCCCAAAAATAAAGTTGATAACGAATCGTTTTTTGAATTTTATAAGCGCCTATTTACCTCGGATTCAAGGTATGCAAAATTATAGGATGATTCATTTATCCTATATGAAAAAGTCTCATTTCCCAGTTGACACATGACAAACAAGTTACATCACCTGGAAGGAATGTTCTATAATGTAGTATTATTATGTCCACGGCTGGAAAGTTTCGCCCATAAATACGTCAAGTTAATAGGAAGGGGGAAATCCAGCAATGTGCGATGACATGGGGTTACCATAATGTTAATACGCGTGACGAGGAGGAAGGGGCACCTGAAACGCGATAAAGAACTATGACGTAATTTATAGGCGAAGCCTGAGCCATATTATTATCATATTTCAGGTGGCCATGGTAGAACTTCAGATAAACGAGCCAACTGCAGTTCCTGAATGGCTCTTTGTCATGTTCGCAGTCTGCACTACAGTTCTAGTCTCTGTACACATATTTGCTTTAATGATAAGCACCTATCTCTTGCCGAATGTAGAAGCTATCAGCAAGCTTCAAATCGCGCGACTCGTTACGGAGTCACCGCACGAGCGAATGCGAGGTTTCATAGAATTGGCTTGGGCGTTTTCTACAGTATTGGGACTATTTCTCTTTTTAGTCGAAGTCGCAATATTGTGTTGGGTCAAGTTTTGGGATTATTCGTTTACAGCGGCTACGGCCAGTACAATCATCGTGATACCTGTCCTCATAGTATTTGTGGCGTTTGCCGTCCACTTCTACCATTCCTTGGTCGTCTATAAATGCGAAACCACGGTTTCAGACATGAATGAACTGGAGGATATCAAGAAGAATTTAGATAACGTAGCGAACGGTCAGACCAGTGTATAGGCAGATATGGTAGTCTAAAGATCTTGACGATGATTTTCCCCGTGATGATATCAATTCGCCGTATCTATGGCTGAATTGTATATAAAACTTATTTTACGTATCCTAGATAATTGGGGAATGGAAGTGTCGCAGGAGCTGAGTGCCGTTTTTCCATAAATTCAACTTTTTCTTTAGGAAGCTACTATATATGCCGGAGCATATTCCTGCACAATCGCTTAGCGTTTATAGTTCCTGGTACTTGGCTCATTTGACGGTCATTCCTTAATTTCATTCTCTCTTTTAGAGTATGATAGGATACGCTCATGAGAACCCGAGTCACGGTTGAATGTTCGTCATTGTCCAGTGCCTTCATGAATTTCAGATGGACATATGTATTTTTTCGTACTTACAGATTTACGATTTGTTGTATAATAGGGTGCTATGACTGCGTATATGCATGCGTTGCAATATTCGTCTATTTTAGTATTCGTCGTATTGTCGTACAAGTAGATACATGTATGTATCTAAAAAATTACTACATGTGTATAGTTTGTAAGACTTTCAGTATTGAGGAATCTTAATATTTTATTTGGGAGAAGATAGGGAATAAGGAGCTTCCCAATTCTTTTGGTTTTTATCCCCGCACGTCATATCTGGAATCAATCATGCGTAGAAAATTTGAGATAGTCATTTCAGAAATGCGTGTGTGTCTTCCTTTCTCGATTTCATAAATTGTACACTGTAACTATATCGTGTATACTTTTGATAGAGTTTAAGATGTCTTCCATTCCTTCACGTGCAAAGATTTTAGAATATTTTATTATCTTCTTGAATACTTAAGAAGTATATTTATATTCACTATTCCAGTTTACAGTTGGACCATATTCGATATGATAGCCCAATGAGTTCGTCTTATATGTAAATTGATGTGACGTAATTGTCTATAGGAGACGTACGAATGCTCAAGGAGCTCTTACCCCTATTAACGGCATTCCTATTGCACACTTTCTATCCTTTCAATCTTTTTAGTTCGGTTCGGAATATGCAATAGAAATACCGTTAACACGAGACTCGTATCACGATCGGTGTTTTTGCTTGCACTCGTACATCACCTATGGACTAGTTGAACCCCACCCTACACAGCACGTCTAACATTACACATGGCCTTATAGATCTGTGATAAACGTATATTGTACCCCATAAAGTAAGTCAAAAATCTTTTCAGGGCTTCCATACTTCTTACGATACAATGGATATAAACGAGTTTGCAAAATGCCGCGACCTATATTTCCTATGTATAAGAGTAAATATTCACTAGTCTTTGGTACTAAACCCAACGAATCTCTTTAAAAACTATCGTTCTATCGAACGTTTCGAATTTTTATTTTGTTTTCTTTCATAAAACCGCTCTACGATAAACTTTACGAGTTTGTAGAGTATTAATAATAGGAATTTAGTGCAATAACGTGTGCAGCTCGTGAAATCGTAGTTTCAGGCAAATCACGAGATATGCACGTAAGCGAGAAATCAAATGAACGAAAAATCAGAGTGCAATACTATACTAAAGATTGTGGTTACTTAAATCGTAATATAAGAGGAACACGAATAAATTTATCGAAACGATCTTCTTTCAAACACGACCACAGGAACACGGGCATGTTTTATTATTATTTATAAAAATGTACATGGCTGTACACATGCAAGTTGACAATTGCAGCAGCACAAGCAAGTGCTCTTAGAGAATAATAATCCTATTATTTAATAAGTAATAATCTGTTTAGATTTAATTCTCAATTTTTATTTAAACCTGTTTTCGTTCGTTTCTCCTACTGCAACGCGTAATTCTAAAGTATATAGACTCCGAATTCAATTGAATTCTCCGCTTGGTGTATGGAAAAAAAGTTTTGAATCTGCTAAAAGTCAAATACGGCTTATATATATATATAATTATATATATATATGAATTATACAGCTTTAAAATCGACATCACGACGCACCCCTTATTCACCAAACAATAAAGTGCAAACGCTATATATCCCATCTTATATTAGGACATGATTTCCAACTTTGTATTTAAATTTTGAGATAGTCTTCAACTTTTTTGCCATAAACTGAGTCGCGATTATACGTTGTTACGTAGTCACTTCATCTTGTACAAAACGCAATGTCACACAAAAGACAGATAATTATTCATACGAATGAATAAAGAAAAGCAACTGTACATTGTTAATACGTCATCATAAGTCACAACTATACTTATCCTTTAAATAGTCGTGAAACCATAGCATGATATATTCATTGCATATTGCACAATGCCTAACTTATACATTGAATCTCTTCCTATTCGAATTTGTCAATTAAAGATATCTTCGAGCCTGTCAAATATTGATACCTATGATAAGTGATTTTAACAGACCGGATATCTTTGAGACAAAGTTACGCTAATCGCGCATATTTTGACTTCGTCGGCCCGTGAGTGTGTTGCGATAGGTACACATTTGTAATAGCGTCAGATCGCAGTTACTTTTATAAAATACGCTATCCTGACTCTATAAATAATCCGGTAGACAAAATTCACAGATTGGGCTCATTGCAATTATTTCGCCCAAAAAGTTGACACACTTTGAAATATTTGGTAAATAGTGCGAACTGTCGGTCGAGCTCCTTTAATTCGTCGGTCAGCGACGGAATTAGTTGAAAATATAATCGTTTCTCTCCTATTACAAGTAATATGGTCGACATGAGCAATGAAGGTATTTTGAAAAGTTCCAAAAATTTATATTGTTTGTGCTATGGACTTTAGACCAGCAATACGAAATGAAGAAAATCTTTACACACTTCAAGTATTATATATATACAGATTGTACAAATATCTCCCACGAAAATGGACATGAGCTTTCCCGGGTGGCGCTAGCTAGTGATGAATAAATGAGTCCACGAGGAGAGAAGGACAAGACCCGGAGGAAAGAGAAGGGAAACTCGTGAAACCGTATCCTCGGCGATCCGACATCGGCTAATGTAGTTCGAAAAAAAATTAACGTCTATTCTCGCGGCAGAGATTTGTACACACTGAGCAAGAGTGATCGTTCGTATGTGTAAGAGACCTCCGAGGTTCGTTTCGATTAATTCACTCGCGTTGATCGATCGGAACACTTTGCAGGACAGAGGCAACTATGAAGTTTCTTTTGAAATCTCGTGTGTGAATTGCCGATGTGCTTTTTTGGTGAGATGTAAACTTAATTTTTTAGAGTCCTCTTGGCAGACTATCTCTTCTCGATCATCAATCAGTCTTGCGAGTAAATAAACGCACAAAATCTTTAAATAGCCCATCCATAGCAGGAGCTCGTTTTGAAAAGCGTTAACTTTCGAATCAATACATGTACTCCCATTCACAAAATAGCTTTCCAAAAGATCGGAATTAACATATCAGTTCGTCTCGAGTAACGTTATGTTATATCTACATTTAACTTTTGTTCATGTTTAATGCTTCAATTGAAATTTTCAGTGGTACCTTACAAATCACTGCGAACGAGTACTACTAAAAAAAAAAAAACTGCAACTTCGAGCCTTAAATTGTGTAAAAATTAGTAAATAGTTAATGTAAATGTATGTACATAAAAGAGTTGCTTTGTACGAAACTAAAGCGATTTTTAAATAAAATCACAACCTACACACATGCTCACTGGATTTATATATATATATATATATATATAATACACGGTATATGTGTGTATGTATGTATGTATATATATATATATATATATATATGATTTTTTTTCAAACAACCATTCGTTATTCTAATATCGTAGCTATATATTACGTACAGTTTCGACTAATAGTCGTTCGTTAAAAAATAAAAACTCATTTCGTACCAGTTTTACCAATGATTAATCATACGATCAGAGTGGCGCATGGAAAGAATATAGGACCATTTTTGCGAAATATGTACCTATACAAATTGTTATATAATGCAAAACGCTTCAGATCTTCCAGTATACTCTTTCTTTCATAGCCTTTTCTTTTTCAAACGAGGGATTAATCCCAAAGGGTTCAGAAAAGATTAATCTTCGCGTCGCGCCTATCGTGTTCATCATTAAGGGCTACAGGTAAAAGTTAATAGAAATAAATATCTTTAAGATAAAAGTGATATATACCTATATCACACGACTCGTTTCTTTATTTAAAGGGACTTTCATCGTAGCAAAAAGGGAAAGTATTTTGCTGAAACTAATCGTTGACAGTGATCGTCAAACCATTACTGTTACGGACCAAACAGGACAATTACATGTCATGGAATGTCTCGTATATGTCCAATTGATTTCTCCATACCCTCCTATATTATTGCCATCTCCACTCGCAACGACGAAATATATTAAATTAAACGAAGGTACGTTGTGTACCTACAGTTGTACACAGTCCCTTTGCATCGATTTCCTGGTGCGAATTACTTTCTTAATGTCTTATTGACTATGATAAAAAAAAATGTGTCTCGTCTCTACGTAGAAATAATAAAAACAATTACTCACATTGATTGATATCGACGGAAACGAAGAAATGAAGTCTAGTGGTGGAGCCGCAAATTACGCGCGGTCATCCAGGAGAGATTACAATATGGTACGAGCCATGACAGTTGTCAAACTTCCATATGTTTCGAGGGTGGATGAGATATGAATGGTTCACTCCACATGCGGCGCAGATCGCCCTGTAATTCGAAATTGATTTGCGAAATTGTAATACTCATTCGGATCGGAACCGAACGAGAGAGAGGATAATATATGACATGTGCTCTACCTTTAGATATGCCATTGTAAGTAGCGGTAGCAATGTAAACGGCACGAGGTATAGTAAGGCAGGCTGTGCAGCTTTGAACACCTCCGAACTGACTGTGGCGGTGAGTAAACCCAGGAAGTAACCGATCAAGGAGCAATGAAAGTAACTGATGCGATTAAGATGCCGAGGTGGCGGTACTCCAGCTTCGCATCCCCCTGGCAAGAGTTGGCTCTTCTTGTACGCGTCGTAGCGTAGCACGAAACAGAGCAGGAGACCCGGCATCACCACGTCTCCCAGTCCGAGCATGGAAAAATGTCCCGCCTGATGCATCGACGGAAAAACCAGCTTTCCCGGTAGGGACAGCTTTGGAGCCTCGCGGGCGACTCCACCGAGATGTAATCTACGGGCCACAAGGCCTACCGGATTATCCGCCGGCCGTGTAGCTACCTGAAGACGGAATAAAAGGGGATTGGTAATAATTCCATAAACGATATCAACGTTATTTTGTTCAAATTATATCGTGAATAATACGGAAAACAGCCACGTATGTGTAATTTATAGTTAACTCCATTCTCTCATTAACTCTACCCCTAAGGAATAATAGCGCAATGAGAAACTCACCTTCACCATCACGTTTGTACTGAATATATACGATGAAAAGAAAACCCAGAAGACATCGTAAATCAGAAGTCCAGTGAGTAGTAACGTCGATACCTTTAGACTAGGTAAACGAACAAAGGCGATGAAAGCGACACACAGACCCATACCCATAGCATCCATGAGTAGCCAATGGCCAGTCAATACCCAGATGCATACGATGCTTACGCTGAGGGAGAATGAAAGTAATTCTGCACCCGTAAACCTTCCGCAAATGCCGAACGATATCTTGTTTCCATCCGAACAAGGGCGAATGATGTACTGACACATGGGTAACAGAAGAAACGCTAGTGCGACTGTAGCTATAACTGCAATGTAGAATAATATCGATTCAGCATTTTCTCTGATAAAACGATAACTGTATGAATAAACGGGAATGAACTTACTGGCAGTACATATCGCGAATAGCATCTGCATGCTATCAAAGAAGAAGAACATGACGAGTAGCGAAATGGAAGCACCCAGTGGTAGACAAAGAGCGTGCATTGTATCTAAAGTTTGGACGCTTCCTCCATTGGTACCATCGATATTTCCGTTACCGCTGCTTGTTATTCCGGATAACAAATTACTCCGTTCCTTCTCCTTCTCCCTTTCTCTCGCCTCTTGTTCCATGTTCAGTGATCGAAAACTGCCGTACACTATTAGCAGAATCGATATGAGAAACGTAGAAACCCTGGACGAATCCATTATGGAGTAAGCCCTGGAATGAAAACGCGAGTATTAAAGCATTAGCAATTACTAAAATATGGTTTCACGAATAAAGACAAGCCAATTATCTCAACTGACCACTGGTAATCCACTTGATTAGCGGCCATATTCGACGAGCGTGTGGCTGTACCACAAATGGCTGTGCCAGGATAACGTGTAACATTCAGAGATCCATCATAAAAGTTCTTATCCTTCGTACCAGCTCAGAGCATCGGGTAGAGGATCATCTGCTGCTACGACTATAATTTGACTTTAATGTTAGTTATTGTCTTAAACGGTAAAGTAAAGAACGACCGAGCTAACGAGGGAGAAAAAATTGAGAAAAAGTAGTACCTATCTGACAAAGCACTCGGCATACCAGCAAATAGAGTTATCAGGTTCTGCGATACTTCGGTCACCACCTGAGTAACGATTAAAGAGATCTCATTGAATTCCCGAACGTAGGTACTCGCCAAACGGGTTCCTCGACGTTGTTTCTATTCGTTAACGAAATAATCACGCATCCGCACATTTATCAATAACAGTTTACAATTAATTTTTGTAATAATTTTTAACGCGCACGTGTCACTGGTACGAGCAGACTTCGCGAATGTGTAGAATCGAAAGCACTCGTTCGAGCGTTCGGCAATAATGAAAAAACGATATCATCGAAAACGGAGCAAGTACTCATCCCGTACGTATAATCCCAGGAGAAATTTTCAGCGCGTTCGTGCGTAACGCCGAGATCGCGACACCATCTTCGCTCGACTCCGGAACGGCGCAGAGAGGCGATACTCGCAATTTTCAATTTCTCGATCGAGCCTGGGCAACATTCGCGCGGCTAATCGCTTCGCGAGAGGCGTAATTATTGTTTGTAAAATAGCGAAGTTCACCATTTTGGTAAACATAAGGGTCACGTGACAGGGCTCCTGGCCGCAAGAGGCTGCTGTTCCCGTACCCCAGATTAGATTTTTCGCATTTTTTTCAAGAATTTCTTAATCTCACCTGGGCGATCCGAAGTCTGGGCCCTTCACGGGACCTTTCATCGCCTCATGCACGAGATCCTCGGCTCTCAGGTTCGCGATTAACCGCAAATCTTACGAAAAATGAATGAGAAACGTCCCGCAGCGCGAGCAAGCAACTGCCGCTGACGACGGTAATATCGGTTGACAGGCGCAGGCAAGCGCAGGGACTACCGCAGTTGTAGGTACCCAGATCACTCATGTACCGGGTGTCGAAAATATAAGGATCCAGCACGCCAAACTGCACGCGGGTTCCAATCAAACGCAACGTTTCTCGTTAAAGAGATACGCTGATTGGTTGTCAAATTCGGAGGATCCATCAACCAATCCCATCCAAATGATCTGCCTAGGGAATGATAGGAATTTTAACTCCGGGTTTTAGTTCGAAAATTCGCTACGAGCGAGATAGCGCGATATCTTTCGTAGCCATCATCTCCTTCAGTTACATAGTTCATGGTTGCAATATCGACGCCTAGTAGTGCTCGGATGCTCGGTGGTGGTGTTCACAGATTGAGTGTTGTTGGTCGGTGTTCCCAAATGAAAGAGAGATCGGAAGCTCATTTTTGTTGCAATTTGAGAACTACGAATGCCGCGGTGGGACACCAAGACATAATAAACATCGAGGCAGTCGGTAAGCGATAAACTGTTCCGAAAGAATAACATAGGAAATGGATACTCCCCGTGATGGGAAGCCTAGGCGGAGGCTCGAGCTCTCGTATTTCATCGCATTACCAATTTTTGCTTTTTCCGTATAAAACGAAAATTTTGTCCTTTTTTCTTTTTAGTAGAACGCAACCGCCCTTACATTCAAAACATAAAAAATGGCGTTGCGTACCTACGGGGATAAACCGATAAGTTTCCAAGTCGAAGAAAATGGAGAGTACTACTGCATTGGCTCGGAAGTGGGCAATTACCTGCGTTTATTTCGCGGGTCATTGTACAAACGTTATCCCGGCATGTTTAGAAGATCGATAACAAATGACGAACGCAAAAAATTGGTAGAATTGGGATTAAGTCAGCATGTTCTCGCATCTAGCGTATCTCTCTTGAGGGCCAGTGAAGTGGAAGATATTATCGAAGGAAACGATGACAAATACAAGGCAGTATCGGTTCATTCCACTGAACCACCAGCTCCTAGAGAAGGCAAATCAAAGAAATCTATGGCATGGGTACCCAGTTTACCTAATAGCTCTCATCTAGATGCCGTGCCTCAAGCTACTCCGATTAATCGCAACAGAGTTCATAACAAGAAAGTTAGAACCTTTCCGCTATGGTTAGTGTCAATTTATTTATTTTTAATAAATCAAAAGCACAAGAATAGTTTCTCACTGATGCATGTAAAGAAGAATGCAATGGTAATTTAAATCATGTTAGTAAATTAAAACTCCTATTGCAGTTTTGACGACACAGACCCATCTGCAAATTTAGAAAATGCCGCGCAGCAAGAAATGCTTGTTCCAATTCGATTAGATATGGAAATAGAGGGTCAGAAGCTGAGAGATACTTTTACCTGGAACAAAAATGGTAATTGAATTTATGCGCATGTAACGAAAATTGCTCGACACTGCAAATATTTTGCACGCAGACATTTCCGGCGTCAGAACGTCGCATTTGCGTTATTATGACAAAAAGACGTATGTAGAGCGTAACCGATCAGAGTGCGAGCTCATATACGCGTTTCTTATTTTAGAAAGCCTCATAACTCCAGAGCAATTTGCCGAAGTCTTATGCGACGATTTGGACTTGAACCCACTCACGTTTGTCCCCGCCATAGCACAAGCCATAAGGCAACAAATCGAAGCTTTCCCGCAGGAGACAATTCTGGAAGATCAGTGCGATCAACGAGTTATTATAAAGTTGAATATACATGTCGGGAATACGTCTCTGGTTGATCAGGTTGAATGGGACATGTCCGAGAAAGAAAATAACCCGGAAAAATTTGCGATGAAGTTGTGCGCCGAGTTGGGACTCGGAGGGGAGTTCGTCACTGCAATTGCGTATAGGTACATTCTTAGATTGTATTCGAACTAACAGATATATCCATTTAATATACGTGCTTCAATTATTCACGTATCTAGATGTTAAGAGACATTCAAAGCAATTGGCTAATAATTGATCACGTATCTCTATGAATTTTAGTCCGCTTTTATTCGTTTGGTAACATATCTTATGCTATTTCTTTAGCGTACGCGGCCAACTGTCCTGGCATCAAAGGACTTACGCGTTTTCCGAAGCTCCCTTACCAACGGTGGAAGTTCCATTTAGGCCCCCGTCGGAAGCCGATCAGTGGGCACCATTCTTGGAGACGCTAACCGATGCAGAGATGGAAAAGAAAATACGGGACCAGGATCGAAACACGCGGTAAGAAGACAAAAATTTCTACCGTGATAGGGAAGAAGTTGCTCGAGTGTTTCCAAGGAATGCTGATATTGTCTTTTATTTTATAGGCGCATGCGGCGATTGGCGAATACTACACCCGGATGGTAGATGCCATCCTTTCATTGAAAATAATTTTTAAGTAACTTACAATATAACTTACACTATGTTAATCCAATATAAAGCTATGACGTAGAACTTACGTGTACATGATTGATGGTAATATAAAAATCAGAAATTGATAAACTTGACATACGTATAGTCGAAATTCAGATATTATTCCTTCGTTTATATTACTCTTCCATGTGTGTGTATATATTACAACGGAGTAATTGGTAGTATAAGGAAAAAAAAAATTGTAAAATGTCGAAACTTTATCTTTCCTCATAAAAATAATTACGAAATATGATATCTTGACAAGATCTGCATAAAAGTTAACGATTTAAAAAATTGTAGCAAAAGGGTAGTCAATTATCGCCTTACAGTAAATTGCTTATAAACTATTATTGCTCTGTATTTTAAATCTAATGCCTCGTACACTGTACATATTTAAAAGCAATTGTACGAAGCCCGAAGTCATGCACGTCGTAATTGACAAAGTCGTAGGGCTCAGAATACGACCAAGGCAACTCGTACTACACATGGCTTCGGGGTACAACGTTCCCGAGAGACATCAAATTTATATGTACATGATCGATGGTAATATAAAAATCATAAATTGATGAACTTGACGTACGTATAGTTGAAATTTAGATATTTTCCTTCGTCTGAATTACTCTTCGTCTATATTACTACGGAGTAATTGGTTGTATAAGCAAAAAAAAATAGAAAAATGTCGAAACTTTCGTTTCTCATAAAAATAATTGCGAAATATGATATCTTGATAAGACTTGCGTAAAAGTTAACGATTTAACAAAATTGTAGCAAAAGGGGTAGCAGTTCATTGCCTCTACAGTAAATTGCTCATAAATTGTTATTGCTTGTTTGTCTATTCTAAGGATAACAGAACGCATTTAGATATTTTTCCTTCGTGTATACTACTCTTCTATATAGGTATGTGTAGTATGTGTATTTTACGGCAACAGAGTGATTGGTAATTTAAGAAAAAAACAGCATAAAAAATATCGAAAATTTATCGTTTCCCATAAAAGTAATTGCCTAATACGATATCCTGATAAGACATGCGTAAAGGTTATCGATTTAAGAAATTGTAGCAAAAGGGTAGAACACGTCACCTCTACGGTAAACTACTTATAAATCTATTATTGCTTTTTAATTTAAGTGTACCAATTTGTTCTGTACATATTTACAAGTACGAAGCCCATGGTCATGCACGTCGTAATTGCCTAAATCGTGGGGCTTATTACGACCAAGGCAATTCGCGTCACATGACTTCCGGATGCAACTTCCCCGAGAGACACCGGTCTACCTATCGATAATCGAGTTTAATTCGCTTTTGTAGAAACGAAGGCTAGTTGAAGTACTCACGAGAATTTTGGAAATCTCTTGTATCCATCTGGCAAAAATAAATGGAACTATTCCGTACGTTGTAGCAAAAAACTGTCGATCCCGTAATGTAAATATTGATATAATCAGTGTACTTACACTTGTCAGTGTAGTGCGTGTTATACCTACTTGGTAATCAACCGGGTCATTTGAAATGCATTCTCTTTAGTCAAACGATTCGGGATCTTGTCGGAAAACCAGAGAGGATCCTGAGAAGAAATCAAAATACACGATCGATTTTGATCACATGCGCATCCGGCAATGGAAATTTTATAGAGAAATATCCAGTGAAACGTGCTAAATATCTCTCTCTCTCTCTCTCTCTCTCTCTCTCTTCCGTATAAACGCTCGTATTATTCGGAACGATGCAGAAATGCGTAGCTTGATCTAACTTATTATAGACATAATCGTAAGTCTTAATAGTTTATCCCGTTCAAGTCTGTAGCATCTTTGATCTTCTTCCACGCGATAAAGTTCGGTAGACGCGAGTGCAAAGATCCCCGGATAACACTTTCTTCGCTAATACGAGTCTTCGTTATTTTCAGATAGTCATCCACAGCGGAGAGATCAACATTTCAAACGTTTATCAATGCGTTATTCAATAGTACAGTGTTTGTAAAAGAAGACAATATTCGAATTATGGAAACAACTATGCGTCGATGATAGGTGGCGAGTACGTGCAGCGCGCGCCGGGGTGCTAGCAACTTCCGTCTCCGCGCAAAGTTGCAAATGGAGCTCGAACACCGACAGTGTTCTTTGTTGCCCTCCGATGCATCAGTCACGACTTACCGCTTGCATCTCATGCGCCTTTTATTTGGTACGCCGCTGTTGCAGACCTAGGAAGGAAGTTCTCCAAAAATTCGTCATGATCGACATCTGCAGTGCGTGATAGCGACCCTTCGTGTAACTACGCGCCACGTCGATGAACCCGCACCGTGAAAGCGTCTTGGCGAACGACATCGAAGACATCGTTATTGTGAGTACTGAGCATTACTCCTTTAAATATGCTCGCCGAAGAGCATCATTGATACATTCGCACTGCCGATCACGTATTCGTGCAACATTTTAATCTACCTACATTGGCTACTCGAATTGGCTTCCGATTGTCGCGATTATCACAGGGACGCAGTCTTTTCCTGCTCCTTCTACTTTAATAACACGGTTTTATTATCCGCTATATATTTATGAGGCAATATTACTGTACAGTCGTTATATATTCAACAGTAATTATTACTATCTACACATAATAACAGTGATATACTCCTGCAGAAATGCAATCGTCCTTGCGAGTAGGCAACCCACTTTATCACACCACCGACGTTCGATTATCTAGGATACGATGTGAAAATCCGGCGTAGAACATCACTCATATTCCCTTCCATTTGCTATCTGCGCTATCCTTTTTATTTGGCGTCAGATTCTTATCGTGCGCGTATAAAAAAAAGCAACAATTTTCCTGTGCGCCGAAACATTTACTATTTATCGTGACCGTGAACAAACTATACGAGTAATCTCGTCATGCGAGTGCCGCGACCTATCAATTAATTCCGAATTACTGGTTAATACTTATACTCGCTTACTCTTGGGAAGCTATGTATCGGTAGACGTAGAAACACAGACTTGTTACAACGGAATGTTTCACTGGCTATGGACTCTTCTCTTTAGATTGCACCTAGCTCTTACACTCGCTGAGTGTGGATGTGAAGGATTTGAAATAATAAGTGCTTGATTTTCCTTTATTTCTCCCTTTTCCTTTATTTATAGTTAATACATTTTAAACTTTACTTAGGTATACCGGGCACATTTTTAATTCTTTTTCGTTCGTGCGTTCATTGCCCCTGCATGCAATTTCCTGCCAAACAAACAGACCAATGCTTTGAGATGCATTCATTCATAAAAATATTCATACATTTTTCTATAGAAAACTTTGCCAGAGCTCTAGAGGAAGGCCCTCTGCAGCTTTCCTTATTTTTAATATAAGTTTTTCCATTTATCCGTCCATCTAAACATTCGCGTTATGTTAAATGTCGCGCAAAGGCACGACAATTACTTAGGTTTGCCGACTCGCCGTTGGCGGCGCATCGCTGAACGTTGTCCGCCATGTCAGTTCTGTCACTGCCCGTCTGTGCCTGTCACGGAGTGTTATCGTCGTGTGTCATTTGGTGTCACACAGGCTGTATTTCGTATCGCACAGTACCTATACCTACATAGGTGATAGCTTTCGCAACGCCCAACGAACAGTGTCTTCGAACGTTCGTAGAAAATTGCAACGCTACCGATTGCACACAGTGACGAAATGGCGGGTCACAATTATTTGAGTGACCCGAAAAATCCCTTTTTCTCCTTGGAGGATGATGTGGACGACGAAACTTTTTTGAGAAGCGCTCCACCGCGGACATTTTCTCCCAGTTACCGTAATTTTGATAACGAATTGGAACAAAAGCACCAGCAATTGGTGGACCGTAAAAAAATACTCGAGGAGAAGACCATACAGTCGTCGGAGAGATCTATTTCTCTTCTAAGGGATTCGGAGCAAATCGGAGCTGCCACTGCCGAGGTATGATTTCCAGATGGGGGAAAAATCGCTACGAGGAGCGGTATATTCTTCTCTACCCGTACTTAGCCCACCAGAGTCATCTCCGAAGTAACGACGACTCTTCTCTCTTGCAGGAGCTCCTTCGGCAAAGAGAGCAATTGGAGCGTACGGAGAAACGACTAGACGATATAAACAGTACCTTGCGATTCAGCCAGAAGCACATTCAGGGTATTAAAAGTGTTTTTGGTAGTCTTAAAAATTATTTGAGCGGCAAATCGATCGATGCCCCCGTGCCATCGAATGTCGGCTCCAAATTACCGGAATCTACGAGTTCGGGTTCTCTGACTTCCAATTCTTTAACCAATTGCTTGGAGAAATCACAATCGCACATGGCTGCGAATCATCCGTCGTTGAGAATTCGTGGTCTTACGGAAGACGAGGAACTGCCGCGATCGAGTAACGATAAAGTGAGTGCCGTATTGGAGAAAAATTTAGATGAAATGAGCGGATCACTGGCTAGATTGAAGGGCCTAGCCATCGGCTTGTCGGAGGAGATAGAGTCTCAGAATGATTTAATCGAAAACATAACGGATAAGACGGAAAGGGCGGACGTTGTACTAGAGAAACAAAACAAAGATATTAAACGTCTCTTGAAGAAATAAGCAGTTACTCAAAAGAGCGACGGCAATTGTCATTGGTCTGCTTCGTTAGAAAGCAATTTTCTTTCATGCGTATTCCCTGCCAAAGACGAAGCTCAAACTATCGCTACGTAAATTTGGATCGCAGCTGCGCATATGTCCCGGTCTGGCGTTAAATGGGTAATTATTTCTATTTTGTACGCAAATAATTGGATTGGCTTTGATTGATTTGGAAATAAAGTATGCGACTTTGGGTGTTTGAACGGTGTTTTAGGGAAGGGTGAAGAATAGAATATGAAAACTGAACTGTAGAATCTTTATATAATAGTGATGATATACTTAGCTGTGTGTAGATTAAGATTGTACAATTTGAAAACACACATTTGATAATATTCCTTTAGTCTCTCTAAAGTATGTTTCGTAGGGTTTTCATCCTCTAGTTATAACGCGTGCAGCATCGAAAAATAGCGTGCAAACACGGGTGATAGTTTCATCAGATTCGCTTTTGATTTAGAAATTTTAGGATCCGCGATTGCTTAGGAAAAATCGCTCAGCTCGATCACGACTCCTAAAATTTTCAGATTCAGTTCTTCGAGCGGAATAATTATCCGTGGATGTACAGTCGTTTTAGTTTTTAGAAAGAATCTTCTTTTGTCATCTTCGTGATGGGTGATTACTTCCGTTTGATTGCATGAAGGGATGTAGGATTCGTTGTTTTCTCAAAGCAATCGTTAGTACTTTATATATATATATATATATATATATATATATATATATATATTATGTTTAAGAGATCTGTCCCTTTGCACAAAGATTTCTTTCCACGCCGGATCTAATTTATGATCACAATAACGGATCACATAATGATCTTTGTGTAGCGTTGTTAGGTAAAGAAAAGGTCCAATGGGGATGTGGAATGTACTTCCCAGGTGAAACCAATCGTTACAAAAACACACATCAATGCACATATAATCATACATAATCTCATTCATAATCATCGATCGCATATCCAGTCTTTCTCAAATGCTGAAGAAAAATTCACGCGTAATGTGTCAATGGATGTATGTGGCTTTTATATACCTATTATACATATACATATATACCTATATATTATATTTATACACGATATACATGGATACTCGTGTATATTTTATTCCTTCTTCGTCTATTTTGGTGATATATTATATTTTTGTGTCTTATATATTCAACGATAACAAAGCGCGTAATATCTGTCGATATAAAATGCTCAATACATGACTGCCGATAATATCGAAAGACGCGTTATTGAACTTCGTGTGATTTCGTCATTACACATCTGATATTTTCAGTTTTGCCATTTATGCGATCCTCGAAAATATCCCTCGTGTCCCTCAATTTATATTACGCGTATCGCAACCCGTACTCGTGTAATTACGGTACAGCGCGCTACTCGATTCCCCAATCATGCCGCGATATCTTCAGCGTCGCCTGAAATTCGAAAAAAAAAAGCGGCAAAGTCAACGTGATCACGAGGTGCTCGCGTAGTTCGGCTCACCGACGTCGGTGTCGCTTTCCGGATCTGACGTTGTAGTTCGCGCTCGGTTCCGCTTCCTGCTCATGCGCCCGCTTTCACCGCGGCCTCTGCACTCCGCGTCCGGTTTAGACGGATCGAAAGGCGCAATTGTTTTCCCGCGAAAATCACCGTATCCGTTTTTCTCGTCGAGGGCGAACACCGACTCGGAATTCGCCACATCCACGGACATCGCGAACTGAAACAACGAATCGCCGGTATCGTCTCAATTGCAAGCTGGTGAAGAAGTCGAGAAAATGAATCATGCTCGAAAAACGTAAGTGCCAGGCGTACCACGACGTCGAGAAGAATAACGCAAAGAAACCCAATGACCGGTCCTCTCATCCTCGACGAATGCCCCGCTACAGCTGCAGCGATCAAGGAACTTGTCCCATCGCCAATGTAAATCCCATTTTTATATGCATGCGCTTCTATTGTCCCGTCGATATCTACACATATCCATCGACGCCTTTGTCGAATCCGACTTCCGCCCCATTCGCGAAAACATTCGTTCGTCCCATTATCTCGCTCGCGCGCACGAACGCGCGATTTACCGCGCCTGTAGATACGTGGAGCCGATTGCATTAAGTGCGCAGGAAGTTATTAGCGCGAGTTCTGTCACTCCTCATGTTTTTTTGCGTAGAGAACAGGAAGCTTCCGCGCGACAAATGCAACGGTTGCGTTTTTTAATTTCAGAGGGAAGGAATCGGTCGTTTGCGGAGGTTCGCGCAATTTTTATTTAGCGATAAACTTGCGTTTTATTTGCATGGAAAACATGTCGAGTCAGTCGAAGAAACGACTTATTCTTCCTTTGTCGCGTAACTGCCATAGCATCGTGCGTTGTAATTTTGCATCTAATAATTATTCGTTCGTAAAAAGATTATGCGATGATGCGCGCGTTCAAGCGTTCAATTGAGAGCGGGGTGCGCATTGATATAAGTACAGGATATATATATATATAGATACGTTCTATACTTTTCCAGTAATAGAGTTTTCGTGGTTGCCTTCCGTTAGGCGCAGCTGATCTGTTGCTACGCCTGATAGAAGACAACCATTTGCCTTCTATCCATTTGGTGGACGGCTGAAATCTCCCCCGCCCTTTTAGCTCGCGCGCGTATACATAGTTCGCTCTCCTGCGACGTCGCAAGATAGAAGACTAGCGATTTCATTGGAGAAAGAGGACTATTGTCGCCCTCGCGGAATGTCGCGTGCGACGTCCTTGAGAGCGGACGTCTCGGGAGATCGGACTGTATTACGATACACATGTATACGTATGGCATAATTAGGTCATCAAAAAGTCAACTCTCAACGGCAAGACGAAACAAAGATATGCCGCACAATTAAACGTACTTAAGAGGAAAGCTAAATCTTAGAAATATCGATCGTTTAGATTTCGTTTTAATAAGCATGCTTCAATTCGACGTCATTCGGGACGGACGTCGCTTCGAAAGCCAAACGTTCTGCCTCCCTCTGAGCCGCGATGAGAGCGTGTTCCTTGGCGATTTTGTCGTACAGTCGGAAATGCCTGTCCTTCGCTCTCGACACACTGGCAGAGTCCTAGGAGAGAAACAGATATTGTTATTGTATATTATTCGTTGCACCCTCGGCGCATTCTGTGAAATGACGCATCGCGCATCCGTTGACAATCGCGAAAACATTTAAAGTAATTATCGGCGGCATTTTACCGTCGGTACATTCGCAGGCGTCCCTTGAGCGTGAGAATTTGCAATCCTCTCGTAAAGAGCGTAGTGCTTCTGCTTCGCGAGGGTCACGGCGTCCGAATCGGCCGGTACTACGAGGGTATCCTCGTAGTTGGTCAGTCGGGGGTGGAAGCCGTTCTTATCAGCCACGTAATCCACTGTTCGCACTTTGTGTTTCGGATCGATGTAGGAATAGGATCCTGAACGAGAGAAATGTGGCGATATTGCAAGGTAATTTAGGTAGGCATCGATTGTCTCTTGATGGAAAAATAACTCTGCGCTCTCTTCGCGCATGTATATTATACATATACATATGTAGGAAGAAGTGACCGCAGAGTCGAGGAATTTATACTCGCGAGCATCTCGCCATCGTATAATGACTAAAGCGGCGTGACCTTTTCGGTCAATCGTTCGATCGATCGTTTCGTGGAACATCTAGAGACCGAAATTGTCTCGAAGTTGATCTGTGTATTCTTTTCCTTACAAGACATAAAATAGTCCTTGCAGCTAATTGTTCATGACCCTCATATTATCTCAATATAATTTGGCGCAAAATGAAGAAATTGTAGAGGTTCGAGCGATGGAACTTTATAAATGAAGTTTAGAATTTTTACTTTTGATAGGTATACGATAATCCATAATCGTAGAATGAATGACTTCTAGAACTTTTGTATATATACATGACGTACAATTTATTTACGATTTCGTCCAAATTATTTCCGCTGCTCTGCTCAAGTACGACGCGAAGCTAAGGTGTTCTTACCATGAATCGTTCCAGAACCGTCACCGGTTTCCTGGTGAACGCGGTCCACTTGTCCCGGATAACGACCCGCCTTATATTGGAAACTGTAAGGCTTCGGCGGAGGAGGAGGTGTCGAGGTGGTCGTCGTGGAGTATTCCAGCAAAACATGCGAGACATCCCCGAGGCAGGAGCCCAGCAGAGCAAATGCCACCTGACAAACGGACATCTTTAGTAGCCGAGATGCTGGTGAGTGAATTCTCACATCGTACCGTAATATCATTTTATTCGCATTTGCATTGGAGAGCAATTTCTCTCCTCGAATCCAGAGATTCCGCATATAATTGATTTGCTGGCGTAAAATTGCACGATAAAAACCGCGGAGTTCGCCTCCACCGAATATAAGTAGGTAGGTACATGTTACCTCAGCCCTGACCGAGTATCAGAATCGTAAAGAACGCCCGCGGCATATTTTAAACGACCTTCTTGTTACATTTTTCACGTAACGACATGACACAACCGCGGGCGCCATAATGCACGGCTTTCCAAATGCCATATACTTTTGGCGAGACTGCGCCGCGAATGCGGATATACTCGCGCGCACGTCGCACGCAGGCTGCAGCGAAGTGGCACAGCGGAAAAGACTCTATTTTCTGAGATTACGTTTCACGTGGGCTTACCGAAAGCTTCGGAACCTTTCTTTTTTTCTGAATTATATCAGTTCATTTTGGGCCATGAGTTATGTTCGTTGACGAGTTTCCGAACTAACTTGGAATTGAATTTAGTCGAATAAAATGATTCCGGATCAAGCTAATTCGAGATTGATCGATCGGGTTTTCAATTCAATTTAATTTGAAATTTTTTATCAGTTCGTAACTACGTCAATAGGCAATGCGATTTGGTTACACACGCATTCCCACAGAGAGCATGCATTCTTATTCAATTGAACGCGCGAACATTGACTCCCTATAGCAAAGCGTTGCAATTGCGTCGTACCACGAATTATAGGTAGAACACCTCCGCGTTAATTCATGTGCGTGATTAATTCACGAGCATTGCAAAAATACGACGAAGAATCGTTGGCTAGACATTTTTTCCGAGTAAATGAAATCTTACGATTCCTACCATTCCTACTGCACAGTCACTTGAATAATTGATTCCCCGATTACTACACATTTGGAAAATGAATCTAAATTTTGGGTAATGGGTAATAACTGCAGGTGTATCGATTACTCACGATTATAGTATTCATTCTTGATCTCCGTATAGCACTGTATTCGATCTAGACGTTTTCGTGATCTGACGTATACTGAGAAGATATGCTCTCAGTGAAAGTAACGTAAGAAACTTCGATGAGAAGGTGGAGGTAATGCGTTAAGTCTCTTTCACACCGTGTGACGTATCATAGTAATAGCAGTTCCATACGTACTTACATACACATCGCGATTTATCCGATAAAGATTGAGTAGCTTATTTCATTTGACAATTCTTTATTTTTGGTTCTTATGGTGTGATTATACAGTACAAATATATATTACCCATTTTTCTCGGAATATACGTTAGCTTTTATCACAACAATTTTCACTCATTTCATTTTTGCTTAACGTGAATGATCCTTAATTATTTGCATACACGACGAAATGTCACATATGTATAGGCACGGTTCTTGAAAGTCATCGGTGACCCCTCTGTATCTGATATATTTTTGTATGTTGATTCTAAAAATCATAGATTTATAAACTCAAGCTCGAAGGAAGACCGAGCTATTGGTGATTTTCTGGTGAAGAAATAATTTTTTATGCGTAAAATCGCCGATATCCTACATTTTTTGTTTGATATATTGATCTAATAACAGTGTTTTTCGTAATCAATATGAAAAAATACATCAGACAGGGTAGTCGATATTTCAAATCCAGAGATTTTGATTTTTACTAAAATATCAAGGGGTTCAAAAGGGGTAGCAGTTCATTGCCTCTACAGTAAATTGCTCATAAATTGTTATTGCTTGTTTGTCTATTCTAAGGATAACAGAACGCATTCAGATATTTTTCCTTCGTGTATGCTACTCTTCTATGGGTAGTATGTGTATTTTACGGCAACAGAGTGATTGGTAGTTTAAGAAAAAAACTTAGCTTAAAAAATATCGAAAATTTATCGTTTCCCATAAAAGTAATTGTCTAATACGATATCCTGATAAGACATGCGTAAAGGTTATCGATTTAAGAAATTGTAGCAAAAGGGTAGACCACGTCACCTCTACGGTAAACTACTTATAAATCTATTATTGCTTTTTAATTTAAGTGTACCAATTTGTTCTGTACATATTTACAAGTACGAAGCCCATGGTCATGCACGTCGTAATTGCCTAAGTCGCGGGGCGATTTCGACCAAGGCAATTCGAGTTACATGACTTCCGGATGCAACTTCCCCGAGAGACACCGGCCTACCTATTGATAATCGAGTTCAATTCGCTTTTGTAGAAACGAAGGCTAGTTGAAGTACTCACGAGAATTTTGGAAATCTCTTGTATCCATCTGGCAAAAATAAATGGAACTATTCCGTACGTTGTAGCAAAAAACTGTCGATCCCGTAATGTAAATATTGATATAATCAGTGTACTTACACTTGTCAGTGTAGTGCGTGTTATACCTACTTGGTAATCAACCGGGTCATTTGAAATGCATTCTCTTTAGTCAAACGATTCGGGATCTTGTCGGAAAACCAGAGAGGATCCTGAGAAGAAATCAAAATACACGATCGATTTTGATCGCATGCGCATCCGGCAATGGAAATTTTATAGAGAAATATCCAGTGAAACGTGCTAAATATCTCTCTCTCTCTCTCTCTCTCTCTTCCGTATAAACGCTCGTATTATTCGGAACGATGCAGAAATGCGTAGCTTGATCTAACTTATTATAGAGATAATCGTAAGTCTTAATAGTTTATCCCGTTCAAGTCTGTAGCATCTTTGATCTTCTTCCACGCGATAAAGTTCGGTAGACGCGAGTGCAAAGATCCCCGGATAACACTTTCTTCGCTAATACGAGTCTTCGTTATTTTCAGATAGTCATCCACAGCGGAGATCAACATTTCAAACGTTTATCAATGCGTTATTCAATAGTACAGTGTTTGTAAAAGAAGACAATATTCGAATTATGGAAACAACTATGCGTCGATGATAGGTGGCGCGTACGTGCAGCGCGCGCCGGGGTGTTAGCAACTTCCGTCTCCGCGCAAAGTTGCACTTCTTTATTTTTGTTTCTTATGGTGTGATTATACAGTACAAATATATATTACCCATTTTTCTCGGAATATACGTTAGCTTTTATCACAACAATTTTCACTCATTTCATTTTTGCTTAACGTGAATGATCCTTAATTATTTGCATACACGACGAAATGTCACATATGTATAGGTACGGTTCTTGAAAGTCATCGGTGACCGCTCTGTATCTGATATATTTTTGTATGCTGATTCTAAAAATCATAGATTTATAAACTCAAGCTCGAAGGAAGACCGAGATATTGGTGATTTTCTGGTGAAGAAATAATTTTTTATGCGTAAAATCGCCGATATCCTACATTTTTTGTTTGATATATTGATCTAATAACAGTGTTTTTCGTAATCAATATGAAAAAATACATCAGACAGGGTAGTCGATATTTCAAATCCAGAGATTTTGATTTTTACTAAAATATCAAAGGGTCAGAAATGTTAGAGAAATCTGAAATTGTCAGGGAGAGGTCAAAGAAAAAAAGAAAAATTGGAAAATTTCTGAAATTATGTTTCTTTGATCTCTATACCTATTCGCGTTCGTCTCTGTAGGTATATCAGTATTTCTCGTGCAAAAAGATTTCCGCAGGATGCATTCGCGACATCCGTCGTATAGGTCAAGGCGAGAGGACTCCGCGGCGTGACGTAACTAACTGTGTATGAAAATAATAAACCTACGACACCTTTTCCACAGTCTCACTAACATAAATTCATTAAAACGAATTATTATCTAAATGTTCTTGAAACGGCAGACTACGTCTCAATGTGAATTCCTCGAATCATTTAAAATCCTTTGACAGAAATAATTATATAGTCGTCGCGCGTAACGAAAGTAACTCCGGAAATAACGTGTCACGGAAGAAAAAAGCAATCCCATAAACGTGAGGAAAATATCAGAAACGCGTTAGTCGATCTCCAGCTTCTTGAAGCTACCCTCTACTCCGAAGATATCAGTGGCGTTCTTAGCCTTGCCAGGCCGTAGGGACTCGTTGACTCGTTTCGTGGCCTCGTCCTCCTGGAACCAACTCCGATGATCTTCCAGACGCTTCACGGTGGCACCGTGAAGCTCCATCAAAGGTCCGGCCTTTCCGCCTCGCTCGTTTGGCAGCAAATCGAGGGGGATGAATTTCGCGAGACTCTCGGGGGTGGTGTGAATGTGGAGCTACGAAGACGTAGGGAATTAATCTCTGGAATCTCGACTTCCACTTTTTCTTCCACGAGGAAATGGACCGTTTGTAGGTTTTGGACGCGCAACTCATCCTGGTCTATACGTACCATATCCATAAGCTCCTTCTTCATAAAAGGCTTCATCATTCCCAAGATGATGTCCATCACCGGTACTGAGTTCATGAAGTGGAGACCCTTCAGTCGCACTGGTAGACCTTCCTGAAGATAGTACAGATATTTCTTCAGGCCCATAGGACTGAGACGTCCGGCATGGCCCAGCACCACGCCTTCCATGTCGAACAGAATAATGTGACCGTCGATGGTGCCTTCGGTGTAGAGCCACAGATCCGTTATCATATTAAAGAACTTCATGCCGTCGTAGTAAACGTAGTGGGATGGATCGGGATCGATCAGCTTTCCGTAGATTATCTTGTAGCCCTCCTTCGTGGTTCCGTTCAGCGTGAGCGTGGTCCTTTTTCGCGTGCATGAGAAAAAAAACTCTTCGTTCACGCATTCTTTTCGTAATAAAAGGCGAGAAGTGTTGCGCGGAAGATGAGAAGCGCGGTGCAACGCATTTCATCGTGAAACTTACAAAACATTAAAAGCCATACGAAGTTCCTTCGATCCTAGTGGATCTCGATTGGAGAATAGCTCGGGTACGTGAGTTCTCACGGTGTAGAAAGTGTCGATGGTGGTTTTCGTAGGCTCGATACGGTAGTAATTGCTGTGCAGAAAGAGTGCCAGCTCGAAATCAGACAATTTCGGCAAGTGAGGTTGCTTGCCGAGCCATTCCTTGAGCATCTGAATGTCGGCTTTTTTCAGCTCCGGGTTCTTCTTCATCTCGTCCTCGAAGCTAGGCGACTGTATCAGCGCCATGTCGATTCTAACGGCGAGTAATAATGAAAACGTGTTACTCTCGACCGTTCTTTAAATATTCTTCGACTGTTGTCGCGAAAACATTCAATTGCAAAAAAATCCATAAATATTTTTACGTCGTTTATAAATCATTCGAATCGGAATGCATCTCGCAGGCATCATACGTTTTTGTTCACGACAATAACGTTACTTGATAATTATCGCGTCGGTCGTTTCATTGAGAGGAAAAGCGAGGAATTTATGTGTGAAGGGAAAACAAAACTTTGGGTAGAGGGAATCCAAGGTTTGTCGAAGTCAAAGTCGCTGGATAGATTTCGCGTTGCAGTCGCGCTATACTTATTAGAATCAATTGCGCAACAGCCTTGTCGCGATAACATGTATGCTGCTTTGATATCAAGTCGCACGGTACGACGTGGTCAATCGCGAGAGAACGCGTCTTCGGTGATACTTGTAATTTGACTCACAATTGATTAATTAAGAAAAGGGCGAGAGATACTTTCGCTTCAGTTTCCTCGGATCGCGCGCGGATCTGATATTTATCGAGGTGCATAAATTATTACAGACATTCTCACAGATAGAAAAATCTGATATCATCTTTTGTTTAAAATCATTTCGACGCGACGCCGTAACTGCATCAGTCTACACTTGTATATTAATCAACCGAAGTTAATCGTACTATTCTGTACGAAAACGTAAGCTCTTTGAGGTGCTACATTCTATAAAATAACACACTTTTCTTACAGAATGTAGTCCCTTACAAAGCTTATAATTTTGTGCAGAATAGCGCCATAAGTTCTCAATGACGATTTTAGATCGATCGGAAGAGTTTCACTTGTATTTTATTTTACATCCTTTTAAGAAGGCGAAACCTCATTCTTTCCTCTCGCATCGCTCCGGTTTATTTAACTATACGAAGCATAATATTCAAAACTCGGTTGATTACCTTTAGGAAAGAACTCACAATGGTCGAAAACAGAACGAAATTTCAGTTAATAACGCTCGCTGCCGTCCTGTCGGTCGAGCGGCTCAGAAATCACTGGTAGTATCGAGCGTTCAATTTTAATCAAGTCCCCGAGTGTCGTGCAGTGCTTTGGCACAGGAGAGCAATCAAAACGAATGACTTAACGTTAGCGTGCGAGAAATTACTGGTTGAAATCAGAGACTGCACTCTTGCATTTTACAATGGATACGCATTTTGCGCTATCATTTAGTTGCGCGGTTGTTTCTCCTGGTTGTCGACAAGATCAGATGTTAAGAACAATCCGTTCGATTAGCTTTCTTCAAACTCATTTTTTTACCATTTATTAATTAGCTTCGATTTTTATTCAACGTACATTTCCCTCCTTAAAAGTAGGTATATTGTAAGATCGGCAGTATATACCGTAAATAATCAAAACCTCGGTCTATTTTTAAATCGACTGCTATCATTTAAAAAATATCTTGCCGTAGAAGGCCAAAAAATCACTATCTTTTGACACAACGTACAGCTTGTGGACAACGTATAAGTTCTTGCTGCAAACTGCTGATTATGTTTCGCATCGTAACGTGCGTGCGTCGGTGTCTAAAGGACATATTAGAGTATCATTATATTTCACTTGTTATTAGAAGTGCGCACGGGTCAGGAAACCGAGGTTGAATATAGGTAGAGGGAGTATAATTGAGACTCTCTCTCTCTCTCTCTCTCTCTTCGTTGTGTTTTGAAATTTTTCCCTGAGAAGTTGTAATGTGATGTCTAGCGGTCAACAGATTTTGCACAAATTGGAAATGTTTAGGAGATTTTATTAGTCGTCAAAATCTTGAGGTTTTACCAGCAGAAATTGACAACTTTAGAATCAATTACTCGACCGGCTTGGTAATACATTACACTACTTCAACCAATCCCACCAGTTCGTATCGTATCTCATAATCGTTACCGGGGAGAGATAAATAATATCTCAGATCCGAAGTGCGAACGCGAAATAAGGAGCTATATAATTAGACCTTTTCAAAGTTATATCCGGCGAGCATCACGCGCTTCCTCCCGTTTTCAAAGGGGAGTGAATTACCGCTGAAAGCTCTCGGAGATAAATAGGTAGGTATGTATAGGTCAGACGATGGAGCGCGTGATGCAGATATGACGTATTTGAATATGTAAATCGATAAACGAAGAGGAAAGCGAAGCGCCGAGACAGAATGCCGCGCTTATTTCGAATCGGGTGTCTGGCCGTTGCTACTGCCACCTCGTTATTCGCGCTGGAGACTCTTTTCAAAAGCGCTTTCCGAGACCCGATTCCGAGTGGAGCGGCGGCGATCGATGATTCGCGCGGAATAAAGCCCGTTGAATTTCTCTGCGCGATTGAAAGCGCGGTCAGTAGGAAACATCGTATTTCGTTCGGATCGAAGCGATAGTCTTTTACACGAAATATGGAATCCGCCATCGTACATCTCGAACAGAGCGTGAGTACAAATCTCGTCGCGATACCCGCGTTAACCTCTCAACCTTCAGCGACTGTGCGACCCGTTGAATATTTCATGTAGCATTTCTCGCGCCCGCTCGCGTTTTCAGGTTCAGAAGGCCGACGGGAAGTTAGATATGATTGCCTGGCAGATAGACGCTTTCGAAAAGGAGTGTCAGGACCCGGAAAGCGAGGTATCGTGTATCGCTTCTCTCTTTTGTGAATAATTTTTTTTTTCGGAACAATGCTTACCCGCGTGTCTGCGCGAATCGTCGATATTTCGTGATGATCGCTAGCGTTTTAATGTTTGTCATTGATGATGTCGAAGAAGTGGTGAATAACGGATATCCAGTGTTTCGATTACTCCGATACCTTCTCCGAACAATCCGATTGTTCGTTCCTTTGGTTTCTCGTTCGTCGTATTCCGCCGCTCGAAATTGTCGAGCTACAGTTTCCGTAAAGTTCGACGGGGTATTAAAGCGCTTCATCCGATGTTCCGAACAGATCTCTATCCTCAGGCTATTGCGCTCGGTGACACAGGTTAAGGAGGAATATCAAACGCTCCGCCAAGATATCCTGGAGGTTCAACAACTGCAAAAGCAGCTTTCCGACTCTCTGAAAGCTCAGCTTTCTCAAGTACAGGGTCATTTCAACATACTGCGCAATAAGATCGTAGGTCAGAGCAAGATTCCGCAGCTGAAGTAAAGTCGGGGTTTTTAGAACTTTAGAATACTCGATTTTTTCGGTTCGTTCCTATGAGTTTCTCTCTCAGCATTTCTGGAATCGCGTGTAACTGTCGCCGCCGCGCAAGATAACTGTTTCAGTCTCTCCGAAGAGCAATCGCGATTCCGACATAGTCTTCCTTTCCCACTTTGTCCCAAAAAGTCAAAAGGCTTTCGTCACACGGGCATTTGATCGTGTCTGCTCCGTCACTCAGGACGTACGATCAATTATAGTACAATGTTTTCCTGGATCTTGAATATCCGATGCTTTAACATTTCAGAGATCTGTGTTGAAATGGTCTGCAATTATTTTTTTGTGTTTTAAAATCGAAATATGGGCGAAAATCGAATTGATTCCGATATAGATAAATTAAAAGAGATTCAGTCTCAATTCTCCAGCTCAATTTTTCCTCCCTTTCGAATCAGAGTTACCTACTCTATAATTTTTTGCACAAAGAATATTTTTAAATCTCATCAGACGGTTCGTTGGTAAGAACGGGAACAAACGGAATAATTGACAAATAAAACATTCGAAATGTGCTTTACTCGCGGTGCTGGGGCCAATCGGTTGATCGGTACAAAGACACACAGATGTGAAGTAAACCAGTGAGACTTAAAAATACATTTCCGCATCGCGTCGTTTGATAACTCCGCGACTCTCGAATCTTCAGCAGTGACATATCATGGATTTCAAATTCTGATAAAAAATATTCCTTGACACGATATATTAACAATGCGCTTTATAAATTCTCAAAACAATTATACGCAGTCACTGACAACGTGATACATTAACACAATATAGTCTCGATGCTACAATTCGAATCTAAAACGAGGATCACTCCATATATTTCATCTCGTACGGCTCTGCGCATTGGTTTTTGCTACGAATATCTCGACTTGAAATTTCTCAGGAACTCTTACTGACTGTAACTCAAATCCCCCCCCTCCCCTATTTAACTTCACCATCTGAGCTCCACATAGCGTGTCAAAATTCAGAAGGAATGTTTCAAAGACTGTATCAAAATTTGCCGGCAGTTTTTCCAGATTTATCGCAAGGAAGTCGCACACCTACGGATTAATCCATAGTGTCATCACGTACACGCGATCGACTTATCAATCTCTTCCAAACACTTCTTACACTTGGGCTTACACTTTGGCCTCTACGTATACTTTACATTGCTCTCTCATCTATTTTTTCTTCGACATGAAATTTCGAAATCTCGCGTCTCGTTTGAATAGTAATTGTCAATAATTTTCATATAGGCAGGAGAATAATCTTTAGCGAAGGAGCGTACAAGTTTGTCGCATGCGGAAGAATGGGCGAAAAGTACAGAAAGCGTTAATTGAAATAAAATTTATTCTAAAGCACATTATTGGAAGAAACTCAATAAAACGGTGAAGATCGTCGTTTAGCCGCGTATAGATCGCGGCGCGTTTTTCCTCCGTCAACAGTTGCGGAGATCATTTGAATTGGAGACCGCGCGAGACGGGGTAGAAGGAAAACTATTTTACAAGTAGAATGATCGAGTTTAGCGCGTACACGATAAACTTTATGGGGGTGAGAGGGGGCGGGGATAATTACGTGGACGTAGAATATGAGAAGTAATGACATTAATTGCCTTAATACATAGTTGCGCATTTAACGAGCTGTGTGTACTATGTTTCAACTAGATGTACATTATAATTATTACTATGCGCGTATTGCAAGATTACTAAACACACCCGATAGACGACGATGATCAACACGAAGGAAGCACGATTATATCGGACTCCGGTAATCCCGAAAAATCTAGTGCCCGATTGAATAAAAAAAAATGAAAAATGAGATTTCAAGGGAAAAATTATACGGTGGGATGTCAGTTTTTCGGCTTAATCAGGGAGTGAAAAAAATGTCGTCGGTTTACGTCATTTACATCTGGTGTGTTAAACCGATACATTTTTGGGAACGAGAGCACCAGATTCCCAAAATCCATAGCAGTCTTTTTCGAAAGACCTTCAATTCCGGGAATTGCTCAAAGCGCGGTCCAAATTTTCGTAACTTTGAAACGCTAGTCTTAAGGAAAAGATTCGATACTTTGCTCTCTCTTATAATACATGCACAAATTAGCATGTCATCGTCAAATCGTTATTCCCTGGCAAACTGCTCGAAGTATTCGCGAAGCTCGGTCGTGCTTCCTTCATCGCGCCTGCTTTACGTTTCCGTCAAAGCGGCATACTTATCGCGTTATGCTCGGAGAAATGGGTAGAATAATTAATCAGTGTCAATTGCTCGAAGTATGCCCGGTGGTGGAAGAGTAAAACAGTCGACACTGTTCGATTCGTAATTCGCGTGTCTGTTATTAGGTCTCATGCACAATTAGAGTAACTGTCTGTATCTACTCTAACTTTGTCGAGTTGATATCAAATGCATCCGGTGTCCTTGAAAAAGAATTCTGTAAAAGTCCCGCTACAACGGATAAATCAGAATTCGTTCCGGACATTAAATTTGTAATTTCCAAACGTCCGGCTCATCTTCCATTTCCATATAATAAAAGTGCTTATTCGGGTATTCATGACGTCCCTCATCGCTCGCCCTTTTGAGAACGCGATTTTACATCTTCTCAGGATGCATTTGATACCCATCGGTCATTTGATACCTTAATGTATAGCACTACTTGTAAAATCAAAACACAAACAGAGAGAAGAATGGTCTGGAACTCATTCTAAATGTGCCAAAAATTTTGGTCAATTAGTACGGGCTTTTGAATTTGTTATCGCGTGACAGTAGAACGTTGCAAGACCGGTAGAATGATGAAGTACGGTGTATACTCTAAAAAAATTAAGAGAAAATTTGAAAACGAGATATGTGCCAAAAATTTTGAATAGCACATTAGTACTGGTGTTTTGGGTTTAGTCTCGGATAGGTTGAAACACGGATCTGCATTTATTTGGTCTACATATCACACGCAATCTATCACTGGTAATATAGAATTAGTTTTTTTCTTCATAGAATCTTGCGCATCAAATGTTGTAGCTGTTCCCTATCGCCTACTTATCCACGAAACACCATATTTCAGCGCTCCTTTTAGACAGTTCAATTCCAGGATCGTCGCTTCATTTGTATGTACTTAACAATACATACCGTGATTTCAAGTCTTTAAATATTTGCATCAAGAAAACAGAAACACTTTGTTAAGTTCGTCCGGATGAAACAATTATCTGGTTCCTTTTACACAATTTTGAAATACAAGCATTTTCAATAAATTTCAATCGTTTGAATTGGAATTGAACGGTCTTGTTATAAAGTAGTGACTGACAAAGTTCATCGGTTATTATCCATTAACTAACACGTAATGTTGCTCAAAATGTTGACGTATATTTAAAAACCACAACCTAATGATAAAACAAAAAAATCTGTATCTTTTTAGATATTTATCGTATTATTATTACTATTATTATTATTAATATGAAAATAAACCGTTACTTCTGTAGGAAATCCATTCTATTAATACTCCATTAACAAGTAATAATGCACTTTTTACATACCTACGCGCTAATAACGCGGTCTCTCAGTGAATGGAACATCGATTAATTTATTACAATATTACATTTAGACGGCCTTTTAATCTCAACAAGATTTATTTTCCGTGTATCTCAATACCGCGCTTTCTCCTCAGTCAGACAAAGCTATAGGGCTAGCGTACTTCCACAAACGTAGCTTTTGTTTGTGTTACACGTGTACATATAGAGAATGTACATCCAAGTTTCGCCAAGAAACTCAGCTTGGTGGCGCTGCTTGTATTTACCTTTTGATAACGATTTTCCACGGAAAGAATTTATTTGAATGCTTTGAAATCCACATTCTATTATAATTGAGGCCATGTTGATTAAATCTCATAGGTAAAACACTTCAATTATTATCCAAAATAACGTGTAAACAGCGCTTATACCACGGGCATCTGTTTAATGCTTGGTGCGTGCCACAGATGGCACTCTATCTGTTTTGTGCAGTTACCCAATCGCCCTATATAAAGCAAAAATCAATATAAACGATTTCTTCGCTCCAGCCAGCATGCAACTTGCAGTTGAATACAAAGATCGTACCACCTACCTATGCAATAATACTACGGACTCATTCTTATTTTCAAATAATTATCGAGTAATGTTTTTATTTGCCGAATTATGTATAGCATTTTATTTTGCCTTTACAAGGCGATAATAAGAAAAGAAGGGACAAATGTAAAGAGAAGGGATAAATGTTCGAAATACCGGTTTTAGTCGGTATAGAGATACCTAGATTCCCTACCGCGAGTAGATAAAACAGTTTTCTTCTCAGTTGCGAACGTAGGTAAGGTAGATGATGTAGGTACCTACGGGACGACGCCAACAACGGCGATGTACCTATAGGTATCCGCGCGACGGTTACGCGGCGTCATTTAAATCACGCGTATACTACCAGTGGGCTCTGTCTGTCGCGCTCGAGTGAAATTCCCTTTCTCCGGTGCGGCGCGCAAACGTCGCGAAGCAAGACGCAGCGTTTATACGGGTCGACAGTTCGTAGGCGCTTCAGTCTCTGCTTGGGACGTGATCGCGCGAGCATGGGGTTCGAGCATACACCCCCCCGAGACGCGTACGACTTGAAACTCTAGAAACAACACTCCACGCGCGATTTCAGACGCGAAGTCCGTATCGTACACGAGAGAAAACCGGAGAATCGACACGGCGACAGAGACACAAGACACGCCGCGAACGGGAGTTAACGCGCGAACGCACCCGCCGATCCTCCACCACCGTGATCTTTCTCTCGAGACTTTTTTTTCCCTCCCGCACACGTTCTAAACTATCGAGTACACCGCGGCGTGCGCTCAAATGGAAACTGACAGTCGGTGAGAGGAAGGGAGGGACTTGCCGTGCAAACAGGGACTTGGAACGCGAAATCTCGCGTTTGCAGAAACGATACCCGGGGGCTCCCTCCTCGCGTCGGAGTTCCCGATCGGAGAGGAGATTTCTACGGGAGCATCGCGAGTTGCCACGACGGGCTCGGACTAACGCGCGTCCGCGAACGCCCGCCCGCCCGCGCACGATCGTCTGATCGACAACGAAACGAAGTATCGGCACCTGCTTGACTTTTAAACGATTTTTTCCGTCGCCTTCGTAACCCGTTCTTTTTTAATCCCGCGAGTGTACATAATATACGAGTGTCTTCGACGAGGGTGCCGAAATCCCGGATAATCCTCGAGTAGGTGAGTCGATGTTTTTTTCACGATGATCTATGACGCGTTTCCAGTGCATCGTGCACTCGATTGGGTACTGCCGCCGCCACCACCTGTCAGTTACGAACGACAGTTTCTAAAGCGCGCCGTATCGACAATGTGCGATTATTATCCGAGGTACTCTATTCGCGCTTTTGTAATTCGTACGGTGGCGAAATTTTGTGGGGGAACGGGAGGGAGAGTTCGTTCGGTTCGCGATGATCGTTTATTAAGGACAAACGATAACCCTCAACGAATATCGCGAGGAGTTTAACCGCACCGCGCGAAAGAGGCGGGTCGAAACGGGTCACTTTTTTTCTCTCGCTCCATCGCGTGCGTCGGTCCGGTGCATTGCGAGTGCACTCCGGAATCGATCTCGTAATCGGCTGTGGAAAGCGTCATTCTTTTCTCGATCGTCGCGTGCTTGGCGGCGTTGAAAATGTTCCCAATTTTCCGTCCGAATTGATGAGAGCGTTTCTCGATATCGTCGATCGATTCGCAAATTACTTAATAATTGAGAAATTTCGACACTTATTTGATCGATCGGTCGAAGCGATCGATTACGCATCCAAATTTCGCATTCCTCCTGCTGCGGTATTTCGCGTGACATACGTAGAATCCTCCCGTGTATGTACACGTACACGAGGAATAACCAAAAATCGATGCCATCGCGTGTTGCCCCGGCGCGAATGCAGGTAAAACCCGTGCGTACGACCTTCGCGAAAGAAGGGAAAACCTATTCTCTCCTCGTTGCTGCCGCGGTGCATCGTATAATCGGTTCATTGATTCCTACATCCACAAAATCGCCGTTCGTTACGATAATCTTCCAAAGCAATCGCGAGGTATTTCTTTCGGCGCGTCGTATACGCGTCCCGTTATTTCGAAGAATACGTGTCTCTCGTTATCGCGCGCACAGGCACACATGTGTGGTCGCAGGTACGTATGAAAAACAGAAATCGATTTCTTCGCGCGTCGCTTTGTCTGATACGAGCGACCCTTGCGAGTCAAATAAATTATTCTTCCCACGGAATCGCTTTCTGTACAACGAGAGGTCAGAGAGACGGGATTGTTTCCCGGTCGATCTCTCGTCCACGAACGTCTATAGTTCGTCTCGCGTTTAAAAAGACGCCCGTCGACGGGCCAGCGCTCCCAATTACCATTGCCGCCGTGGTATTATCAACTCCCGGGGGCGATAATGGGCCCCCGACTCGCGTCGAAAGACAGAATAGACTTTGCCTCCGGTGAACTCTGATAAGCGCAGTGCCGATACGAGGCGCGGCCAGATATTAACACTTTTCTGAATCATAGAGGGAAAACGACTGTTGCGTGTGTACTCGGATAAATCGAGTTTCATTTGTACGGACTTTCGATCGCTCTGTAGGGAAACTAGGAGTCAAATTTTACGAAAGTCAACAAGTGGAAAATTTGCAGAGGGATATAGTCATATTTGTTTGCGTTTGAATCACACTGCGCTTATCGGATATGTGAGCATTTCACGACCCACCTTTGGAGAATTGATTTCAAAATTATACAAATCGATCGGTCCAACGATCGTTGCGTCGATAATTTCAATTTTAAGACGTCTCCTGATTAGCGTAACGATCAAACTACCGCGCAGATCGTCCCAAAATCTGACGAAGCCTTTCTCGCAACCGCGTGTCAAACTCCTTATCCTGCGGCTCCTTTTAAACGAACGGATGTTTATCGGCGATCGATTTAATGGAAAAACTAAATATCTCACGCGCTCGTCTCTCGACCGGTTTGTTTTCTTCCCGCGGTAGTGTCGCTCTTACGAAATTGACGAGAAAATCGCTCGTTGGAAACGCGCGAACCGGTATATATATATACATATATAAGGGTAGAACGTGACCGGACTGGGAGAATGCTGCATCATTACGGCTTGGCTTCGCTTTGGGTTCGGTTAAAAGTGAATGGAGAACCTGCTCATTCACAAGATTTTCTTCCGACCGAGGCTTGCGCGCGCGTTGCTCGACGGCCAGTTTCGCGTACATATGTATGTACGCTGTACTCATGTACACCGCTGCGTACGAGGGTGTTATGTGCACGCATGTACGAGTCCCTCCCGCGCGTATCAGAATAATCGGTTCGCCGTTACGCGACGCAGAGTCGCGAAGCTTGAGTCGCCACCGATGATGGATCGTATAAAGATATCGCGACAAGACGAGGCGATCAGATTTTTAGACAGATACAGGGTAGAAATGGAATAGACGCCCTGGTTGAAGAGCAAGTTCATAATCGATTATCTTGAAATCGATTGCAGATATCGGAGGAAAGTTTCAGTAAAAAATATCCATCAGTGTTTTTACTGTAAAAAAGCTGCTTTGCATTTTTCACACATTTCCGCTGCGTTTCGAGACAATCGCGGTCCGAGGTAAACAGAGACCGTTGGGGCGTCTATCCCACACTCTTGTCCTACTTTTTTTCGGTTCATTTTGAATTGCATTACTTGGAGAAAAAATTCGAGGCGTCGAAATTAAAATTCGAGTAATCCCCCCTGCAGGAAGTCTACCGTCTCGGAATGCTGTAATATTGATAAAACCGACCCAAGATTTAACATTTTTTTTCTCTCCCTCCCTCCCCCCCTCTCTCTCTCTCTTTAATCGAGCGTATAAAATCGCTCCCTGCAAAGTGACGTGTCGCGGATTTTTCACCTCGCGCGCGATTACGAAACCCGTGCGCCGCGTATAGGTGTGTACTCCGCTATATTCGCCGTGCCTGACCCGCAGCGCTACTCTGATAAATACTACCCACGCGCCGGGAGTATCTCTCCTTCATCTCGCACGTAGCTCCGTTTATTCCCGACTGTAATGTGCATCAAACGCACGCGGTTCTCGCATGCGCACGGGCAAAAATGGCTTTATCGCAATTCCACGGCCCCTGCGCCGCTGCTGCCGGCGCGCGCCGCGAGGCCCGCAGCGCTCCGCGAGGCCCGCAGCGCTCCGCTCTTTTGCAAAATAAACGCGCGCTCCCCGGGTACGTGGAAAACGTATATAACGACGATGTGATCCGTCTCCTTCAACTCGAACGGCCGTCCACCGACCCGGCACGCATGATAAATGACTCGCGGAATGTTACGGACATTATCGGTGTCTCGCGCGCGCTCCTTGGATGCGAAATGAAGATATCACGTTTCTCTTTGCGTCTCGCGGAATTGCGCGCAGCTACTCGAGATGAAACTCCGCGCGCGCTCGCGTCTCATTTGAATCAAATGCATATACCCCGGCATGTTATCATTACTTAACTGTTCGTTACGCGAATATGCAGCGAGTTTTCAAATCGCTACACTCTCTCTCTCTCTCTCTCTCTTATTCGTGTTCATCAGTGCGCGAAAAATAATTGCAGTGAGTTTCAATCGATAGTTCGCCGGATGAGAGCTCCAAATTGTCAGTCCCCTATGAGCGAGAATCCTTGTTCCCCCGTTCCAAGCGACTACTACGCGCGGCTATTGGAATACACCTATGTGCATACCTACGTGCCTCGTGTCCGTTACTCATTATCGCGACGTCTGTGCGGTGCAGTTTGGAAGCGAGTTCGTTTCGTTTTGCCCTTTTCGTGCTACTGTTGTGGGTACATCGAGGGAGGAGGGACTATTAAAACGCGATACAATCGGCGCACCGAGTGTCGGACGCGCTATTACTGCCGTAAAAACGAATCAAGTTATCCTCTCTAAAAGTTATACTCACGATTTCTCTTTGTCGCACGCGCACGCGTTGACACGCGGAACGAAACAAAATAGAAACGAGAGGGACGCGTAAGAAATTCGAGACTCGCGTGGGCGTCCTCTACGGATGGACATTCGGAGACGCACGGGCGCGCTCGTACACCGGCGATGTCGCTACTACATACTTAACGCGGCATCCGCAGGTGTGAAAGCGTGTGCGCGCACGCGCGCAACGTAACGGTATCTCGACTCTTATATCCGTAGAAATAGAGTTATCCGCGCGAAGGGGGAATAAAGTATAGTTATATCGAGAGAGAGAAAGAGAGAGAGAGAAAGGCAACCGGGGTCTCTCCATTGTATCACACGTCGTACCATGCACGGCGTGCAATAATAATTCAGCAGCGGGAATATTGAAAATTACGAGCAAACGCCTCGTAGACAGCCGATTACCGTTGCAGTTCCTTTTCCGTTTCTGTTTCTCCGGCGCTAGCGAGCGTGACACGGAGCACGGCGTGTATGAACGTGGTTCCGGGCTTCGGGTACGTAGGTGTGCGTCGTAAGAGAGCGTACGCGTATGCGTGGCGACTAAATAAATAACTGAGAATGCACGGGCGAGATCGGATATTTCAAATCAATGTCGCTTCGTGCACGTGAAATGGACGGGAACGCGTATCGGTAGCGGGCGTGATCTCAGCTATTCGGCATGAGCAAAAAAAAACGAGCGCACGGTGATTACGAGGCGCTGCATGAAATTATATCATAGAGGGGCCCCTACCGTTCTATAACGGCTCGTCGAACTCGTTCAGATTTGTCATAGCGCTCGCGCGGGTCCTCGACTTTTCACGTATGTATCACTGATCCGACGGTCGAGCAGTCCTGCTGTAATGCGCGTCTGCTTCTGATCTTCTCGTGTACATCGTCTAGCGTGAGAAAAGATCGCGTCAATTTTCGGCTGGCCCCCGAGTTTGTTCGCTTCTCGGTTATTTAGGGGCCTTCTCAGATTCGGCCATGGAATGTATTCGAAAAATTCGAAAGTACGTGCGAGTCTTCAGTTCTCTCCAGCCTCTCTGGCTCTCGCTTCGAATTGTGGTGACCAGGGGTCGACGACTTCACAATAGTCCGCACGCATCCCCCTTTCTACTCGAAATTATCCGAACAATAAAACGATCGGAGCGCGCGCGCCTACTTCGCGACTCGATCGAGCGAAAAGGAAGTGACTGTCTCTCGCGCAACAGGTGAACCGCGTCGTCGCGTGCGCGTTCGCGCAGAATCGTCGCGTATAGACGACGCATCATCCGAATCGGAGAAGGGAAGTTAGATTTCGCTATGCCGAAAGCGTCCGACGACCCGCCGCGTCTCTGTAGAAAACATCGGAAACCCGCGTAGCCATCCGGACGCGTACACGTGTATACACACATTTATCTATTATATGGGAAAGAAGGCGACGGACACACGGCGAGGCGCGAGAGCTTCGATGAGAACTCGAGAGCCGGTGACATTTTAGAGGCACCTTTCTAAATCGTAGTCCGCGATCGCGCCCGCGTGCCGCCTCACGAACTTTCAACCTCCTCTTCCATCTCTGCATCTCTCGCCCCCTCGTCGCCCTCCGTTGCTCCTTCAACGCTTGCCACAATGTGCTTGACACCGCGCCGCGATTTTCTTCTTTCTTTTTTATCTCGCTCTCTCATTGTACCGTAAACACAGCCGACGTTATTATGCCCGGACAAACGAAATTGGAATTTATTGTCGCCGCGGCTACCTCCCTCCCGCACCGCGGTTCCGGACACGCGTTCCCACGGCGATCCTTCAAGCGGTCGATCCTCCGCCTCTCGAACTTTCTCGCGACGAGCGGCGCTATCGACTAATTTAATTCAATGCTAGTGCGGGATATTCTTTCTAATTGTCTTCGAACGAACGATAATGGGACTCTGCTGATTTTCTCGGACGTTTCTCGAAAATTACAGCGCGGTGTACCTATCTCCCGTTCGGGAACTCGCGGCGCGTGTCTCGCCCGCCGCTCTGCTGATCTCTGACCTTCTTCGGTTTCGTTTGCATCGCGCGCGAGGAGGGCGACTGGAAAATCTATATACTCTCGTATCTCTCTCAACCAGCGCTGCATTCGCCGTTAATCGCGTTGCACAACTATTTTACGTAACGACCCGAGCCAAAGGCTGTAGTATCCGCATCCGAGACTCCGTTATAGGAACAAGAATGGGATCCGCGCGACTGAATATTACGTGTCATGGGCAAACCGAAAAGTACTCCAGTTGATTTTTTTTGCCGAAACAAAAATTTTCTACAATTCTCAACTCGAGTTTTGATCGTCGCGAAAGGCATCTCGTCAAACGTCTCTCTCATATCAGACTTTCTTTTGAGGAATTGTAAAAAAAAACTCGTTTCGAAGGGACGACGCGTTGACTACATCGATCAGCGATGCTCGTTACCACGCGACGGCCGCGACTCCACCGTCACGGAGTCCCTCCTCCTCTTCCGCCGCCGCCACGAGGACGACGAGAGAGGAGCGCGCCGGTCGAGCGAACGTCCGACCCGTCCGTCGTCCACCGGCGAAAGTCTATAGCCTCGACGATCCTCCGATCGCGTTAAGTGATGTAACGAAGAAGCGCGGAGGATGGGCTCCTTGTATTTTTAGTTATGAGGCAACCGCATCGTGCGCGCATATCGGCATAGGGTCTCATTATTGTTATTCGCGAAGCAGTTTGATCGGTCCGCCGATCGGTGTGGGAGGGAGTGGAGAGGTTCGAGGATTTCTCCAGTAGGCGGGTTGACCTCAGATTGGCACGCTCAAAAATGTTTTCTACCTTTGCTCGAAAGCGCGTTCCACATGGCAAACTTCTCGGTAGAGAGAATGACTATTTCGGAATTTCTGTACGTTGACGCGACTCCTCTTATCGCGCTAAACGCATTCGTGTAACTTCGATGACGAGTAGAGTCTCGTCGAAAAAATTATACGCAATTCACAACTCACACCACTTTTCTCCCGTGTGGTTGCAGAATAAAGAATCAAAATGTCGGTGCTACTGGAAGCCAGGCCTTACAGGCCGTTCAAGTCCTCCGAGGAGTACCTGATCGCCATGAAGGAGGACTTGGCCGAGTGGCTCAACGCTCTCTATCCGGAGTTGAGGATCAACCTGGATAATTTCATGGACAGACTGGACACCGGCGTCGCGCTCTGCAAGGTGAGTGTTTTCACTGCGACGCCCCGCGCGTCGTACTTATATCATTTATCGATGACCGCGCTCGCGACCGTGGGACGTCGGAAGTCGCCGCTCGTGGCCGGGTTTACGCGCGATATATCGGGGTCGCTTCGTACCCCCGCGGCTCGTTCCGGTAGCGCGCAGCGGTCGGCATAGACGTCGTTTCGCAAATTGCACGTTTCGAGCGATATTTTCGCTGGTCCTTGACCTCAACGTACCGCGGTCGTGACGAGCGGGAATCGCTGCCGGGCACACGAGCCTTCTTTCTCTATACGCTGTATCGAAGTCGCGCGCGCGCACGCGCACGCACACAGAGACGCGCGTTTCTCACGACGAGGAGAACATACGCTGCGGAAAATATTCATTTCTCGGGATAGAATGATGCTCGTACCTACAGAAATAAAAATGTAGCGGAAAATTCGTTTACGGCAAGTAGAAATGTGCACGAGTCTCCGCATCACGTGCAAACACATTGCACCGAAAGACAATTTCGTAGAATCGACTAAACGTTTATTCGTACGTTACCGCGACTGATTATTTTATAAGCTCAAGTAATATTTGTTTTGAAGAGATAAAAATATTAGGTAGGTACTTCGGTCAATAAAATATTTAGTCGATGATATACAAATAAGCGCTACGAAATATTTATCTCGGCGTGCGATTACTACGCTCGCCTCGCGAATCATCCGACACGTCGACGACTCGAGACACGCGTCGCGAAGATTCTTATCGAAAGAGAAAAGAGAGCGCGGTGGTCCCAACGTCGTTGTCGTCATCGCCGAGTGCCGCGGGGGACGAACAAACGAAAAGTGTGCTGCGCTCTGTCCACACGCGGGTGTAAGTCAGAGTCGCGACAGTCGCGCGTGTGCGACGTCGGGTACGGCGACGACGTCGTTCGTCCTTCCCCGGTGTGCGAGTTCGTAAGGTGGAGGAAGTATGCGTGTGACGTCCAGCGGAAACTCCGCGCGGTACGTGTCGGGAATGTCCAATATAAGTAGACTCGGTCCGATAGAGGGTATATGTATAAACTGAGACGCGCGAGGGAAAGGGGCCCGGGCAGGAGGATGCATATATTGTTGCGTGTACCGCTTCTCAAGGGAGAGGGGGGGGGGGGGCCTAGAAAATTACAAGAAGACGACCGTCGCTCCTCCGTCTCGAACGGGGATTCTCTTTCCATTTTCACGCGACACGATCGTTTGAAACATTTTCCCAATTTATCTCTCAATGCGGATCGAGTTCGATACCTCGAATTTTCTCATACATATCACACCTCCAAATTGAACCCCGATGAACCGCCGCGCGCGCGAGCGTCTCGACACGAAGCCTCTTCGAGATCTCGTTATTCAATAATTTCCCCGCGTCAAGCCGTGCAACGCGCGTCCGACACTGCCCCGCGCTACCGCCGCTTTATCGCGAGTCGCGCGCGGCCGAGTAGGTAGGTAGGAGTAGAGCGCGCAGTGTCGCACCGGCCGCGCCGCGGCGGGGCCTCCGAGGGTCGTCGTTCGTTACCCGTAGTGCCGCGCGGAAGGCGTGAGTTAAAGAGCTCCCGCCGATAGCTTCGTACCTTGTAACATGCATCGGCACGTGTGTACGCCGGCACGCCGCGCACACCCAGGCGATGCATACGCGCTGGATGCAGTGGCCGATATACGCACGCCTCGCCGCGGCTTAGTTATTAGCAAACCGCGCGCCCCGTTCGACGCGTTATAAATTCATGCCAGAGAAATATTTAGAGTAGGTAGACGATAAGTACGACTCGGAGAAAGTCAGCATAGATCAGCGCCGCGACCGAGAGGAATTTCTAGGGAGTTTGCATATCGCGGGAACGCGGAGATCGCTTTGTGTCGAGTATCGATTAAACTTGAAAGCGCGAGTAGGAATCGATAGCTCGACCATTCTGTCCATGTTGTGTATTTTTTCGTGCCTATTACGGAAATCATAGATTTATCGGTGATATCAGTGAGATGCCGGTGATTTTGCGGACGCGAGAATTTCTTTTCCACGCAAAACCATTTGTATTTCGGTTTTCCTTTGGCATTTTCGCAAAATTCGTAATCTTTCGAATCGAGCCCACAACCACCCTGTGTGCGTGTGTGTCAGATGTACAATATTTTTTCACGCTTATTCCGAAAATCATGGATTTTTGAAAGAAATCTCTGAGGAAGACCGAGATATCGATGATTTTCTGGGGAACAAATAATTTGTTAAGGCATGAAATCACCGATGTCATATCTTTCGTGAGATATCGACCGTGCTTTTCGTAATCAGCGCGAAAAAAACATCGAATCGAATAGGTTGGTCGAGAGTTCGATTCCGGAGATGTCGATTTTCGCGAAATTTCTATGGAACGGGTCCGAAAATCCGAACCAGGAAGACCAGCGATCGAGTTCAACCGACGAACCCTCTCCGCGCCGTCCCGATCCGCGCGCGCGCGCCTATACGGATATCGATCTGGACGTTGATCCGCATTTATCTCACGCGCCCACGTCGTTCCCTGATTAGCGGGGACATCGTTTGTTCGCGGCGTGGCGGGTGCGCGGCGTTGACGTTAAAAAATCGATCTCAAGCCGGATAGCCGGATCCCGAATCGGTATGACTCACTGGCGAATCGGTTCAGCTCCGCCGGCGCGGAGGAACTAAACCCGTTGGCGTCGAGGTTTGGAGCGCGTCAAAAGGTCTCGTCTCCGTTTCGAGCCGGTGTGGAACGCGATCACCGTGGCGCGCGCGCGGCACTTGGCGCTCGCGAATCGTGACGAACTTCATCGCGGAAACAAAAGAAGGTGCAAGGTCGAATCTTTGAGCGGGGTGCTGCGTACCTCTACGTAGAACTTCCTCGCGAAATGACACGGCGTGCGCAATCCGACGTGATCCCGCAATTTGGGCAATTGCCGCACGTAACAAGCGACCGCCTTTTTTTTCTTCCTCTTTTTCCCCTCGGTCTAGTCGCCCGCCTAATTTGTTTGCTCGTTCAAACTCCGACCGCCGGACGATGTAATTTTCTATCGCGTAGACGGAACTTTTTTTTTTACATATTTCGTCAGTCTTCTCGAGAGTCTCGCCGTGTTTCACGTGGGCTCGTAGACGTCGACGGGGGATTTACCAAATTCCACCTCGCGGTCGTAGGTACTCGGGGAGTAAATATCGCGCCACTGTAACGACGATAGACCCCCTCTGTTTCGTCGTGTCTACGACAACTCTCCTCGTTATTTATTCGAATCCTCAACGACGCTTCATCGAGAAAAAATAGCCAACGGACACGTGGCGAAAGAAATATCATCGCGACACACAGAGAGCCGTTCGATCAGCTGCCGCGGCGATATTTCCGGCCGCCGGAAGTATCCGCTAAATATTTCTCTCCGGTGTTTCCGCGCGGAGAGAGTAATCCGCGCTGTGTGTGCACGGATTCCCAACGGTGGTGCGCCCGTCCAGCCTTCGAGAGCGGTTGCACGCTCGGGCGCGCGCACTCTCTGCATCGCGCGGCGCGTGTGTACTCACCTACCGTCGCGCGGCCACGATGTGTTCAACGGCCTTTCCTGTCGGAAATGACAAATACTGGGCGCCTCGAGCTGAACCTTATACGGGCATCGACTGCGTTCTATCTTTCGAAGGCAACGCGTGTGTAATACATACCGTAGTACACAGAGTTCGTAGACGGCGAGCGCGCGGGAGAGAAAGACGGATAAGCGTACAGATACGGTGGCGGGAGAGTGAAAGCGAGAGACACGGAGGGACCTTCGAAGAGCGGGAATGCACGCTACGTAATTAGGCGCAATTGACGCCATCTGCTTTTTTTTTACGACGTTACGCGCGGAATCGGGATTTATGGTGGCTTTGCGGCGCTGGATGGGAGGATCGTTTTCGAGACGGATGCGTCCCGATCGTCGCACCGGCGCTCGTTTCTATATTTAGATGTCGCGTTGAGGTTTTCTTTTCGTCGAAGGGGAAGACGAATCAGAGAAAAAGTGTCGCATCGGATTCGTGGCGAAGCTGATGGATATTACCTTTGCCCACTTTTTAATTCGAAAATGTTATTTCTGCTGGATATACCGAAGTTATTTGGGATGCGAACTGGGGATTGGGATTTTTGCGAGTACGCGTACACGCAGGTACGTGTCGCATTAGTGTCAGTATCAATGGGAAACGGGAAAGAGATTTCTCCAGGGACGGGTTGTCGGTGCGCTCGACTTGCGGATCGATCTTACAGCCAGTAGGTATATTCCACCCCGCGGATGGTCTTTAATCGAGGTAACGCGGATAACTAGAACTCGTCGCCTTCGCGAGCTCGCCGCGCTGTACGCGACTCTTTCGGTAAGGCGGAAGCGAGGAAGCCTGCGCCGTTTTCGTGCCAAGGGAATAGGCAACGGCACGACTAAGGTCGGATTGCGATGCACGTCCGATGTGTGCTGCTATGTACTGGACTCGATTCGATTTCTTTTCATCGTGCTCTTGCCATCGGGAGAACATTTTTCGATGAAGTCGCTACGAATGCATTTGATCGATCGATGTGATAGAAATATTTGTTCTCGTCGATTTATTTTCCTTTATTCATCTCACATTATTATGATAAAGATTTTTTTTCGATTCACCCCATCCGAACGCGCCTCAGCTCAGAGAGCCTTTCATTTTCGTCCTTTTGGCGTTCTCCGTCATCTCGCCGATCGGTCGAAAGTCACGTCCCGAAGAGGGATCTCCGAGCAGGAGAAAAATCTTCTCGCGGAGACGCGGTGGCCCGATACTATACATATGCGAGGAGGCCAAAATATCGTCGGTCGCCTTTTCGAGGACCTCCCCGGTATTTTTCCAAGAACAAACGAGCCTTGTGTCATTATTTTTTCCGCCCCTCTACTCGCTTTCACCGCGGACTTCTTCTGCCTCCGGTGGGTGTACGCATCACGCTATACACACCCGTTGCTGCTACCGTGAACGAAGTAAACAACACAGAGGCCAGATGCCAGGCTTGCGCGACCGTCTAGGCTGTCCCTTTTCCTTTTCCACCCCTTGGGGTTCTAAATATAATATATATATATATATATAAGACGCGAGACTTCTTTCTCGTGCGCCGTGGCTTTCGGGGGTGGCTTGAAAAAATATCCAACGAAAATAGATGAAAAGGAGTCCCGGGCGGAGGACCACCGCGCGGTCCCGTTCGTCGCGTGAGATGCGTTCTGTTTTTCGACTTGAATTTATCTCGCGTGCGCGTCGGCTTTGAGCGCGACGGTCTCGACGTGGAATTCGCGTTGGTGATGATGTAAATTCGAAATTAAGAGAAAAGGACGTGGTCCTCGCACTCTCTTTCACCTTGTTTCGCTAAAATAAAAACCGAGAAGCGAAGAAGGGTAATGATGTAAAAATGAAAGGAGAGAGACAGAGAGAGTGTGTGTGGGAGAATTCCCTCCTTCTGGAAGGGGCGCTATTGGGATCTGACATGTCTCGATACGCCGTCTGGTGGCGAGAAGTGAAACTATTCCTAGCATACCGTTTAGTGGGTTAGCTAGTGACTGGCATTGGATTAATGTATGTATGTCGCGTATTCGCCCAAATGCTTCTCGCATTTGGGCCGTAGACCGGTGCGAGGGAAAAATTCGACACTCCTTGGGACCCTTTGAGTCATAAATTAGATCCGGGAAAGTTCCTCAATGCCACAGGGTCCCGTGTAAATGTACGTCGGCCGGGACATACATAGGAACCGAGCACTAGAGTTTCCTCGGGATTTACAACACTTAATCCTGCCTTCCGCATTTCCCTGGAAATTTCTTCGCGTTGCGTAGTTAGCACCCCCACCCCCGGTCGTAAGAGAAAAGTAAAAAAATCATACAACAAGCTCCTAGTCGAAGAGCGTCCAGTACGTTCAAAAACCTCGGAGCGAACAGAGAAATGGAAGGTGTAAGATTTTCGCCACATGGCAAATCCAACAGTAAAGTTTATTGTTACGTGAATGGCTGTAAGAGTAACTGGAAGAAAAATCCAGACGTTCGTTTTCACCGTTTACCACGTGCGGGCAAAGAATGTGTGTATAAGGAAAATTTTTTCGGAAATTTCGAAAAAGTTGATCGGTTAAAAGCGTGGAAAAATGCCCTAAAAATGGTTCGTACTTCGAACAGTATGCGAGTATGTTCATTACATTTTAAAAAAACGGATTATATACTGCCAGGTATGTTAGAATATCATCAACTTTTTACAGCGTTACCTAAGCTGTATTTTTGCGGATATTTTATACGACAAAAAATGTCAGTTTCGAAATAATTTGTTACATAGCATTATCAATTTTATTGATTTGTTGTAGATGTAGAATGCAAAATAAGACATCTAAAAAAAAATGCTGTTCCCTCGTGCAATTTTTTTCTCCTTGGCCCGCTGTACAGGAACACACAACACTTTTGATAGTCCCATCTTTAATTTCGCCTACAATGTTGTGCACATGTCCTCTGATGTCAGAGGTTTTAATACACATACTTATATAAATGGAAGACCGTTGACGGACCCCAGTCTCTCCTGATCAACACCACATTTTAAAATACTTATAGCCAGCGCGTAACACTCTTTCACCTTCGATAAAATTTCTTTGAGCAGGGTTTGTACCTGCCCAAGAGCAAATCGCGTTCATAGTTAAAGCCATTCGTAAATGTCCGGGAACACTTAGAATGAGTGCGATGCTTGCGCAAGTGAGGAGCAGGAGATACGAACACGATAACGAATTTTTCACGACTGCCGGGAAACGGCTCGCAAGGAATGCCGTATGCTTCGGCACAAGGGCGGGTTTTTTCCATTTCACGATGTGAGAAGAAAGTTTCGAGAAAGTGGAAGAGTAAAAACGTGAAAAAGACTCCGGGGTTGCGCGCAGATACCTACGTCGACGTTCCGTGATGCGCCCGTCCAGGGACAGACATATACGCGTCTCGAAGGCTGAATTTATATTTATGGTAGGTCAACCCTGGACGATAACGGAGGGTAAAGGTTGCTCGTGTCCTCCCGCGAGTCTAGTGAAAGTTGGAAAGGATTCACGGAGCCCTGCGCGTGCCAAAACAACAAATAATGACTTCACTCCCATAAGACTCTGTGTCGGTAGTACACTCATTCCGGCCATATTGGATTTTTCGAACTAAGCTCCTCCCTCATGTCAGATCCCAATAAGCACGCGGCCGGAATTCTCGGTATAGATTCGAGTGTCGATGAGCACGCGCTCGTAATCACAGTCACGTTTGTGGGGAGCCGCGCACACGTGTTTATTATTTTTCAGTACCGGTCACGAATATTGCGACTGCAGTTAAACCCGGGACAAAGAGAGCTTTCGTCAGCCGGGCTCTCGCGAGTGGCGAAACCATAAGTTTCCGAAGAAAAAACGAAGATGCGGGGTGATCGTCACGCGGATGCATTGAAAATTTGTTCCCTCGAGCAGAGAACAACGAGCGGTATCGAGACAGGCGTGCGTCGCTTGTTCGACCGCTATTATCTCCCGATTCGTGAACGTTCGACCCCTATTGCCGTGCTAAGCTGAAAGGTCCTATCTGGTGAAACTGTTAGTTTGAGTAAAATGCAATTACCTTTAATTTATGTTGCCATCCTTGTCATAAGTGGAATCGAATTCAAATTTATGTATTTAAAAATATGTATTTAAAAATAGATAGAACAGTTTAGCTTTGAAAAACAGTTGAGAAATTACGTTATTTACCACACACAGTATCCCTTTAGGATAAAAATTGATATTTTTTGTCACTTGGGACCTTTCAGCTTAGCACGGCAGTATAGGTATACCTAGAACTTTTTTGTAGATTGAGACTCGGTATTCAAAAAAGTATCATATCAAATCGGGCCAAACAGGTTCACGGGTTACGAGATAATCGTGCTCAAAGCCGACGCACTTATTCCGATCCTCGTGAAACGTCAACCAACGCTATCGGTGTAAATCACGCCCACTCGGATCAGAATTGGCTCAGCGCTTGTGAACTTTCGACCCATACCATCGATAACGTGACTCCTCTGTAGATCGCGAGATTAAACGTTTAAAAATAGTCTCGAGGAAAAATAGTTATATTCGAGTCGCATCGATCTTTCGACTTTCTCCCTTCCCGGGTTTGAGCTCCCCCCCCCCCTCCCTCTCTCTTTTTCTCCCATTTTCCCCGAGCAACGCACGATCGGTGTATAGAGTTGCACAATCTTACGGGCGCGGGGCGTGTTCGGTACGGTAGACCCATACGTACACAGCCAGACACCGCTGCAGTCGCGGCAGTGGCGGGCGAATGGATTTTTAGAGGTTTCCATTCATTAGGCCAATTAGCGGTATCTCCTTGACGGGTCCGCTCTCTCCTCTTAATCTATCGACGCGATAAAACAACGATAATTTGTTATATAAATATATTCCTCAACTCTCGACGAGAGATCGATCTCACCGTCGTGTCCGTTACCGGGTTTCGGTACGTAATTGACCGTCGAATAACGGGTAATTAAAGGAGCTTCGACGTACGTGCGCCGCGCTGACTCTCCCTCGACTCCGTAACTCATTCCGGATCACAACGTATTCATTCTCGTTGGCCGGGCATTGTTCGCGGACGCGTACACGCGCGAGGGCCGCTGATAAACTTTTATTCCGAATCTCTTTCTTCGCAATCGACGACTTCGACGATGGAAATCGAACAATGAACATCCGACTGCCTTCCGACGTTTCGAATTTTGCCCACGTTCGCCGCGGAATCATGAAATGTTGAGGCACGCGCCTTGTTTTTTTGTCTTCTCGTCGACACCGACGCGAACGGCATTGTCAATTTTCGTGGGTGACTCGACGCATAATCACCGTCGAAAGATCGAAACCGTCGGATCTTTCGATCGCGGATTAACTTCGTCTCGTTATGATCCAACCTTTACACGCGGCGTTTTCGTTTTCGAGATGAGCATTAACAGGTCTCTGATAAATCTCGACGTTTCGTCTTGCCATACAATTGACAGCTCCTGGTGTAGAACAATCGAGGTAATCAGGCGTTAAGCGAGCCGATGCGACCCCCGAGCACAATGACGGCTCCAAACCGTTCTAATTTATAATTTAAAATATGCGACAGCCATTTTCATTAAGTTCAGTCGTTTCGAGTGCGTCGAGATGATACGAGGGGTCACAGGCCACATAATGTGACATCCTGCCCGTCAACTCATCTACAGACCATATTACCATGTGTGTCTCAGTCTCGCGACAGTGGTTCTCATTGAAATCAGTCGAGAGGCGTCGCGGCTGTTGTGAAAATCGATACCGTAACAATTTCGATCAACCAAATATCCTTCATTTTTCATTCCGTTCTACCAAATTCATTTTTCCACTGAAAATTCACTTTGAAAATTCTCACTCGCGCGTTGGGGGAATTATAATCATAATTATCGCTCGTCCAAACGAGTTAAATTTCAAGTTTAATTAAAAATACAATCCTCCGACCTTTTATAAATTACCCGGTGAGAAAAATGTACGATCCTAGAAACTGTTCGTTATGCGGCGCAACGAGCGTCCTCGCGCTGCTCACGACTATTTATGCAGATGCGAACGCGAGGCGCGTTATCGTCACGATCGGTGGACAATCTCTTGTACGTGAAGCGTCTCGTTATGCGACTACGAGATAATCTTTACTCGATTCCCGCTCCCTCTCGTCCTGGCCGTGGTGTTCACCACATTACTCTATTGTAATATTATTTCTTTCACCGATAGTCACGGTATAAAAATTGCAATTTTTCATTTCAATCCTTACATTTTGTTCGAATCCGCTGAGAAAATATTATTCGCCCCCTCTCGCGAGCGAAGAATTCTTACGCAACGCGCCTCAATTATTTATGCAAATACAATCTCGCGGTGAACGCGCACGGCGATCACACGCACACGACAACTGGCTGTCTCGTTACGTGCAGTCACCGAGGTAATCTTCATCGGCCGCTCGATTCTTGCTGTTACATTGCAATCGTTATCGTCATTATTATTTATCACCATCCCGAGTGTCGCGGGGTGGCGAACGACGCACAACGGGTTCCCACTTCCCTGATCTTGATCATCCCTCGGGATGAATTGGAGCCGCGCGGCTGCGGCGCACACACAGTGGGCCGGATGCCGCGGGGCTAGATATATAATATATAATCCGTGTCCGTGTGAACGTGCATCGCGCGCGTGAATATCCCGTGCGGCCTTACGGGGGGCCCACATGTGCAGCAGGCGTGGACCGCACGACGAGATGCTGTGTCGAAACGCTAGCGTCCTAAAATTTAGTTCACAGCGCGCGCGTCCGAAGAGTACTCGTACGATCCATAAATTTTTCTCGACTCGGGCGTTCCAAATCCCGGCGTCTCGCCTGTCGCAAACGTCGCCGCTGCCGCCAGACAAATGAATAGCCGGCGCTCAGACGGCTACTCGCGCGAGTGTAGGATACGCGGATGTGTGGCTTTTTTTCGTGTATCAAGTGTACAACGGGGTCAGGATATTTAAGTATTTTTGGGAAGAAACGCGTTAAATTCGTGTTGAACTGTTGTAAAAATTCGGGAGGCGTTTTTCGTTTCTCTTTATCGTCGCGTTTTTAGTAGTTTTGTTGTATTATTATACAGTCGAGATGCGCCTGCCGGACGTAACTTTCGTTTCTCAAATATTCGTCTATCTCTCTCTACATACACATAAATGTCGCACGACGCGCAGCGCGATGATATACGATCCATCACGGTACAGTTACCAGATACTCCCACGCGGAGAAAATCGTTTCGAATTCAGCAGTTACAAGACCCGACGAGAAATTAGGGATAATGAGCGATTACCGGCTTCTCCTTTCTCGCCGGTTTCAGCGCTTTATTTACGACGACGGGTCCCGGGAAGCTTCTTTCCATCGGCGGGAAGATTTCCATACGCGCGCTCGTGTTTATAGAGGTGGCACGTAGAAAAGATTTTCCCCGCCATGCGGATGTTCTTCCACGGTACACTTGCTCGCGAATTTCGTTCGCACGCTTTCCCCCGCGGACGTTGTCCGCGTGCCCACGCGCGGAATCTATGCGAAATTTATCGACCGGGATCAGCGATATAAAAGCCGCGATAAATGGACATCAACGCGCGGCGCGTATAGTATAATATGCTCTTTCTCGACGATGGAACGCGTCGTGCAGGCGCGATGCAATTACCACGATCAATTCTACGCTCTCGAATACCGCCGCGCAGCGCGGAAGTCCCGCACACGTCGACGCGCGACTCCTCTCTTTCGAGCTCGAACGACGGACAAAAAATGAGGGGGGTCCCACGCGGAGCCACGCCAGGCTACGCTGTACACGTGTCATCGTATGCTTCTCAAACTTCATCAAATTATAGCTCCTCATCGACGCGCAATTGATTATTATGGAATAAAAATACTCGTGCCTCTCACGCGCCACGAAAAATTACTCTCGAATTCCCCTAAATGACATTTTATTTTAACGCGTTTACTTCAATTCAACCGTCCGTATAATATTTTAGCAGAGTGCCTTGTATAAGATTTATACGAACGCAAAAACAGAGACCCTCTGTTTACGATGCATAGTTTGCCGGTATGCCTCCTGAGAGTCTGTTGTGTTGTTTTCGACCGTCAACTCACCTCCCCGTAATACATAGTAGCTCGCCGCACGAAAGTACAAAACCAGTCGGCGCGGCGCGCGCGTATCGCTCGGGACTCTGTGCGAGAGACGCGCGTACATTATTCATCGCTCGCCTACGAACGACGCTCGAGCGCGCGGCCCGTTCCGCGAGTTTCACGAAAAATGAGAAATTCACACCGGCCGCCGCCGCCGCCGCCGCCGTCGTCCTCGTCCGGCTCGATCGACCGGTCCGCCTCGTGAGCAACGGCCACTGGTGCGCGTGTGTGCGTTCCTACGGTTTTGCGTCAACCCATTTTTACCCACGTGTCAGTCGAACGACACGCGCGTATGCAGGATAGGTGGACAGAGCGCTATTAATTATTTGGTAGCGACTCGCCGCGCGCAGCGTCTCTTGCCTATCTTTCCATTGAGCAGCGCGCGCGCGCTGCGACGCTCGTCGTTGCCTTTCACTCAGCGCGACGGGAGTCGCGAGGTTACGTTCAACTAACGCTATAACGCAACGCGCTTCGGACACCGACCACAGCGGCTCGCTACTTCCTTCAAAGGCGAAAATCTTTCAGGTCTGATTCGACGCGAGCGACTCTGAAATCGCCGGCGAGATTGAGCGCCGGTAAAGAGTGTGCACGTAGTTTTTTGAGGCGGTTTATCTCGTTTCCCGTGAACTTTCGACCCGAATACATAGGATACTTTTTTGCAAATCAGACTTCGATCTACGGAAAGTTCTACGCCATCGTCGGTCTAAAGTTCACGGGTGACGACATACGATATCTCGAAAGAGAGGATTTCTTTGGAAAGATATACCTACTTACGCCGCAGCGTCTAACGACGGATCCGTCGCGCTTTCTGATTGCAGCACGCGAACAATGTACGCAAATCGGCCGCGGAGTACGTGGCGAGGCGCCAGGCGCGCAAAGTAATGACCCGCTCGATAACGTCCTCGCTGGCCGTCCCGATGACGACGCTCACCGACGTGGCCTTTCTGCCCAATGCGAAGCCCGGCACCTTCTTCGCCCGCGACAACGTCTCCAACTTCATCAGCTGGTGCAAGAACAGCCTGGAGATCATCGAGTGCCTCCTCTTCGAGACCGACGATCTGATAATGCGTAAGAACGAACGCCACGTTATACTTTGCCTGCTGGAGGTCGCGCGTCGCGGCGCCAAGTTCGGCATGCTCGCGCCGATGCTGGTGCAGATGGAGCGGCAGATCGATCGCGAGATCGCCGCGGAGAACAAGGCGGCGAACGGGGCGTGCGGCACCGCCAACGACGACAGCGACGACGAGTACGAGGAGATGCAGCAGGACGAGCCGTGTCTGATCTACGGACCCCAGCCGCAGATCGTCACCAACGACCTGAAGAGCCTCGACGAGATGGTGAGTGACGATTCCCCGAAATCCCCCCCCCCCTTCCCGCCGCTCTTATCCGGGTACGTGCCCGAGAGGAGAGAGAGAGAGAGAGAGAGCGGCGACGACGACGACGACAACTGAATTATTCCATTTGGCGCGATACCGTCGCGAAGCCTTGAATCCGAAATGACGCCAGTCGCGAAAAATTATGCGAGTCTGACGCGGCCTCGACGCTGCTGCGCGCAGCTCTCCGCGAACGCGATCGCCTGCCGTCGAAGTCTTGGCGAAGACGCGCGCGGCGCACAGTGGGAAACGACGAGGTGTTGCGGCGCGGGATGCTGGGTCGTTCCTGGAGGGACGAACGGCGTCGTCTACTGTAGCGCCCAGGGAAGCAGATGTCGAGTAAACGGTAAACCATTTCCAACGATGATCCGTAAGTCATGCGTGTTGATATTGCCATTGCCAGTGTTGAATTGTCACTTTATTCGTGCGATATACTTCGATGACGTACTCCCGAATTATCGCCATTCACCTCACTTTTCTCCATCGCCAATTTATTACCCTGCATTTCTGATTTCGTATCACAATTTCAATTTACGTGTATAGGTATGTTTTATTCACGTGTACTTGGGAAAGCTAGTGGAAATCTCTCCTTTCGATTTCTCCAAACACCCCGTAGACTTGAGTTTCTCTCCACAGGTACCTACTTGCCCACAAAACTTTAATAAAAAAAATAATACTCTCTGCGATGAAATCGCTACGTTGAGATATCTTCCGATGAATTCGTGATTTTTCAATTAGCCCGAAAAAAATACGTCGGACAAGATAATCGGCTGATCGATTCCATAGAGATAGAAATTTAAAATTGAGCGAGAAATCTGAGCGGCGAGGACTGAAGAAACGGAGGCTGAACAGGATGGTGGCACCAGTGAGACGACAGCGACGATGGAGGCCCAGGAGATGCAGCGGGACGAAACCTCGCCCTGGACTATCCGCAGCCCTTTAGATTTTGCCAAAAATTTTAATCTCTGTAGAATCGATTCCGCGGCCTTCCTCTCCATCGTATCTTTCATCACTGACTCCAAACATCATATATGGTATAATTGTGAAATTTCGACAGGTCAAAGGAAATATATAATACATCAGCGATTTCATATTTCGAGAGATTATTTTTTCCCCGTCAAATCGCCAATATCTCTGTTTCTCTCTGGGATATCCTTTGATACATTTGCCGATATATCTTTGCGAACAAAAATACGCCCGATAAGGTCCGATCGGTTGACCGATACCAGAGATTCGAATTTCTTCGAAAAATCGAAAAGTTACGAAAAGCGGAGAACGGAGCGGACAGCGCCAGCAAGGACGACAGCGACAATGGGTTCGAGAAGGATGTAGCGGGACAATACCTTGCCGGATTTACAGCCCTCAAGATTTTGTCGAAAATCGAAATCTCTGGTATCGATCACTCGATCGTCGTGTCTCAAGTATTTTTTCATGCTCGTTTGAGAAGTCATACTCATTCGATCGATATCTGAGAGAAAATATAGATCATATTAGTGACTTTATACACTAGAGCTCCCTCCCCCAAACCCCCACAATATCACATAAGAGGATGATGATTACATCAATTTACATACTCGTATATACTCGTGCGTACGTACGTAGAAGGTTCAGATAAAATTAATCATTTCATCCTGGAAGTCTTGGAAAAATCGAGAAATATTATTTTAACATTTTACTAAAAATCTTACCATCAATTCGAAAACTACAGGGGAAGTCAGTTTATCCGCGTTGTAACTATAGCGATCGGAAAGCAAAGCGAGTGATGTGATCTAATCGCATCTGATAAGCGAAATCGCGAAGAATCGCGTACGTAGTATTGTCGATTAGATATATATATATATAAAATGTGGGATAATCTCGAGTCTATGAGTCGATATCAGCTTATTCCCACGCGCGGTTCGCGCGCGCGTATCGAGGTGCGAGGCACCACGCCGAACGCACCATAGGTATTATCTCCCCTCATTTTACCCAGCTGAAACGCTACGGGTAAATCGCGCTCAACCGGCCGTGGTAAAATTAGAAGCATATATATGATCGAGTTGTTTTTCGTTCTTTCCGCGGCAATATTAATTGAAGATAAGAGAGCCCGATTGTACAGCGGTGTGATTAATCGGTGCATTGAGTCACGCACGTGTGTCGTGATCGCGGGCAGCCTATACGCCAACGTAATTGACCAGAAAATTCTTCGCGATGCCGCTTTCACAAAGAGGGTGGAGGGAAAATAAAGGGGGATAATATAAGAGGGGTAGTAGCTGTGGGATAACTATCACGAGACAGCTAGAGAAATCTAGCTTTAATAGCTAGAGAATTTTATAATTGCATGGGCAAATTTTTAAACATGATTTATAATTGAAAATCCAATTTGACAAAAATCCTAAATTAAATTGCACCATGGTTCCAGTTCAATTTCAATTTAATTTGGAATTTCTATTCGACTGGATTCTTCATTATAAATCAATTGAAAGATTTATCCTTGGATGGGGCATATTTTCCTGCGAGAGGAATTTTATTTTGATCCGAAAGTGATCGCAATTGTAGCCTCTTTTGCAGAGAATAACGTTATAAAAAAGAATAAATAACACGACAGCGTTTATATTGCCCGCTGCATCGAGTACGGCGCGAATGCAGTCATTCCTGTGCAAGAAATATGCACGATATTTTACGTACAGGTTATTTCGGTAATCGATTCCCGAAAATATACAGCCGCGAATGCACAATAAAAAATCTCGAGCCTGGGTGATCGGCAAAATTGTAAAACCGTCTCGCGTACTCGTTTCTCCCGAAAATTGACAACAGGAAAGTATCACTTTGAAAAAATTAAACAAACTTTAGCGACATTGGCAGTACCCGTTCTCCAGACTGTAATAAGCGCCGTGCTACGGTAATTTTTTTACGAGAAATTTACACGGGATAAACTAGGATATTATATATCGCGTGGTAGAGAGTTCGCGAATGATGAGGCTTCTAGAGCATCCGAAGTAATTGCCGCTAATATGAGTGGGACACACAGCCTGTCCTAACGATGGTGAAAATTACGCGCTTACAGAATTAACATTTTTTAGGGGGGAAGTAAAAGAATTAACGCTGCGAAACATTTGACTTAACCGCGGACCATTTTAGACTGTCGTGGACCATTTTATAGAATCGTAAACCGTTCGTTTTATGGTCCCGGGTCCCCTCGATATTTGTCACTCGATTTTCTATATACCTACTAACGAAATAAACCGAAAAGCATAAACGTCTCGGATATACACCTCCTCACACTCAAGCCATCGATGCATACCGGTTATTTCGGTAATCGCGCTTCGGAAGAATATAAATACATCCGCGTGAGTAAAGGTATACACACGAATAAACGTACGTATAGAGAATCCGGAGCTCGCGGGCCATCGTCCCATGCATATACACACGCCTCGGCCGCGGTGATTGGCAAAATCATAAAAATTTACCGCTCTTAAAGCAACCCACTCGTCGTATAACCGCGCGCGCGCTCGACTAACGATTTACATGTTGCGCGCGCGCGCTCGCTCGACGAAGAGACGTGCCTACCTTATGTAAATCGGCCGGGACGTTTTACGAAGTGGAACTCGAGAAGCCGAACGTTCTTACCGCCTCGCTCACTCTCTTTCTTCTGGCCACGTTGGTACTCTACTCTCTCTCTCTCTCTCTCTCTCTGTATCTATCTATCTATCTGTTTTTCTCCCACCGTCTTTCTCAAACGAGCTCGCCACTTCGCCACCAGCCTTTTCGACATCATCGTCGCGCATTCAGGAATTCTAGAACATTTTCTCGCGACGGACTCTACTGCGAGCGTCGCTCCGCGAGGAGGGACGCGCATAACGAGAAGAGAGCGTAGAGGGTGGGAAAGAGAGAGAAAGAGAGAAGCGCGTAGAGAGTACATACAGACTCGTTAGGCGATGCGACTGCAGCAAGACGCGCGCGCGCGCCCCTCGCTCTCGGTATTGGTTTATATACGTGCGATACGTGTGCTTATACTGTTTATGCAGCAAATTTGTATGAATAAATCGTATGCAGCTGCGGCGCAGTCGGGATGGTGGCCAGAGGAATGCCGTTGAATTCCAGCGCGACTCTCGGCTCGCGGCAACGAGAACGTTGCCCCATATTTTCCAGGCAATTCTCTCTCGGGGGGCGCGTCCTCTTCGTCCCTCTTCTCCTTTACATATCGTACTATAGGCGCGTATACGTACTTGCGCGCGGTTATCGCGGGATAGTATTTGCTTCGCACGTGCGCCGCTCCAGCGTGTTTATTTTCTTCGTCGAACGTGGAATTTTTCGAATGCCACTGGAACGCGATTCTTTCAATTCGGAGCGTGTACAGTCGATAGAAATAGCGGTCGCATCGACGTTGAGCCTTTTTGAATATTCGAAGTAACTACGAGACGAAAGTACTTCGCCAGTTTGGTCGAGAGATCACGGATTACGAGATGGTCGCTGTCGAAGCTAACGGCGAGCCTAATAGCCTCGATCCAGCGTGTTTCGAAGAGGACAGCGGTATGTATACGGATCTAAGCGTCGAGGCATACGCCGGGCGTGAAAGAGATTGACGCGGCGGAAGGGACTTTCGAGTATCTCTCGGACGGTCGAGTGGCCGCGAGTTTCGATATACTCGCACGCCGATACGGGGCCTCCAGTGATCGGCTTTATCAGCCGGCGGACGCGATAAACAGATCTTTATCGACGTGCGTACCTGCTGCGGACCAGGTACGCACCTCGATAGAAATGCACGCGTAGACGTATTATTATGTGTACGCGCGGCTGCACTTTCCGCGCAGTACCTAGGTTTCGACACGCGCGCACGAATATGTACAGGGCGACATCGCAGGTCGATGCAACTGCAGCGGATCGATGATGCAGCCGTGAGCCTCGATTAATTGCAAGTCGAAAAACAAATTAAAAACCTGTCTCTTCACGATTTTAACCCTCGGAAAGTCATTTCTTTATGCGGTAGTCACCTTAATAACGGTGAATCCGTTGAGACAGGGATCTGTACGCTCGCATCTCATCGCCGAGAAAAATTCGTTCCCGCGGTGCATCCACATTTTCGCGATACCGCGCACGCGGGACAATGAAAGCCTTCGCGATAGCCGTGGAGACCTCGAGGCGGAGAGAGATTGTGATTTTGAACGCGCGCGTAGATAACGGCTACCGGGACATCGCGTCACGCAATACGCGATGCCAGCTGTCGGCACTCGACGCACAGGTGCACGCGTGTGTGTAGGCGTGCTATAGATATCGTGATCATACGAACGTGTATGCCGATGTATTCTATGCGGACAATGGGCGTCCTGGCGACGTGTCGCCGAAAGGCGCGAGGAATAGGCGTTTTTTTCGAGCGCTGAAAAAAATACTCGGAGGATGCAGCAGGAAATATGTGGCTGCAGTAGCCACTCGATCAGTTGCTGCTAAGTACAATGTGATTGCTTCCCGCGGTAATATTTCCCGCTATTGCAGGAATTTTTTTTTTTTTCATTGAGGGAATATAATATATATTTGAATCGACATCTTTATCGAGACCGATCTAATTTAAATCAGGTGGGTAACTTTTAACGAAATGTTGCGAAATATCGCGAGCATCGCAAATCCTTCGATTCATGAAGTTTGCCGATCGTTTCTGACGAAAGAAATGAATATTTATGTAGAAACCTCGACTAAGTTAGGCTAGGTTCATTTGTTAATGTGGTCAGGTGCAGCTAGGTTTTCCTACGGGGGTTGCTAAGTAAAGCTAGGTCATTGGGCTAGGTGGCTAGGTGATTAGACTAGGTGGCTAGGTAAAGCTAGGTCATTGGGGCTAGATTGCTAGGTGTTTGGGCTAGGTCGCTAGGTCAGGATGTGTTCCTGTACTGAGTCATGTTCGATGTCCCGGCTAGGTTGTCATAGATGTTCCGGGCTAGGTCTCTAAATGTGGCTGTGTTATAAGGCGTAGAGGATACCGAAAACGCGAATCGTTCGACGCAACGTGTACCGAGCCTCGGTTATCGTTAGCGTGGGAGGCGTGGCGGAGTGTCCCGATGACATTTCATGGATTTTGCGCGAACATTGTTTCACGCGAGTTTATCGCGGCGGTACCGGTAGGACGGGGCGCGTCTCTCGACGAGTTGTAATAAAATTCCAATCTCGCTCCGAAGGAACACCTATACAAAGTAGCGGGGGAAATTGTAGGAGGTGAGATATGGGTTACCGTATAAGAGAGCTGGGCGTCTCCTTTGAAACCGCAGTTAGGTCATCTTTGCCGGAATGTCACTTCTTGCGTAATATTTCTCTCAATTTGGGAGCCTTGCGAGTAATCGTAGTACATATCGATCGCACGAGGTATGGCTCTAATTAGAACGTGATTAAGTATACGCGTGGCTCACGGGCGGAAGGGCACGAGTCACGCTTTCGGTTGTGCGTTTCCGAAGAGGAATCGAATGACTTCGTTGAAAGCGCAACTTACGCCCCTCCTCGCTTCGGCCCGCGCAGGTACATCGTGTACCGTAAAATGACTCGGGCGTAATCGCTCCTCTTCCGCGATCGCGTGGGCCGGACAAAAACGAAAAGGAGAAGCGATCAATTGGTCTAGACGACTCGGTCTTTTTTATTTCTCTCGGCCCCATGGCGCCCGGGTTTAACGATTCTTACGGTGTTCCCACGTGGAGTGAGAGAAAGAGAGAGAGAGAGAGAGAGAGAGAGCCACTGCGCGCACACCGACGGATAGGAGCGCGAGAGCTTCGTCGACCTCGCAAGCGCTGAAAGCTTCGTATTGATCGCCCCCCTTCGGACTATATATTTCGTACCAAGTTCAAGCACAGAGATCGCGCGCGCCTCTGTAAAGTCGACCGGGAAGGTTGGCTCGTCTTTCAGCGAGCGGATAAACGTCGTAATGCGCATTTGTGCATCGGTAATAATTGCGAATTAATTTCTAAAGAAATACAGTTCTAGATACATTTTATTTTATTATCAACGTAATAATGAAAAACTTGTACTCCTCGGATCATCGCGTTAAAAATTCTGGCTATATGCCGGATCGGTATTTACGTCCAATGCATTTATATATAGCTGCCCACGTAAAACGCCATAAACTCGGGAGCGATTAAAGAAGCGGCACGGCCACGAGTAATCCGCGAAATATTATTGCCGTTATCTGTTTTTTTTTTCCACAAAACCCGATAAGTCCGAGCGAAGATTAATGAAGTGCCGAGAATCGGCCTTGTCTGATAAGCAAGGCCGGCTATCGCGCGTATTGCGTATCGACGCGTTCGCGTCGCGGTACGCTGTTATATATTTTATACACGCCTCTATACGCGATCGCGTACACATGTATATAATTGCGGAGTCGTCGATGCGTGACGCATCACGCACCGCTATTACGATAGATATCTCCTAGCGTCGGCGATTAATACCTGTATTACCTATATACGTATTCGCGAATGAAAGATAAATTATTTGCTCTGTTTTGCGCGCCGTCAATTTTTATTTGGCAAATGATGACTTAATCGATGAGCTCGCTCCGCCGACGAGACAATCGATCATTTCGGGAAAGCCGCCTCGCAACTTCCGCTCGTCGCCACGAGGCGTAATAACGCTTGAGAGAGAGAGGGGGGGGATTTCTCCGACAAACGAGACATTAATTATTCTCTCTTCTGATTCTTAATCCTTTTTTTTTAATATCTCATACAAGCGTAACGGTACTTCGCACCGAGGATGTAGACGACAAAGGCAAATTCGTAGAACGGAGTTGCCTGTCCGATCGGTGGCTTTATTAATTTTTTTCGCCCTCTCTCCCCTTCTCCTTTTTTCATTTCTCTATTTCAAGCTGTCTCGTATACGTATATACGCTGGCTTATGTAGGCGTAATGACGTATTATAAAAGAGATCCCATATGCCCGCTGTAAGATATCTCGCGCGCGGCGAGCAGCTATACCGCATCGCCAATCTCAAATTTGAATTTAAATCGAACACAAAGTCAGGAAATTTTAGGCGTGCATCTGCCAAACCTGCACGCGCGAATGGCACACGCTTCGCCGAGATCGCGCGAGCTTGTAATTGATGTGGATTGAGCGAATTGAATAGCGAGAGATTTTGAAGTTGAAAAACATCGCGGAGGGGAGAAAAAAAAAGCAGAATTTCGAGATATAGGTGTGAAAGACGAGCTCATCCGGCGCTCCTTATTACGTGAAGTAAGTATACGAATAAGTATACTTGTCAGCCCTACTTGTCGAAGGAAAAATCCTCCGCGACGCGGCGGTTATCAGCACAGGCGCTCATTTCCTTCGAGAGTACCTAGTAGATAAAGACTCGCCGGCACTCACGGGAAGTCCTGGAGTCGGGTGGAAGGCAATTTTCCCCTAGAAGGAATTTTATCGGTATCTTCGATTTCGCGTCGCGTTATAGCTGTAATTCGAGAACCTTGCGTTTCGGTAAAATTGTCTCAGTGACTCGTCGTGTCGTATCTGGATGACTAACGGATTGATAATAACGTTTGTCTTCGAAAAATTGCGATTTCTCTTCGCGGAACCGCGTATACCTTCCTGGATTTCGGGATATTTTTGTTCGCATTCGACAGTTCTTGAGAACGTCTGTGGTGAAATCGACGAATTCGTCTCTTTTAGCGTACAATTATTATTCTCTTCATTTCATTTTATTCGTTGCACGTGGCGATCGGGAGAAAAGGATCAAAATTAGACGAAAAGTTCAATAATAACTGTGTGTAACACGATGACGCGAGAAAAGAAAACGGCATTCGCGGTAATCGCGCGATATTTAACCGAGCCTGCGTGACCTGGAAAAGCCGGCGTCGAATTCGCTATAAATACGTCATATCTACCAGTCTCGTGTTGTCCGCCACTACTGCACCAATTCACACAAGCTCGCGCTATGGCTCATCGCCCGACTCTTTTCGCGGTACCGAGAGAATCACGGAGAACCGGCGTGCGTGTCGTGCGTGATCATATTGGGTTCTTTCTAAGCGGGCGATCGTGATTCAGCGAGGAGCTTATCGCCGGTGTTGGTATAGCGTACGTACCGTATAGAAACACGCGAGCACACATGTGCGCAGGTACACCCGTCCTTAGGCTCCGACTGAGAGAAAAATCGCACATGCGACGTTAAAGCATTTTTTTTCTTCTTTTCTCCATTAATATATATATCGTACATCACTTGCGTCGGATCGTATAGCGCGGAGTAATTGCTCCGCGGGATCCTAACGAGGCCCATTGCTGGTCTCCCCCTCGTAATTCTTTTTTCATCATTGTCATCGCGACACGTGGTGTATCCGTGTCAAAGAGGGGTTCGAGTGCAACGGATTACACGCATCTTTATACATATGTATATCGTACGTGTGGGTTGCCGCGTCGTAAATATAGGGAGACGGCGTTGAATCGTTTTGAATTTCGTCCGTCCCTCGAGAACTCTACCTTTCGCAATTCCATTCGCAGTAATTACAGAGTGCGTTTGTAAAATTGTTCCAGCAAGTGCAGATGGTGGCTTTTGCCGTTAAAAGTGTCTCACTCGCTCTGCAATGGAAACTCTGCTTCGCGTATTTTTGCTTATTCGCGGTATCCAAATTCTCGTGTCTTCCACGCACGACTAACCGTAAAACGTTTCACTCGTTCTTCAAGATCTACGGATTGAGCGGAAAGAGAGGGAGGGGGGGCGGTGGATAGTTTCTTCCCAAACTGCATCGTAAACCGCGAGTCGAAGCCTGCATCATATACATGACGTATAAACGTTACTTCGATCGGCGGCGGGAATTAAATATTCCGATCGATTCGATGGACGAAAAGAGCGCTTCCCGCAAGAGCGTCGTTGAGTGCGCGAACATCTCGCGCATATATCCATATAGCCGCGCGAGTTTATATTTAAACGGCGAAGGGGGAAGAAAAAGATCGGCGCGCTTTTCGCGTGGAAACACCACCGCGCCGCTCCCGTCTAGGTTACCGTAAAAGGGAGTTCGCCTCTCGCGCGACGGCGTGTCGGTTATTACGTGCAATTAGCCGCGAGAGCGCGGAGAGAGAGAAGGCTATCGAGCCGTGCAAGGTCTGCCTGCGGTTCGAGTCTCAGCCGATCACTGTTTATCGCTAGAGAAATGGGTCAGAAATTCAATACTGAGGTCTTCTGGCAGTTCGCGTACAGCCTGGGCGGTAGCGGGTCTATTATATCTATAGCGTCGCGCGTACATACATGTACGTAGGTACCTTGCATCGATCTCTGCGCAACGTACCAAGACCGAGTTGGCTCGGCAACCCGACACTCGCGCGAGTCGTGTCATACGCTCCTTTCCATTGACGCGTTAATCGGGGCTAGTTTTCGATGGACGTGAATTTGATCGGTTCGCATAATCGACCTTCGCGAGCTTCGCTAATCATAATTTATTATATGGTCGATTTTGGATGGCAATTTCAATCTCGTCCGAATTTATTTTTTACGAGATAGATATATTTCAGCGAAGTAGGGAATCTTTGCATCAGTCATAAATACAAGAGTAGAGTAGAAGTTGGACAGACGCCTCACAGTTTCTGCTTGACTTTGAACGCGGTTATCTCGAAACGGAGTGAAGATGTACGAAATATTTAGAGTATCTCTTTTTTTTTTTAGCAAAAATATAGACAAACCTTTTGTACTTATTTCACTTTTTCTTCGATATCTGCAATTGATTTAAAGATGATCGATTTTGAACTTGCTCTTCAACCGGAGCGTCTGTTCCACTTCAACCTTATGCGTATCGATCGGGCGATCTTTCTCGTCTTTCGCATTTTCGCGCACCTCTCTCCTCGCGCGCGCGCGTCAATATTTTTACACGCTACGTATAGGCGGCGCGCGACGTGCAATTAGCATTCCGAGAAGAGAATAGCTCGCGCCTCGTGGCCATAATGAGAATTGATTGTTTACGGCGAGACTGAGAGGGGCGAGAACGAGGTTACAGACTCGCCGTCGCGCGCGTTATGACACTATCCGCGGAAGGAGGGGCGGGCGAGCGTCTTTTAATTGGCCGATCGGGTCGGGGGCGAAGAGAGTTCTTACGAAGAGAGTGGACCGAGATCCCCTCCGGGAGAGTCGCGGTACTCGGAAGAGCGGATATCTCCTCTCCTTTCCCTCGACCATACGCCGGAAGCGACGTCGCGCCGGAACCACCCGTAGACCCGATAATCGAGAGACATCGGCGGGAAACGCGAGCGGCATCCCGAGTATTCGCGCTATGAGAACGGTGTTCGCGGCGGCTATTTCGAGCGAACGGCGCTCCCCCGAGGAATTCTTCGGATCCCGATGGATTCGCGGGAGTCGCGCGCTCAAACTCGAACGGGGAAATAATTCGCGGCCGATCATTCCGTAGGGGGGGAAATTTGAATTTGAGAAGGAGTCTGGGAAGAGGAACGTGTGTACTCGTTGAGAAATCTGATCGCGCGTACGCTGCGTCACGACGCGTGAATGGTCGGGAGGATGGAAAGATACGTGACGATTCTCTTCCTCGCGTGTCACGCATACATTATTCTTATCCCAGAGTCGCGCTCCGTGTGCATCTGTGTATACTCGGACAAATGTGTATTTCCGGTTTATCCGGCATCCATATGGACCCGGCGTCCAAGGAGGAGGATGTCTTCTCTTAGACACTTTTCCTCGATGTCTCCGTAGACGCGACACAGCTATACGCACAAATTATCATAACTTTCCACGCATGGGATACATGGGTTCCACTCCTGCGGAATATTGCGACCTATTTTATCGCTGGTCGTTTTGCCGATTTTTTTTTCGGGGTCGACGAACCGTACTCGCTTCTCGAGGCCGAAAAAAAAATTCGGGCTAGGTACCCGAGGAAAAATCGAGGGTGCTCTATACCCCGAGTAGGTGTATCGGGAAAAAGCTTCTCTCGGTGCACACCCCCCCTATCCCTCGCTCTCAACTTTTCCTCCTCGATAACGCCGTGGCTCCTCCAACGCGGAACTCACCTTTTCTCTCGTTCGTCACTTCGATCCCCTTCGACGCATCTAGGTTATGCGCCAATAAACTGTACGAGTACTTCTGGGGCTTCCGAGTGCCGACGATTGACCCGCTTCAAACGCGTGTATGGCATGCAATCTTACATCAGCGAGAGCGCTTGATAAGCCGAGGGGAAATGAGAGATTCTGACGTCACGACGGGGAATCGAAAGTGGATTTCGAATCTGGTAATTGCAATTATCGGCGCGCCGAGTGGTTCGAATGACGTTCGTGGCAATTGGAAAATGTGCGCGGTAACGTCGTCGACGTACTTCGAAAGGGCGATAAAATATCGGCGATTTTACGTTCGATATTTTTTTTTTCACGTCCCATTGATATTTTCTCGGAAAATCTGTGATTTTTCGAATCATTGTGAAAAAGTATACATCGGATGGAGTAGTTTTCTAGCGATCGATCGAAGACTTGGATTTTTCGAAAAATGGTCGATTAAACTAAATTTTTTTTATCGAAGTATGGCGACCGTGTCCTCTTCGTGTATCGATATGTCGTCGACAAGCTACATGTGATAAATAGAGAATCTTCCAGTCCACCGACGAAGATTATATCGCGCGATTTATAGTATGGACGAATCTGGAAAAACGAGGAGAAATGATGCAGAGAGATAAGGGAGAATATATCACCGTGGACTTCACTCGAAGGAGGAACAAAAATGCGATCCACCCATCCCCTCCTTGGACTCGATCCAATCCCAACATCCTTGTCTCCCTCTCTCTCTCTCCCTCCCTCCGTATTCCCCCTTCCAGCTGCAATCTCTCGCACACCACCTACGGAACTGTATATCCATTTAGCGCGAAAGAGTTCAACGGATCGAAGAAGCTGCAGTGCAAGCGTTGCACCGCAAATACCGGCTGAACGAATAGAGAAAAGGCGAGAGCGAAACATTGATGAGTCGCAAACCTCTAGAGCCGACGTATCCTTGCAGCTCACCGTTGATATGAGCCGTTGAAAACCAGAATGGTGTAAGCCACACATTTTATGTAAGCTGAGATTATTTGACTGCAAAGTTGAGTACAATTTGAAAAATCTGTCTAGATGATACAAAACAGATACACTGAAAAAAATTTTCAGGGAATTGAGCAATAATTCTGGCTGAACCAACCAGAATTTCTAGCCACCGTGGCCACAGCCAGAAGTTTTCTTAAGACAGCCAGCCGAGTATGGCTAAGCTAATATGTTTAAAGTAACAATATCGTGATGTTTGTGTCAAGCTGCGCTGTACTGTTGAGCCAGTTATTTATTCTGATTGATTTAGACGTGCAGTATGCCTACGTAAGCTGTACCGTATCGCTAAATTGTACGGAAATTCTGGTTCATCTAGACAAGCAGTATAGCTGTGTCAGCTATACCGTATTGCTAAATTGCGCGGGAATTTTGGTTCGTTTAGACAAGCAGTATAGCTGTGTCAGCTATACCGTATTGCTAAATTGAAAGTAGGATTTTGCAAAAAGGGGGCGCGCACGCCTATCCTGCCGCCTGCCAACCCGCCTACTGGGGTGTCGGTTTTTTTTCCAACCCTTCCGGGATTCGATTTTTTTTTTTTTTTTTTTTATAGAAGGGGAAATGCATTTACACACCATCCCCAGGTTTGGCTAGAAATCCGGAGGTGTGTGGAGCTCGGGTGATCCCGCGACGAGAAAGTGCAATGTCGCGGGGCCCACACCGGGATTTGAACCTGCGTTCCTTAGATGAGATGCTTCGAGACTGGGAATGCTCGCATTCTACCAATTGCGCCACCGACTCTTCAAGTGGTCTTAGCTAAAACAGGCCTTTATATAATGCAACACTGAGATATCTCGGCAAAAATATTTAAATAAATATTTAATTTGCTATCGGGGTAGCGACTCGACTTCTACCGGTATTTCGTATGCCTCGGGCACAGAACCGCACAGTTGCAGGGACCTTTTCGGCCGGGCTTGGTCGGTATTGGAGCCACTTCTACCGGTAAAAATATGCTCGAATACCGACCAAGCCCGGCCGAAGGGTCCCTGCAACTGTGTGGAACTGCGCGAGGCATCCAGTATAGCCCACCCAGCCATACCGTTCAGTCACACTACACATAAGTTTACAGTTGGTGTAAACATACGTTTTATAGTCCAGCTAACTATACCTATATACCTATATTACGTATAATCATACAGTTGGGGTAAGAATACGTCATCTGCTTAGGATAACCTTTCTAGTATATTAAGTAATCAGATGCCATATTGCTGCATCAAACATATCTGTTAGCAATACTTGGACTGCTAACATAGCAATGCTGTATCTCAAATACAACTAATAGAATTACTGTAATAAAAATATTTTTAGGGGGGAATGGCTAGAAAGTCTCAGCCAGAAATGTATTGCTGTTAAAACTAAAGATTTTTTTCAGTGTATGTGTGTACGATTTAAAATATCTGTTTTGAATCATTTAAATCGATTTTTCAAATTGTACTCAACTTTGCAGTCAAATAAGCTCTGCTTACATAAAATGTGACTTACACCATTCTGGTTTTCAACGGCTCATATAACAAATGCGATGATGAAGTAGCCTGGACGCGGCTTCCCGAGCGGCGCCGATTGAGCCGCGCTCACGATAATAATTAATAACGGCAGGTAGGAATATAGAATCGGGCGAAAAAAAATAGAGTCGCGCCTCACGTGATAATCGCGAACAAGCCACCGTTAATCACCACATTCCATATCGCAGAGCGATGTGGGTGTCGTCGTATCGACGCCTCGTACGGGCTTCGACAGCTCGTCCATCATTTGCAGAAGTCTTTTCCTCTTCCCCCTCGTTAAAGTCGATCGACGCGCGGCAGTCTCGTGCCGTTACGCGTGTATATGACAGATCTCGGGACGTCTATCGCGGCGCTCCAAAATTCGCGTCGATTGAAAGCTGGCGCGACTATGCGGGGAACAGCTGAGAGCTTCGGCGCGAGCTTGCGGGACGACGCAGCTCGCGTATTGATTGCAGCGACGCCGGCGCCGGGACGCCGCGGCAAAACTGCGCCGGAAACTGTGAACTTCGTCTGAAACCACGCGACGGGACTCGAATAACCCGGCATTGCTTTAAGAAGCCGAGCGATCCCGATCCTGGCGAGAAATTCGTGACGTCTTGAGCGTAACTTTTTCAACTTTTTACAATCGAATCGGAAGAAACGAAGAACGACATGTACGATATCGAAATTCGAAATCCGAGCTGTATTTAGGGATAAAAATCGTGTTGGAAAATATCATCATCGAGCTCCGTTTCGAGTCGAACGCGCATAAGATAAACATAAAATCTCGGCGAAAGAGTCTAGCCGGGATGCGAACCCCGGACCTCGGAGCGGATTTCGATCCTGGTCTCGCAATAACCCAGCTGTGCCGATCCAGGTGCGCAGGACTCTCCCGTTCCTCGAATTAACTCCGATAGAAAATTACGTATCTCGTATGGAAAAAAATTTGAAACATCTACGCAAGTTGTAGATCGACTGTCGAAATTGGAAAATTGAAAACGAAGGGAAAAAATGGGTATTTTCACTGCGATTTGAATAACTATAGAGAGAAAATACTGTATTCCCCCCCCCGCGGTGAGCGTGCGGTATATCGCGTGTACGGATACGCTATTAATTAGTCTTACTCGCGCACGCGTAGAAATGGAAGGAATATGTTTTCGAGAGACGCGGAGGAGAGAGAGGCTCGGAGTCAGGTATACATAGGTACTCGTAACAACGCGAACGCATGAGTCGTGCACGCACTGCAGACGCTCGCTCCCATGCAATGGTGCAGGCAACTCACAATGTGCCTCGCTCAGCGCACCCCGACAGCAGCGATCGACAATCGATCATTCGGTCGAACGATCGAACGGGTGTCGCGTTAGCGGTATTTTTTCTATCCCATTGTTCAGACGACAATATCGTCCGCACATATCCGAATACATCGCGAAGAGCTATCGACCCGATCACCTGCCGATTTACGGGCACGATCGTTATTCGCGTTCGATCTCGAAAGGGGCGAGAAAATCGTGAGGAAATTTGTTGAAACGAAGAAAATGGGGGACAAATCGCAAGACCGATTTTTCACGACGAGCGCGAGTCGCAATCATCATCTCACGCCGATCGCGTCGAAAGCGCTGCAATTAGAATCGCCCTCGGCTGCCGAAGTGGAGCGAAGAGAGGGGGTGCGCGCGAACCCCAGAAGAGCGCGGATCGCGATAACTCTCTTCTCACCTCGCGCCTCCTCGCGCTTCAAGCCTCGAGATTACGGCTTCAAATTGAATGTCCACCCGCGGGGGCACGTCGCGCGATCGCGGCGTAGTCCTTTGAATCCGCCGCCGCCGCCGATACGTCGTGGAGCGCGGTCCGCTCGGTCCTTCCCATTTTTGGCTTTCTTTTTTGCGTCCCCTCCCCGATTCGACAGAGAAACACAATGCATAAATTAAGAGCGAAGGAGGTTACTAATTAGGATCGGGTGCATTGATAAATCGCGGTGATTATTAAAAGTCGTACGCGCGGGACTCGCCGAGGGAGCGGTCCGCCCACACGACTGCTTATTCCTCCTTTTTTTTTTCTTTTTTTTTTTCGTTGCTCCAGTTTTTTTTTCTTCTCGGCCCTCCCCTCCCGAGTTACACGGCGACGAGTGTGGGCAGCGGAAAGAGCTTCGCGATGTATCTTAAAATCCAGTTGCACCGCGATACGAAGCATTTTTATGCAATACACGTGAGTCGACGATACGTGTGTATTTACGAACAGAATTAATTTTCTTCTCGCTGCACTCGCGTCGAGACTCTCGATACGCAATTTCCCGCGCGGCTGTATCTTTTCCGTATTCCTTTTTCTCTCACATCTCGTCAGTCAGGCACGAATCTTTCGTCAATTTCGTCGCGGGGCAAAATAAAAAGTCGCTCATTGTATATCCGACCCGAGCGCGCAAGTCTACCAGGAGGAACTGGGCTAACGAGCGCAATCGAGAAAGGGAGTTACGTCGAAGGGGAGTATGGGTCGGATGGGAATTCTAAGTAACGCTCATCAGTGGAAAGTGCTCTGCGCTGACCCCGCGAGTCGTTATCCGGAAAACGAGAGAGAATCGGGGGGTATACATATTCCGCGGAGAAAAGAGCACGCGAATCCCCAAACGTACGTATCCGCGGCTTCGAACAACTATACTTTTGTACGCTTTCCGCGTGAATATTCACGCGATCGGATATTTTGAGATATGTAGCATTTTCGCTTCTCGAGAGGTTTCTCACCCGATGTGGGTGACTGATCGACGGATACGGAGACGCGATCGCGATCTCGAAATCGGTTGAACAGCGATGAAGAACCTTTTTCATCGGCGAGCCCCGCTTAACGACTCCGCTGTCACCATTTTTGTCGCGAATTTCGACGCAGCGAATTTCTTTTCCCCCCGAGTCAATCGGGTCAACGAGTGCGAAAGGGGCGCGGTTCTAACGAGGGAGTGATATAACGTGCCGATCGACCGACGACTGACTAATTATCCGCGTTGCGAAATGGGCATGCGATATACGTAATCGTAATCGAGCTCGGCGCCCGCTGAGTGCCGCTACACACAAAACCACGGCTCTCATCCTTGACTCGTAGAATTGAAGAAAAAAAGTATTCCGAGCGGTAAAAGTCCTCTCGAGTAATGTCTGCTTTCGTAACCCTCTCTATTTCGCGTGTATTCTTTTTCGAGCTCGATTTATAGTCTTGGATATCTCGGTCTTCCTTTGGTAGTTCGTTCATAAGTACATCTGCAATTTTTTTCGAAATCAGCGTAGAAAATTAATCGAAGAGAAGACAATCGACTGGTCGAGTACAGAGACTCGAATTATTGCGAAAAATTAAATTCAGAAGTGCCTTCGCATTTTGCTGAAAGTCGACATTTCCAGAATCGCTCGACCACGTCATCGTATTCATTTGAAATTCGCACACGTACTCATCCGGATGAACGAACGATGCAACGTACTCGAATGCGCTTCGCCGAAGCTTCTCAAAATCCCAGTAGCCCCTCGGGCAGGCGGGCGCCGCGAACAATTAACGGCGCCGCCGCGCCGAAACGGCAAGAAGACGTCTCAACCTAACCGCGGTGTCTGCGCGTACGTCTCTCGAATCGGTGTCACATCCGGTCTAATAAGCATACAATGCCAGTCGCGCGCGGATGTCGACGTCGTCGCCGCGTGCACGTACGAATACTCGTATACACGGTCGGACGCGCGAGAGAGCGCGCGATGACTCTTGGTCCTCGCGCCGTGCAACGCCCGAAACAATTAGAGCAATTAGCATGGGTAATTAGAGTAAGAAGTAGAGAGAGGGGAGGGACGCGGGGATGCTTCGAACGTCATCGCGCCGTGGCGCCGCGTGGCGGTGCGAGAGATCCGTCGCGCGTCGTGTTAACGCTGAAATAAGATCGCGCGCGCGCGCGGTGGCCGGCCTGTCAGAAATCTGAGATCGAGTGACTATACGTATAGGCCTCCGAGGTTAAAACTTGGGTCACCAACTCCCGCTTCCCATGAACCTCCCCTTTGGTCCTGGGAAGATCGCTCTCCGTGATACGGGCGTCATCGCGCGATGTTATCGGGATCCCCGGTTGAGCTGGCCGGGTTCCGTCACTTTCTCCGAGACCGGGGCGCTACGGGAGGCTGTGCCGCGGAAGGGATTAACTCGACTTCGGCGTATACCGTTATCGCCTCATGTAGTTCGTATACGTACGTCGAGTTCTCCCCTTTATTTCGGTGCACCGCAAACAATCGTACTTTACGCGCAATAACGGTCAATGTGTTTGCAGAGTACCGAGATGTACTCGGAGGTACGTGCGTCGCGCTTTGGGACGCAATTCGCATTCGTCTCTCAGACTTATCGATCGCGAGATACAGCGAGTCTCAGTGGGATCGTCCGCGTGGAAACGCGAGGAAATCACAGCGAACGCAATGTGTGTGTCGCTTTCGGTGAATGCAAACGAGTTCCACTGATCAACCTTCCGTCACTTTCAATAATTCGGAAGCTTCTCCTACTTACGGTAGTCGCGCGCGTTCAATCGAGATACTTCCCGATCGGCGTGACGAAGAAATAAAAATCGAAGAGCGGTGGGGCCGCTCTCCCTCGTTCAATTTCAATTTCAATTTTCCGCTATTGATCAAGTGCCCCCGGAGGCGCGCACCGAAAACGTGTCCGCTGCCTCGCGAGATCTTCGACCAGCTAGGAAGCCACAAGCGTCTACAAAGCGAGTGCAACGGCAAAGCGCTCGACGTCCGTGTCTGTGTTAATGGCATATATAGAAGCGACAACGAGTCGCAGACGCACTTTCCGCCGGCACATCGTTCCTCCGCGTCGTCGTATAGCTGCCGCTCCGGTTGGTTATGCAGCAGCTCAGCTCTCCGTGTGCACAGTTGCAGCGTGATGCGTAGAGCGCACACTGCACGGTACGTGCAACGGAGTCGTCGACAAAAATTTCTTGACTTTATAACGTCGAATTAATCGGCATTCCGCTCAATTTTTTTTTTCATCAAGACCTCTGCATCCGAACAATTTTCAAGTACCATCGCGCATGCAGCGACGCAAGTCGCACACGACACTTGCGCGCGCACCTCTGCTCATCCCGTCCCTGCCTCGTCCCTACGCGCTCGTTGCGCGCATACTTGTACGCGTACGGTACACAGACTCGCGCAACGAGTACGCCGATAATCTGTATTCCGTATCGTTAGGTTGGGTTATGTAAGTCGCGGCGGCCTTGCATTATAGCATCATCATAACCATTCATCCTGTCCGCTCACCTGCAATGCGCCACACAATTTGTACCGCGCGAGCGGCCGATCCCCCGCTATTGGCCGCCCGCTGCATCAGAGGCAGGGCACCACACTCGAGCGGCGGAGTGTCGGGGCGCGCTGCTGGATCCACCTGGATGGTTCGGGTGCAAGCGTAGTCCCGCGGCAGGAAATGCAGCCTGCAAAATTAACAGGCCATAGACAATTGCTTGAGCGCGCGCGCGTGCGCGTTAGCTTTTGTTTTAATCGTATTCGCCGCGAGAGGCTCGAAGGACTCTCTCCTCCGGTAACGAGCGCAACGCGATTCGACCTGAACTTGTTTGTTGGAAACTTGAAAATGAACGTTAGCTCGTCATTCGTGGTTTTTCTTTCACATGTTTCAAATTATTTTCGGTCGTCACTGAAGTCATTGAAAAGAGGAAATTTCCTGGGGGTTTTGAACACTTCTCTGCCGACAATTATTTCTTGGTAATCTGGACATTCTACTTCCATTATTCGAATGGGGCGAATCAATACAGACAGTTGCCCCCTCGTTCCTATTATTCTCCGCAACAAGGAGGGGCCAAATTCCAAGAAATACAAGTTCTGCTTCGGCTGGAAAACCTGATGATATCCCGGAAATTAACATTAATATTTCACCAGACATCACGTGTGACAAAAATCATCTCAATCCATCTTCTCCATGCCAATTGAACCGCGCGATCACCGGATGAATGAATGTACTTACGAGTAGATGTAGCGCTAAGTTGTGAAATACCTATAATACCTATATATATTATTGTAGACGGAAGCTCTCTCTCTCTCTTTTTCTCTCTTCTAGACCTGCGGTGATTTTCGGAGCACGAGAGAGACGCGTCGTATCGTGGATGAGTCATCGCGCGGGAGCGAGAGGTCGTGTGTGTCGGGCCCCGTTCCGTCCGCGCGTTCCGATCGACGGATCGATCGTCGCCGATAACTTTTTAATTATATACCCTACGCTAAAGTGCGCCTCCGCTCGTTAGTATGAGTAATTGGTATACGGCGCTCGCGCGCGCGCGTGGGTGCGACGTTCGACCGCTGTACATACGCTGCGTACCCCGTAGACGCGTCAACTCGCGTAAAGCTGTGCGGGCAATGACGATCGATCCGCGATGACGCGAACGCCGGACGATTCGATTGACGCTCGCGTAAGTATATCATCTACGAGGAACGAGCGACGATGACGTCCGACGATTGGTCAACATTCGTGCGGGGAGGCCTACGGAATCTCAATGCTCGATCGCGATCGTTGTTGCCGATTCTTTTTTTTTTCTCGTTTTTCAAACACTTCCGTAAATTCTCATCTTCATCGCAACCTTCGTTGCGAAGTTACGTAAATTTCTACTCCCCCCGTTGCTCATGCCGATATTCTTCAGATATCCAAAAATTACGCGTGAAATAAATATATATAGAATATATACACCGAAAAATCGGAGCCGAATCGCGCGAAAGTTGGGTTTTCGCGCGGCGAGACCGTTTCCCAATCGCGTCCCGCGTGATTAAGGATCTCAAACCGAGGGCGAGCTTGCACCACCGGGGTGTCCTTAATAAATTTTGCCGGTGTCAAAAGGCCGTGGGTGTTCGGTGATCGCGAAAGGATGTAATATATCGCGTCTGGCGATAGGTTTTAATGCGCGCGCGCACGCGTACCTCAACAGCATGTAACGCGTACGAGTGGGAAAAAGGGTACCGTATAATGTAGGTACGCTACATATCTCTCTCTTTCTCTCTCGTTCTCGCCGGGAACAGGCTTCAATAACAATTTGCCAACACGCGATCGCGGTCGTATTAGGTCGATCGATCACCCCCGATAACAGATTCGGGAATATGTGTCCGATAATTACCGCGCGCGCGCGTAGGTTACGCCGTGTATATACATATATGTTTGCGCGCGCGTATACCTATATACGTGTATCTATAAATAATATCAATTTATCGAGCAATCGTCGATCTATACCCGCGCGCGAGTAGGGTCGATAAGATACAAGGGAGGGGTGACCGCGCCGTAGCGATCAAAGGAGGAGGACCGCGACCGCACCCAGGACGTAGAGTCACGCAGGATGTGACGTAACTGTTCGCCAATGAGAGCGTATGTGCGTTTCTTTCGTCTCGTTTCTTGCGGTATTCCCAATTGCGGTACTTCTCAACGGCCTTCGTCCGGAAAAATTATAATTATAATAATTATTATTCCCCCCGGTTATCCGAGTCGCCGATGACGCGCGTAAAACTGTAATATTTGATTAAAAATTGAAATGAGGCTTTAACGACGAGTTTAGGTCAGGGCAAAAGTTTGACGTCGCTCGCTCTGAACCTAAAAAGAATACCATTTCCAATTTAGGCTCGACGCTCGCTGCGAGCAGATCGAGAACGCGGTAGTGAAAATAAATCCTCGACTCCGCGCGTGTGCCTATTTCGAGTCCTCGTCTTCCTCCGAGGGGCATGAGGGAATTTCGTCGCGGAGTGGGGGTCGTGTCACCGACGCAGTGATTCGCTCCAAAGGGGCACCGCAGTACCCCGGATATCGGAAGCTGTGTCGCCGCGTCGCCGAGAACGTCGATCGCTATTCGCGAAACGTCGTCGCCTCGCGCGCCCCTCTGTGACGCCCGTCACGCATCCCTCTCCTCGTCCTGGTACCTATCGTTTTGGCCGTCGCCTCGCGCCGGAACTCGCGTATGTGATTGCAACGTAAGCCCCCGTGCCGATCGGTCGCTGCGACATTATTATAGCAGCTGATTATTCAGCGATAGCCCGTCATTGTTTATCGCGAGTGACGTCGTTGAAGCCCGATCGACGCTCCTGGAATCGGATCCCGAGATCGGTAGATGATCGGTAGCATTTTATTTCTCGTCTTATACCTGTTTCCTGGTTCTCATATTTTCGTTTAGTTCGTTTCCTTCGAAACGCGACGAGCCTGAATTTTCAGCGCGTCAAAAGTCGATCGATTGATAAACGATCGCACGTCATCGTTTATTCGATAACATCGTTAAAAGGAACTCTGCGCTCCCCGCGCGCCGAGATCGGAGAGAGACGCCGCCGGATCGATTACTTAACTCGCCGAACTTAATTTCTATCCGCGCGCGGATCTTTATTTTTCCGCCTCGCTTTTTTTCTTCCCCGGCCGAACCTTTCAGCTCGAGAATTCGAAGCGAAGACCGGCGCTCGTTTCCTTCTCGCGATGAACAATGAAGCTGCCTACTTAACGCTCGATCGCTAATTGACAGTTTAATGACGGTCGATTAACGAGTGACGCGCCGGGGCCCTAAAAGGCATATCTCGATATTTCCCCCTCGCACCTGCAGATCGAACTCCCCTTTCTCGCTCGCCGTGCCCTTCGAACACCTCCGCTCGTCCTCCGATGCAACGAGCGAGGCCGCTCTTAATTGGAGCCTTTCACGAAGAAATCAGGGATCGTCGTAAGGGTGAAAGGCAGGATGGTGGGAAAATTGCCCCGCGCATTGCGCGAAGGATAGATTCTTTTCCAAAGTGTGAAATTTGTACAGACAATATGAGAATCCCTCCTATGCATGTATGTGTGTATGTATGTATATAGGTACAAAATAGGTTCCACTGGAGAATTTATGAATGGCGATGGAAAAAACATCCGTTCGATCTCGGCGAAAATTGAATTGGTCTCGCTTTCACACGCGCCTATTTATTACTTTCCTCTCGAAGGCATTCCCAAATATACAGCGGCTCCTTAAAAATCCCGTACAGTATCCCATGTATCGACGTCCATCGAACATTGAAACTGATGAACGCTATCCTTCTCTCTATCGCAGGTTCGCGATCTGGTGGAAAGATGCACCTGCCCCACGCAGTTCCCCATGATCCGCGTCTCTGAGGGCAAATATCGCATCGGCGACACGAAGGTGTTGATTTTCGTGAGGATCCTGAGAAACCACGTAATGGTGCGAGTCGGCGGTGGTTGGGACACCCTCAGTCACTATCTGGACAAGCACGATCCTTGCCGCTGTCGAACCTGTAAGTCGTCTCCCCCGTTCGAAGGATCGTTCAACGTCGCGTCCGTTTTTTCAACCGATAATCATTTTCGATTCTTCATTCCGTCTCACAGCTCATCGCTCGACGATTTCGGCAAAACTGATTCAAAAGGCTGGCGGGTCCTTCGATCTAGGCAGCGCACAGGTGCATTACGAAAGGTGAGAAAGAGAATTATCACACACTCTCTCTCGCGCTCTCAGAGTCTCGAATATTTTCGCACATCCATCCACCTTAACTTTCCCGTCGCACAATTGTAACGCGTAGATCGCCACCCAGGACGCGTCGTAGCTCGGCCTCCAGCGTTGGCTCGTGCGCGGGTATGATGCAGTCCCCGAACCAGCAATCGCCGCCCGCCCTCCAAACCGCGGCGCGAAGCATCTCGAGGAATCGCTCGCGTTCGCCCACCCCGCACACCGTCACCAGACACCTGGGCGAGGAGTTGAAGAGGGCCGGAAATCGCTCCAGGAGCCCGACGCCCCAGAGAAAATTCCTGGCGAGTCCCGCGTACCACGCGACGGACTCGAAGCAGAGATCGCGATCCCCCACGCCGAAGGTGGAGAGCTCCAAGTTCGGCGGCACCCTGCTGGACCCCACGAGAAAGGCTCTGAACGAGGAGATCAGGCAGGTGAAATACGACAATCGCTCGCAGATGTACCACAGCAGACATCAGGAGAACTATCAGGTGAGAAATCGTCGGGAAGGAAGGAAGAAAGACAGACCACACATCTTCGGTCCTCCTCGTTATGAAACTCCGGAAGGAGAAAACCAATCCTACACAATCTTACGCACTTTTAATAAACCACGCAAAATGACGAGTCCCGGTTTCCCACCTCGTTGTTCGCAGGATCCCAAGAAAGACCTTCACCAAGAGATCCGCGCGAAGGTCCCGCTCTCGGAGGAGTTTGCCAAGCGTTACGTCGTGGAGGGTGGAGTGGCTCGCAGGGCAGTGGACAAGGACGACACCCCGCGGTACGAGCCGTCCATCTACAATTACAAGTGTCGAGAGGACTCGAGCAGTCGCAGCCCGACGCCGAGCCCTCCGGCGATCAAGGAGGAGCCTTCGGAGACTTTCGGCAAGGAGGGCATCAACTACACGAAATCGCCGCACGGCGACGGCGAGAACTCTGACAACGGCAGCGAGGTGTCCGACGAGGGGTACCGGAGTTTGGGGGCAGTTCAGCCGCCACCGGCCAGCGGAAGCGTCGGAACCGGCACGCAGGGATCGCCCACGGTTGTCGACTGTCCAAGTGAGTGGATTGACTGGTTCTATTTGACGCGACTGATCACGGTCCTTCCGCTTCTCCGAATAACAAAATCCTTCCCCGCCGTTCCCTCCGCCCGAATTCCGTCGCGCGGTCCGTGGCGCGACGAGGCGTAGAAACGCGATGCGACCTCGCGACGCGGTCGTCGTACCCGGGCGATCGAGTGGCAACCGGGCTACCAAAGAGAAAAGGTGTCTTCCGCGGAGTCGAGCGACTCGAGTCCGAGGAACGCCCAATTACCGCTCGAGTTCGTCGAGAACGAGACGTCCCGCGAAAGCGGAAGAGCACAGAGTGTTCTCTGTGCCCACGCGCTTATTGCCTTTTCCGCCCCGTGTGGTACGGCGAGTCGAATTAGAAATCGCCCCGAGATCCAGATAAAATTCGCTCCCCGCTGTGAAGAAAGTACGAGAGGAGGAAGAGAGTGCGAAATATTTCGTACTGTGCGTCGCCACGGGCACGCGCGCGGTCCGCGCGACTCGAAATGCCAACGGACCAGTCATCGCGTTTAATAATGAGAAGGAGGGAGGGAGGAGAGGACCACGCTCGCGTGGGAGAGATGTGTACGCTGTACACACACACACACACACACACACGATTACACTACGCGAACACGGGAGAGTTAGCCGGGCTGGCGAGAGTCGGTTTATCCGCACCGAAATCGCGTCACGCGATGAAACGCCCGATCGCGGGCATTAAAATACGGCAGCCGCGCCGCGGATGATAGACAATAGTCGAAGATCGGAGTCAAACGCTCGTGTCTAAAGGCCTGTCCGATCGTTTTATCGACCGCACTCTTGGATACGCCGCGGTTGCGATAGCGCTTCAACATTTAACACTCGCGATCGGCGTGTCTGTGAGTCGGACATTTTCAATGCCAGGTTCTCAATTCTTTTTCAACGTCTCTACTTCTTTCCCCATTCGACGATGGTAAGCAATATCGCAAGGTCTCTGGTTATCCGTCATCCGATCCTCGGTAAAATCTCGCGAACGGTTCCGGGATCCAAAAAAAAAAAAGTGATTGTCTCGTACGTTGAATCGCTCAAGTCTCATATTATTTCCTTCGAGATGTCGACCCGACAGCCGTGTTTCTCGTAATCAGCGCGAAAAAATACACAAGACGGAGTGGTCGAGCGATCGATTTCAGAGATTTCTATTTTTGGCCAAATGTCGAAAAGTTGGCATTTTTTCCATTTTTTACGAAAATCAAAATCTTTGAAATCGATCGCCCAATCAGTCAATCTTAGTATTTTTTCGCGCTGATTTCGAAAATCACCGATTTATCGGAGTGGTTATCTTTGAGGAACACCGAGATATCGGCGATTTTCCGAGAGAACCCACGGTGAACGGACTCCCCGCGTCGTCCTGGTAGCGCGTTCCTCTCCAGTCCTCCCGGAGGCAGCAACGGCAGTCGCTTCCCGTGTTTGGAAACTGAACGGAGCGGCGGCCCATTCGGAAGAGACACGAGACAGCTGGAAGCCGCGATGAAAACGAGCCGTTCCGATGCCGCTCGTGTCTCTCGGACGTTCGAGATCCGCGCCGAGGTCCAGAGGTTACCACTCGTCGAGCCTTTGGACCACCCTGTAGCCTATTAATATTCAAAGTACACGAAGCACACGTATGAAACTGAGAAGAGGTTGGGCTGACATTTTGAGCGAGCGCGAGCGCGACCGACTATGAGAGATCGCTCGGAGCGTGGGCGACCCAACAACCTGTCCTCCGAACAATCGCCAACATCTGATTCTCAATAACCCTCGCGGCGCGCGCGCTCGTTTTCTCTCTTTCTCTCTTCGTGTATTTATGCAGCCGCGTATCTAGGTATACGTACACCCGGGACACATGTCGATGTCGCGGTACAATTCTGCGATGCGGAATGATGTAAGAACTCCGGGTATAGAATATCCGCGAGATGATTTATAGAATTCCTCGCCGTGGATGAGATTGACTCGGGAATTTCTTCTTCACCGATCTTCATCTTTCCCTCTCTCTCTCTCTCTCTTTCCTTCGATTTTTTTCAGTTCGGTGATCTCATTTGCGGATTTGCACGGTCAACTCTTTTTGTTCCGACTTCGGCTATACTCTACAAGTTCATTCGAGATCGTCCCGCGTTCAAAGTCTCAATTTCGCCGTTCGCCCTCTCGTACTACACTCGCTCCTCGACCTTTCTTTTTCCCTCGCGTCAATCTCACCCCGTTTCTCTTTCCTCCTCGGTTCATTCGCGATCGAGAACTCCTTCCGACGACTTCCCGTGCTGAGTGGAACCGCGTGTCGGAGATCTTCTCCCTCGCGTCCCACTTCCCCGAAGGTAGGTCCATAGGTAAGAAGCTCTCTAAGAAGCGGTCGACGCAATAATACCTACGCGAGGATCACACGCAGGTGCGCTCGCGTGTGTAGGAAATATATAATATAATGAGATAAACGAAATAAACGGATCCCGTCCGCATTACCGGTCCCCGAGTTCGGCAAGGCATCGGGGCCCCGAGGATGGCGACGGGGACACTCCCACGTTTTATGCTAAGTAAGAGAGATTCTCGCGAACCTGGCAGCACGAGCGGCCACGACGAATCAGGCGAACGCGTTTCTCAAACTAAGTCGCAATTCGAGCGCCCGAGCGCGGCAATAACTTTTGGGCCCCGCGTCACCCCGTGGGCGTCGCGGCGGCGAAGCACTGTTCGCGCTCTCCTTTTGCACGCGATTCCCCCGTCCCGCGCTCCTCGCGGTTCTCTCAATTTTGTTCTTCACGCTGAGAACGGTGTCGCGCGAGAGCGCCGTTACGGCAGCAGCACAGCCTCGGACAAAGGCGTGCAACCACCGTGCCGATTTTTTCGTCGCGCCGACGAGAGAGCGTCGATTGACTGGATCCCCTGCGGAAGGCGGAAAATCACAGCGCGTGTTCCCGCGAAGCGGTGAAGGACGCGAGAGCAATCGGCGCGGCATACTAACGCGCCTTTCCCTTCTGCTTCGCCTTCCAGAGCAACCCGCGAAGACGCTGGACGTCGAGAGATCCTGCGTGGAGACCGAGAGCATCGAGACGGGTCTGCGCAAGGTCCGCGTCGGTCCGTCGAGCACGCTACGAGTTTCGCCGTCGCGGAGCGTGGCGTCCTCATCGGGCGATCGCACCCCGAGAGCCGGCTCGATCGTCCGCGAGAACAGCAACCTCTCCAGAGCGTCGTCGGGGAGCCGCACGCCGCGAGAAGGTAATTCAAGTCCCGAGGGGAGTCCTCTGAAACGCGGCGTCGTCAGGAGTAGCCTGAAGAAGCCGCCCACCGGCAGTCTGAGCAAGGCGTCGGCGGTGCCGCGATTGGCATACGGTCAGGTGTCGGGCAGCAACACCTGGAACGGCCGGCAGATGAAGCAGCGACCGAGTCTGCAGGCGGACACCTTCGTCAGTCCCACCGCCGCGCACGCTCCCTCGTTGCCAGCATCGAGCTTCTCGCGAAAGAGTCCCGCTCGACAGAGTCTTCCGCGGCCAAACGCGAGCAGCATGCCGCAGTACGACAGGAACGGTCGCAGGATCAAGCCCTCCGCTTCCTCATCCCCCCTCCAATCCTCGCCGACCAAGGTGGCCAATCCTCTGCTCGAACAGATCTTGCAAAAGGTCGGCCACCTGCAGGACGACAAGGAGGTGGTGCAGAAGCTCCAAGACTTCCTCAAGGACTACCAGGGCGCCGGCAACGAGGGCGACCCCACTCTCGAGTTCACCCGCGCCTGGATCGATGGTAACGGAACGGTGGTGCTACCTCAGGACGTTCAGGTCGTCGCGAGTCCCAGGAAGGACCCGAAGGCGGCCTCCGAGAGGGGCGGCTTCTCCAGGATACCGGCGCCGGTCTACAAGAGGCCCATGTCGGTCGCCTCGGACAGCATGTGAGCGAAGAGGCGCGCGCGATCGGCGTGAGAGTTCGTCGCCGAATGGATGTTCGGTCTGCGATGTGGCGCGCGCGATGACGGAGTAGGGCGGAGATTGGAGAGGGCTGTTTTAACGCGTTCGCGGGACGGCTAGAAAACACGTGTCGTTTCGCTCCATCGTATAGGCTTCCCGTAGCGCTTGAAAATCGGTCGTCCCGAACGCACGTCTAGCCTACTGGAGTCGATTCAGGTGGTTCGCCGTAGCGATCGGCGGGACATTCAAAGTAGTCTTCCCCGAGCTGAGAGGATCATCCAACGCCGAGGGTGGGCGAGCGAGCAGAAGCGCGGGCTCGCTCTCCGGAGGGACGAGGAGGACTGATCACGAGATATTAATCGTTGAGGGCACAGCTCGTCGTTGCGTATTCGTTTGGAAAGTTTACGTAGTTTTATCGTATATGTAGAGAGCAGAAATCACGTTGCGTTCCCACAGGATCAATTTGCTTCCCATAAGTTAATTGCACTCTGGGCAAGCAGCACACAGCAGTGGCAGCAGCAGCAGCATGTAGAAAGGGAGATCGGAGATGATAGATAACATTAGTCGTACGCCGCCGCCCGGCCGATGTCACGAGGTAACTTCAACCGCGGGCGTCAACGAGCGTCGTAGCTCCACGCCGGCCGCGAACGCTGCCGATACTCCTGCGGGTCGCTGGGACAGAGAGAGAGAGAGAGAGAGGAGATCGCCCCACGAGTTAATCAAAGTGCTGTTCCAATCGTTTGTTCGAATCGCCGACGTACGTATATTATATTTACAGATTATTTATTTATATAGTCTATCGGTTGTATATTTATTGAAGACAATTTATTCACTTGTTTCGCGACGACGGCTCTCCCGCGTCGTCGTCGGGAGTGGGAGGGAGGAATCGGAGGAGGGAGAGCTTTTTAGAGACGCGGAAGAACTTTGTATAGGGAAACCCTCCGCGCGAGCGAGAGAAGGGAGAAAAAGCGTTGAAAAAAATATATACGCGAGGGACATACCGATCTACCCTGACAGACTGCATAGATAGCGTATCATCGGATGAATACCATTCCAATATTTAAATGTTTTTTATACCAAAAGTGACCGTAGACCTTTTTGTACCAAGTGTCTTAGTATTGGATTAAGAGGAGATTTTTTGGGCGGGTTGGGGGGGGGAGGGGGGAGGAATAAATAAATCTTCGCCCTCAGTTTGCCGAGGGTGAGAAGATCCTCGCCGAGTAAAAAGTAAGAATTTTTTTAGACGAGGATACGAATATGAGAGGGAGAGAGGGGGGTTTTAAAGTAGAAGAAGGTGTTGAATCGCAAAAAAATCATAGCCGCCGAAACGGAAGTAAAAATCTGACATATTTTTAGTATCTAGATGGTAAAAAACCATTTCTAGCGACAATATAGTGCAAAAGACGAAGGAGGATTACGAGACAATCGCGATAGCGATAGTGGGTGGGATAGCTAATGAGACCCGGGGTCTCGTGGTCCATTTCAGCGCGTTAAATACTCTCACACACACTCATACATGCGTTATCATATAGTACAATCTGTGCCGACAGAAAAAGAAACCCCGGTGAACCGTGAAACCGCGGAGTGAAACGAATAAAGGAAAGGTAAAAATGTGTCTCCGGCGAGAGATGAGGTATAATACACTCGCGCGCGAATCACGACATGACGTAATTAACGATCACTCGCAGAAGTCGAGCTGCTTCCGCCCCGGTCGTCGGATGAAAAGGAGTCGAGCGTTCAGTGCGAGGGGGCCGACGCGCGAAGAGAAGTTATTGTATTTCTTTCTCTTTCGCGCGTCACACTCGCTACGAATTGACCCTTTCGAATTCGTTGCACACGGGGCTGTAGTCGTTTCCTTAATTTCGAAACGTCAATCGCGACGGTTACATCGACTCTCGACGCGCGACAGCGTTTCTACGTTTTATTATTAATATTATTACGGTTTCCCCTAAACGCATCCGTAAAGCCTGAGCTTTATAATCCCGCCCTCCACGGTAGACCGCGCGATTCGCTCGCGGCACGTTTTTTATCGAGTAATATTAATTATTACGTAATATCACTTATCTCATCGCCGACGGCTCAGCGAGGTGTCGACCGGCGGTGGTTATTATTATTATTATTATTATTACTATTATTATTATCGCAGATAATGTTGCCTATGTTATGTTATTATTTTATCTACGACGAGGATAAATTCTGTAAAGTGAGAAAAGGAAACGAAAGATTCGTAAAAAATAAAAAACGTAGCAAAAAGGAGACGAGTCGTACTCGTTTGGACGTGCGATCGAGACCCTCGAAAAATCCTTGCAATTTACTCCTTTTTTCCTACAATCGCACGCGGTGCCGTGCGCTGCAAAACGCGGTGAGTACGTACTATAAATTCGATTGCGCGGATTCGCGCGGTTAGCGACTCAGGTGACGCAATTGAATTCGCGACTTTCTAATTTGCCGAAATAAAGATTTCACCGGGCCAGGCCGCCTCTTCTTTTTTTCCCTCGATCGTTCGCGCGCGCGCGCGCTCGTATCTTCCGCGCTCCATCGCCGACGCGTCGCGATCTCCGCGTCGGAGCAATGAGAAGAAAGGAAGCGTGAAGCGTGATAGTACAGAGCGATTCGAAATTGGGACTGGGGGTCGGTGTCTGATTACGTCAAGGCCGTCTCAAGAGTAAACGTGCCGAGAAGATCCGTGTAACGCGAATCAGTTTGAATCGAAAACCCGCGGGAAGGCCAGATCGGAAAGCAGATTAGGATATCACCAAGAATTTTGCTGATTTCGAAAAGCACTGTTATCAGATCGCGATGTCTCAAAAGAAATGTAAGATACACATATCAACGATTCACAACGTCCAGAAAATTATTTTCGAACAGTTTTTAAGGAAAAGTACCCCCATGAATAATTATTTGACAACGCCTCGCCGCGTCTTTAAATCAACCTGTACGCGCGTAACTGTAACGCACGCGTGAAGAGAACGGCGCAGTTTTTCGCCAAGCATTCGCAACACGCACTACAGCCATGCGGGCATCTCGCGCGAGTCCGTCTGAGGCCCATTACAAGGCTCAATCCCATGCGGACTAGCGCGTCCTTGCCGTATATGGCGAGACGGCTCCTCTCGAGCACCGATATAGAGAACACATCCGTATGATCGTGTCGCGCGCGCGCTTCTCGTGTGCGCGAATATCTCGGAAGGACTTTTTCGTTCAACTCGTTTTGACGCCGTGAACTCCTGCCGGTGACCCGCTCTACACTATCAACGATATCGTCGAATATCCGAAATAACGTAATATAATTATTGAAATCGGGAAGCGAGATAGCGGAGCTCAAATGTCTCCGAGTCCCTCTTCGAGGAGCTTACCGCGCAAGAGGCCATACCGTACCGCTTTCCATCTCGTCCCTCGATTGACTCTTTATCAGGCTGTAACGATGTCGCTACAACTTCCGGCCGACAGCAGTTGACGGACCGATCGGGTGACGCGCGAGAAACGGGGTCAGTTTGGACATTCGGGTGTCGAGCTCGCGCGTGAAACCAGCAGTCCTCCGCGTCCGCGATGGCGCAAACATCGAGTTTCGTTACATCGACCGTTTGCCGTCTAATTGAGCGGTAAGAACTCGGAGCCGATAGGCCTTCCACGCACGCGCAGCGCCCGAGGACCACTCGTCGCGTGGGCGGTACGCGCAGGTGCCTCTCTCTCTTTCTCTCTTTCTCTCTCTCTCTCTCTCTCTCTCTTTGGGAACGCGCCGAAGTCCGCGTCCGTGGTGCGTGCGGCCCACGCGCGTTCGAGTATTTATTCGCAGGGACGGCAAAATAAGGAGAGCCACCGGTACGAGTGGAAACGATTCCTGGGCTCCGGTGCGAGGACCGACGCGCACCTCGTCGTTAGCGGCGATTGCGTTGCGCGATTTAAATGCGTACGCGCGCGCGCGCCGCTCAAACGCAGCGGTAGGCCCGGCGATACGGATATGTGAACCGCGCGAGGTCGAATAGGCGCGTTTTTGGGTAAAACGCGCTTCGCGTGTAGACCGTGAATGCCACACAAACGATCCCCGTACGGCTCTGGTCGTCGAGTACCGGCGTGCAGTCAAACCAGGGAATAGTAGGTATTACGGAGGCGTGTGTTTGCCCTTCCGTCAATCAAGAGGCGCGACGAGAGAGGCCCAGAGAGTCCGACTTAAAAGGGATTCGGATCGCGGTCGCGTAGACCTTCGTACGTGTACGACGCGCGGTCGTGTCTCAATTCACGGAGGCTTCCACGCGGTACGGGCCGCAAAACGAGGTTTCACCGGTAGACGGAGGCGGCCACTTTCTTCGAAAATTGGAGAAAAGTTACGAAAGTGCGCGCGGGTACATTCGGTGAGCCAACGTGTCTCGCCGTATTTTGCTCTCGTATTTTCTCAATTTTCCGTTTCCTCTTTCGAGAGCTTCTCTCATTTCGATTGCCCCTAGATTTCGGGACAATCCGGCAGACTCGTTTCCACGCCACGCGCAAACGCGACTTTCTGGACGTCACGTTCGTCGTCCGAACACGACGGATCGTTTCTCAGATTCAATTTATTCCAGTCGCACTCTCACGCGCGAGGTCCCAATTCCAGAACGACCCTGAAGAGCCTCCTCGATATTCCGTAATCGCGGAGTTTTACTCTGGAAAGTTCGTGTGATCGTGACGTCAATATTAAAGGGAACAAGCTTCGTCTCCGTATTACGCAACGCGCAGCGTGTCCTCCGTGTAAATGTACACACATGCGCCTGCTCGGGACGACAATGGAATCGAGGTGACAAAATAGGCGGGTCCAGTTCGATCGCGATTGCTTCGCGACCCAATGGCTCAGGGTCAACATCGGTGGGATACTTTTTTCAAGATTACACTTCGATCTACAAAAGAGGTCCGCGTCGATAGGGGTGAAAAGTCGACGGATAACGAGTTATCGCGGCATGGATTCTCGTCGTCCCAAAAGGTACAGAGATAAAGCTCCGATCCCCTCGCCGCACGCTGTAGGACTGCGTGAGTTATCGCGTGCACATCCCTCGCACACGTCGACACCGCGTGACCTTAGCCATCGTTGAAGTGCTCGGTCTGCTCTCTCGACGGCAAGGCGAGAGAAGACGTCGGAAAGTAGAAAGAGAGAGAGAGAGAGAAAAATACGCCACCTTTTCTTCGCTAATGAGGGGTTAATGGCACTGGCGTCTGGATGCAGCCCCCCGAGTGTTCCACGCTCAGCGGCGTCTGCGGACCGACAATCCGCGAAAGACTCAGACTCGGCGAAGAAGCCGCTCGAGTGATCTCTCCTCGCGGCTCCGAGAAAACCGCACTTCTCGTCCGGCGCTCGCTCCGAAGGCGTTACAGAGTTGCGCTTGAAAAATCTCGCGCGCCTCATTACATTCGATTACCGCGGCCTCATTGTCTCCCCGGGACGAAACGATGCTCCAGATAAATGGACGAATCCGAAGGCTGGGAATTATACCGAGAGAAGATTAACTTTACTCTCGTAGGTAGGACATCGGGTCTAATGGCAATAAAATACACGAAAGAGTGGTTTGACTTTTCGCGAATATCAGCCAATGAAAATGTCGGAAAGGGTCTCACGCGACGCGTCCCTTTTACGAATGGATCGATTGATATGACTTTTTGTAGGTTGTCGAATGATCTTGAAAAAAGTGTTACACATTTATCACGGGTGACGAGACAATCGCGATTGAAGTGGCGCTTGTTTCTAACTTCGACGCGCCGGCGTTATTATTTTTTCCAATATACGTATGGATATAATAATAGGGCACACGAGCTCTTTGGTCGCGCGTGCATCGATTATCCCGATAGACGTTCGCGATGTAAGTAACGCAATTCGACGCGCAACCGCGGCACGCGCGCACGCGGGACAAAAATTTACATCGATTCTCTCTCTCTCTCTCTCTCACTTGATATTGCGCTCGCGGAGAAATTGAGCAGGGATACGCGTTACACGTCTGGGAAATGATTTGTGCTCGGCACAGGCACGCACTTGCGCAAACGCGCAATTACGGCTCAGCGAGTAGAGGTAGCAAACGCGTTTAAACGATCCAAAGTGTCTCTCCTCGAGCGAGTCTTCGGGGCCGGGACCCCCGTGATTGACGGACAGAACAATAGCGCGACTCTGCGCGAGACCCGGCGTCTGCCTACGCGCGTATTAGATCATTTTTAAGGCTCATTCCGCGCGTATTCGTTTGGCCTCTCGACGTTTGGCCGCGAACGATTTGGGCGCGGTACGATGTGCGTCGCGGCAGTTTCTTCGGTGTTTTGACATTGCCGACGCGACGGCCACGATAGGTACGCGGAAATAATTGACTAGATTTTTACCGGCTGTACGCGCGACTCGTGATTTTTTCCATTATACTTCGATATAGGTACTCACAGAAGGGAGGAACCGCGTGTATTTCTTACGACGATGACGACAGTTGAATCGATCGCTCGACCGTCGTGTCCTCTCGCGTATCTTCTCGTGCAAATTCAAAAAATCAGTGTCGACTTCTCATGGCACCTAAATACGAGAAAATCGTAGTTTCACGCGCGCCGGCTGCAGTGCCGCGTCGAGCCGCGCGACGTTATTAGGTACATCTCGAAATATGGAAACCGAGGGACGCTACACACGTCCGCGCGAACAAAACACCCGGTCGCGCGCAACCACGATCCCGGTGCCGCGCGGCGCGCGTATAATCATACCGCGGGGAAATGAGAATCGGAATGAGAATGCGAACGCGAAAGGGATCGCGGAAGTTCAGAGCCTTGGCGTCACCATTTTCAGAGACGCGAGTCCTCGCTTCGCCGACGACGGCGAGCAGCTGCGCGCGCGCGCGCACTGTAGTGCCCGCGTGTACGCGTATTGCGTATCCATCGCAGCGTGACTCGTCGCGTGTGCGAAGAGTGAAAACTACACTCGCGACCGTCGGAATCGACCTCTAGCCACAGCCGCAGTTTTATGATCGACATCTCCACTCGTCCTCGAGGCCGTCCGGGAGGATCTCGAGAGAGAGAGAGAGAGAGAGAGAGAGAGAGAGAGAGAGAGAGAGAGAGAGAGAGAGAGAGAGAGAGAGAGAGAGAATGAGTAATATAAGCACGTGTGTACGCCCTCGCGCATCTTTCCAAGGTTGGGCTAGGTCTACGGGAGACATTGACATTAGAGCGCGCGGCCTCCCTGTATTCTCGGACGACGCGACGCGACGTGGCCGGCGCCAATTGTTCGTTCTGCGTGATTCCGCAACGGCGTTCACTGGGTGGGGCGGAGGCGAAAAGGAGAAAACTCGCGGGAGAGGCGAGAATCCCTGCGGAACCTTCGCGCCGCGGTCGCGCATACCGGCGAGGAAGGCGCGTTCTCGGCACGCGCTCGCTTTTGCTCCTATTGCATTCGCCGCAGGTCGAAAGTTCGTGCGACCACCGCTGATTATTTTCAGCCCGGAACCACGACGCGACCGCGGGATTCCGTTTCGAGCATAACGATTCGCCCGTAAAAACCGATGCGCGCGCGACGCGCGCGGCAGCGGCGCTCGGTTCCGCGGGTAACCTCGATCGATATCGACGCTCGTTTCCGAGGTCGAGATACACCCGTGCAGCGGTAATAATGGAACCACGGTAGCGTCCTGTAGGTACCTATACGTTATCTTACGCTGCTAATGCGAGATGAATAGTTGGAGTAGAAGTGGAATAGGTAAGCGCCCCGTTTGGAGATCAAAGCGCAAATTCGATTATTTTGAAATCAATTGCGGATATCGAAAACAAGTTCAGATAAAAAATGTCCGTCGTTTGAAGTTTAACATAGACCGGGATATCAATCCCACTCCTATACCCTATTTGCTTTTCGCGAATTTTTATCGAGAATATATCTAGAGCCGAACGCATCGATGACGGGGAGAGATATTTTATCGGAAAACACACACGGAATGACGTGCGCCGTGTGTCCGAGTCCAGGCCGGACGCAATTTTCATTCGTCTCTACGTCATTCGCGCGAGACCACATCGAGTCGAACGCCACGATTACGGGAAAAAAGTGCGTCCATTAAACAATCGGGATGCAGTTTCAATTACTCTCGATCGCGCCCGGTAATAATCGTTGAGAACTTCCTCCTTCCAGCGATCCTTCCATCGAAAAGGGAGAATCTCGACGACGCGAACGGAGGGCGAGGGCTGAAGGAGCAACCGGGGGTGGTGCCACGCGCGCGGGTATTTTTAAAGCGGACGAGACAACCGGCTGCGACCCCAAGGCTCGATCCTATCGTACGTTGACAACCTGTGAGCTGCAGCGCGCGTGCATTCGGTCGCGAAGCTTCGTCGGGACGCGTCCGATGCGTCCGATTTCCTCTCGATCGAATATCGCGCCGCTCCGATAATACGGATCGAAATGCAGCGTCGGAGCAATTTGGAGGAGGCGCGAGAGTCTCTTCTCAATCGTGGACACATTGTCGATTAATTTTCTCGCAGAAGGGTGGGGGGAGAGGGGAGAAGACGATTTCTCAGATACCCTTTCGTGATTTCACGGAAACCCGATAAATAGTAGCGCAACGAGATTTCCGAGCAAAGGTAGAATTATCCGATTTCCGGATTTGCGCTCGACCGACTTCCGCGCGGCACTTTCTTCCCGCCTGTTATCCCGATAACCGCGCCGTTCTGCGCACAGCTGCAGCGGTCCCCCTGCGAGTCAGGAGCGGTACGCGCCGTGCCAAATAGGGCCGTTAAAAATCCCCGGATGTATAAATAGTACCGCGCGCGCGGCCGCACGATCTGTGGGTGCAACGCTCAATGGAACTGCATGCGCGCGGCGCGAGCGGACTTGTAAGGGCATACGCGGCCTTTTCTCGACAGTTCTGACACGCTGCGCGTCGCGTTGCACATTACGGATGGCGCGTCCTAGCGCGACCAATTCGGATGCGCGCGCGGGACAAGACGCTTCTATCGCGACGTCGAGACACCCTCGGGGATGAATCCGCGATTGTATGTATATCCATATGTCGCCCTTCAAACCGTTCATCTCTCGAATTGACTTCCGCCTTGAGGGACAAATGCATCGTCGACGACGAACCCATTCGTGTATCGCCGAGGTATGAAGCGTGTCACGCCTCTTGTGCCTGTAGAGATACAGCGTAGCCAGAATTGTGTACCATCCGCGTCGCGATATAGGTATAACTTTCCACGTTCCATGCGATAAGTATTATCGTTATCGCCGGACGAGAATATCTTTCTCGTAACTTATCGAGACATGTCGAACGCGGGCTGTATAAATTCGTCGTAGATAATTCCCTCGCACGATCCGATCAGTACGATCGGGTATCTCTCGCAACTACACTGAGAAAACGATTTGCTCGGTCGGAACAGACGAGTTTTTCCGTAATCCCAGGAGCACATTTATTCGATCACAATGAATATCGATTGAAGTGATATGTATAAATATCATTGATTTTCGATTGAATATTATTCGGACCGGATTGGTATTTATTCGAATCCAATAGATATACTCTCTCTCTCACGTTCTCATCCAAAAACGCGTTTATTTCGATAAAGCAAATTTTGTCCTCGGGATCTACGTAACCCGCGCGCGTCAGCCGGAAATCTTTCCAGAGCGTTCCCCTGATAACTATGTATTGAACTCGTTTCGCAGTACCTACCCCCACCAACCAGTAGCACGCCCGAAACCCTCGCGACGCGCTTCGCTCGTATCGCCGGAATCGTACCGAATCGAATTCCCGACGAGGACGGTACGCGCGAAAGGTCCCAAGGCATACGATATTTCGAGTTACCGCGCGGAATCGGTTTATCGGTCATCGCGTCCAAATACGAACGCACGGCGCGATATGTCCTCGGTCGAGGACGAACGCGTGACTAACAATAAGATCACTGACTCTTTTGGGAGGCGCGCGCGCGCTCACCGCGGCGCGGAGGCATTATCGTCTCGTCGAAACCATGAACCCCCCCGCCGAGCGTCGCGCGCGCCCGGCGGCGTGTTATTGCGCCGGTGTAGGTCGCGGGCACGCGGCGGGTCCTTAGGACTCCCTTAGATGGCGAGATTTTTACTCGGAACTACTTCTCGCCCGAGGCCGTCGCCGTCGATCTCGAGGTGTGTACGCGCGAGAGAAGGCGCCCGGACAAGGATACTTCCTATTAGCGCGCGCGGGGTCCGCCCGTATATGGCGGTTGCGCGCGGGTCAACCGGCTGTTGAGCGTATCGCTTCAAGGTCATTTCCTAAATATCCCCGAGCGGATCCGCCGGCGGCTGCACCTTTGGAGGATAGTGAACTTTCCGGTGTGGCAATGGCGCTGAAATAAGCCGGCGCTCACCCTGACGGCGTTCGCCGATCCTGCGCGCGCGAAATCGGCGAGTGTCGAGTGTCGAGAGTCGAACAGTCGAAGGATCGGACCTTATCTGCTCGCGTGAAGGGAAAGGCTTCCGAAAGGATTACGCTTCGATTTCGACGTTTCGATTTAAGTGCGTGATGGAAACGGGATATGGATTGCACCATTTCAATTTGGATAATCAACGAAACCGGTTGAGCATGTACCTACTCATACGACGCACGACGAAATCGCGCGAGCGGCTATCTCTCGACACGCACGCGGGGGTGCTACACGCACCTCTCCGATTAGCGCGGAGAGGCTGCGCATCTTCATTATACTCTTCGTTGAGGACGTCGGCGATACGGGACCAATACGATATCCTTATCTCCCGAGGCGCTGACGGGCATGCCCTTACTTCGCGCGTTTCCGATGAGAAAATGATCCGCGCGGACACGCATCTTCCGTCGCAACCGCGTGTCGCGACGATAATTAGCGACAGCGCATCGTCCGCTAGCGCCGCACGCGCGTGGCCGCTTCGTATCGGATCGCTCGCGATCCGACGGCGAAGCGAAACACGCGCGTACAGTCGTCCACGCGGCGCGTGTGTGTAAGAAGCGGTCTTTTGCGAGTCAGGGAGGGAAGGAAGGAAGAAAGGCAGCGCGCGCTCGCGGAGAGCCAGCTAGGCGTGAGTCATCGCGAGACAAGATCTCAAGTAAGGAGGCGGCCTTGGTGCCCGTAAAACTCTTCGTAATATCAGAACTGCCGCGCGCGCGCGCGCGCTACGCTCCGGTCGTGTTCCAATTGAGCGCGGGGCGCACGGCGAACACGGAGGAAACGTCGCGGCACTCTCGCTGCCGAATTATTTCTGCGATCCGCGGAAGAGCCCCTCCACCTTCGGTCCTTACGGGGTCGCCGCTGCGGGACTCCATATCGTGAGAAATTGTACGCGACCTATACCCGTAAACACTCGCGAGTAATATTCCTTGCCATTTTTGTGTGGGCAAGGAGGAGGGACCTTTTAGGGCGAGAGATGAAAAGTGATATATCTCGAAGGCTGCGCGCTCCAACCTCGCGCGCATGAGAGTGGGCGCGGGCGATCGCCGATGGTCGAACGGTGGCATCTTTCCCCCGCGCGATCGCCTCCTTCAATTCATTGGAAAGCTTTAATCGCCCCATTGAAAAAGTATCATAGATTCTCATAGAAAATTTGTAAAATCCCCATGGAATTCCCATGGGAATTTCATGTGCTTCGGACACAGCAATTCCAGATACCCTCTCATGAAAATCTGAGAGATATGAATGGGAATGTATTGGATTTTCTATGTGTATTTGTCGAAACAAATAAAATCTTGCAAGGCTCTATTAGTAATTACAAATAGAACGGCGTGTGTACAAGCCTTTACCATCTTTATGAGATTCAACTTATTCTTATACGGATACATATGTACAAAATTCGGTAAATCCCTGTTCGTCATCTCGGATACACATAGAATCCAATGCACTCCTATTCGTCCTTCTCAACCTTTTCTAGTGGATATTTGGAATTGCTATGTCCGAAGCACATCAGATTCCCATGGGAATTTGTGGAATCTTTTTGATAGGGCGCGATCGGGGCGGTTGGAACTCAACTTTCAAATTTGCTCGTTCGCATAGCGCGTCAAAAAATGTCACCGTATATTCGCAGTTTGTTAATTTTGTGTGAGCAAGGTGAGAATAATTTCGGCCATCTTATCGGGTTCAAGATAATACATGCGATTTTTTTAATTCGAGACGAAATGCACAAATCGAATGGCGCGTCTCGAGAGGAACGAGATGAACGCTATCGAGGGAGATCGATACAGGGGGGGGGGGGGGGGACGTTACACGGATCTGTATCTGTATATGTCTCTTTTTCGAGTAGTCTGTTCGCTTAAATTCCAGGAATTCAGTAGCATATACAGATCAGAGTCGATGTCGATCGCTGCGTTAACCGCTCGTAGACGTCGCGGCGGAATGAAAATAAGTATACGCGGGGGATTGATGAATAAACATAAAATGGTAATCCGTCGTAGCTCATTCCGTTGACGTCTCGGAGCGCTCCCTTCCCGCGTATAGGTACACATGTGCGCTACACGTGTCGCGCGACATCGGTTTACGAAATACCGGGAGAAAAAAAGCACTCGAACTTTTAACAGCATCCATCGCGGATCTCGGGCGCCTTATAAGGGATGCCGCGCGCATAAATCTAATCCGCTGATACGCGCGCGCAAATGTCTATTTGCGTTGTGAAGGATTGAATGAGATCCAGTGAAAAAAAAAAGCCTCGTTCGATGTTACAAAGATATAGCACACCATTGAAGATAGCATCGGGGGGAACGCGCAGAAATTAAAAATAATTTTCCCAAGTACCACAGTTTTCCTCCGAAGTCTATCCATCGCTGCACGGTGCTCTCCGACCCTCTACGCCATCCATCCAGATCTTCCGCGTTGTGAGCTCTCTCTTTCGACGGAAAGGAAAACGGGCGCGCGCGCGCACCGAGCGAGGACGAAAAATTATTCCGGTCTGGCGACGAGCGTTGGGCGATGTCGATTACATTTTTGATGCGATCGCGTAACCGCGCGGACAGGCCAATTGCGAAAAAGTGGAAAGTCGAGGCGCGCGCCGCTAATTTGAATACTCACCTAATTGCGTCGAGCGATTGTGGGTCTACGAATCTCTCGCTCTATGCACGCCTCGTCTCTCTTTCCGTGTATCCCTCTTTGTCTGCCTCTCTCATGAAACTCTCAGTCCTCCGGCAGCGAAAGACTATCAGGCGTATCTGGAGAGTTTTCCATACAGACATACTCGCTCGCTCTTTCGATATCAGCTTGGCGATTATTCGCACGAATCGTTGGTACATCGATTGAATCGTTGCAGCGTGCAGTTTCATTTTTTCCAGTGATAGGACCTCCCCCCCCCTCTCTCTCTCTCTCTCTCTCTTTCTCTTCTTTCGAATCTCCGGCACCATCCCCGACGCGCAAACTTCTTCTCGCGAAGATCGCATAAAAAATGACGGGATTTACGCGCCTGTGCGCCGTGTCCAGTAATTAAGACGAGTCGCTACTGATTTTCGGCATATTCTCGGCCGGTTACTTTTATTTGGCACGGTTTCGCGACGACGGGACGGTTTCTTTCTTTGGAAACGAAGAAGTGAGGAATACGTAAGCACATGATCGACCAACGCAGCGTCCGCTATCGTGGTCGAGGGCTGATTGTCCCGTACGATATAGAACCCGCATCCTTCGGGGACCGGACTCTCCGAGCGTTGCCTATTTCTACAAATTGAACGAACAATAATCGCGACAATGATCGAAATCGAACGTGGTGTAGGTCGCGACCTAAATCCCCGTTACAGACGTGACCATAGTCTCGCGGACTTAGCCCCAACGCGTGGTACATTATTTACGCCGTTCGATAAATGGCAGTCGAAAACGAGGAGACCATTTTTGTCGCCTACTCCCCTTGAACCACTGCGCATTTCGGGTACAATACGCATAACCGGTACGTGGGTGGCGATATAGCTTCTCGTAAAATCGCGGGGACACGCAATTTTATTTTAACGAGTCATTTTTCTCGCCCGCCCGGATATTCAACGGAGCCATGACTCGTCGCGCGTATACACTCGAGTTTATCGAGGCACTCGCTGCGTATATTCGCAAATTTGCGTCTGCGAATTTTTTAGCAGTCGTAATAGTTTCTCGCGTTGACACGCGCGAACGTTGTGCCGTCCCGTGATATCGAGGAGGGCCAATTTCGCGTCGACTCTGCACACACGTACGCGTATTCCTTTTCCGCGCCGAGAACCTCGAAGCGACCCACCGTCGCGTACGTTCCCAAATTCGTGTCACGGAAACGCGACAGATAACTTCCTCTAGAAAGTTCTGTCTATACGCATAGCCGTGCGCGCACGTACGTACATACATACGTAGAGAGCGGCTGCACTGTACTGTACTGTGCTCGCTGGATCGACGGTAGATCCGATTTTTCGAGGGACGCGACGCGCCCCGATGCGCTCTATCCGTGAACCTTCGACCGTCGGCTCTCTCTTATCGCCGAAATAGGACGGCGAGGAAACAGTAATCTCTCGCGAAGGTACCGATTATTTTTCCCGGCCGATCGCGATACGGTTCCGTTTTCGGAGTCGAGGTTGCGCCTTAAAAGGGTCGCGGGCTAAGATTCGAGGACGAGATTCTGCTCGGTCGCGAGCGCGCGATCGTTGGCGTTTCGTATCTCGAAAAAATAGCGATCTTCCGTTCTTTCCTCGCCGATCTACCCCGCTCGGCGATAATCCGGGTGCGGAAGTTTGCCGCTTCGTCTGATCTCCACCCGCCGATACACCGACGCAGTCTGAAAAGGGGAATCGCAATTTGATATCGGCTATGCGGAATCGAGAAAACAAACTCTCGTGGCTCCTTTCGATTCCGTTTACTCGGTCGTGCATTCGCTCCAGACATATTTCGTCTGGTTATACCAGTGGAAAGACACTGACCACGGTCGTAAAGTTTCGTTCGTGTCGCGGGAAAGTAGCGGCGTGCGAGATAAATTATGGTTTATCGCGACGGGAAACACCGCGGTTAATGCTGCAGGCTTTGCCGAGAAAAAAAAAAGTTAGGATACGCGCGCGTACAGCTGTCGCCGGACCGACGAATCGGCAGCGCGCGCGCGCGCGCGATAGAGAATTCGACGCGTTGGCGCATAATGGTTTAAACGAGCAACTGCAGTTTAGCGGAGCGTGAACGCGCCCGCAGAGTGGTCGTGTCTGGAAATATTGATATGTGGGGGGCCGGATGCCCGCGGGACCACCGAGCGGTGAATATAAAGAAAAGCGGCGCGATAACGGACGCTATAATTACTTAACGTTCCGATATATTTAATATTATATCTGATATACGTCTCTGCTGATATCGGCGAGAACGGCGTGGTCACGCGCACAAGAAAGCGGCGAGACCCGAATTCGATTGGAAATAACAATGTCCAGTCACGGCTCGGAATGCAACCCTAAAAACTTGTCCGGCTAAAAATATCCAGGGTTTGCCAAACTCGGTTATAGGGACGATCAAAGTTGACGGAATCGGAGGTTGGGACACTCTCTCTCTCTCTTCTCTCGATGCTGGGTTGCGCGCGGCATCGGAATTGCTTAATTTGCGATCGCCCGCAGAAAGAGCCGATTTTCCTCCGCGGATTTTGCCGTCGACACGGGGGCGAGTGAAATTGATCCCTCTTTCTCTCTGGGAACGCGCTTCGCGCAACTCCGAGAAACGATGTTTCAGAAGGAAAGGAGAAGGGGCTTCGATGTAGGGGACTTCGGGTTGTACGATTCGTCGAAAAAAGTATTTATGAGACTAGTTGGTTGCGTATAAAAAAATTAAGTATATCATCATGATGATTATTTGAAACAAAAGAAATTCGGATCACTTCATTGTGGATTCCTTCAGCCGTTGGACGGATCACGGATAAGAGGTCTCTTCTCGTTATCTACACCAGGTACACTTAATTTTCCACGGTGCGGTATATATATCTGTAGCTATCGGAAAGTGCGAGAAAACGAAAGAAATTCTACACTTTTCTCCCATTTTTGATAACTACATATAGGTATACATACTTGTAGACTGCATGAAGACAATGAATTTACCGACATTCATGGTCGGTAAATTTACGAAGTGTGCACGTCGAAAAGGCACCGTGACTACACTGAGTGTAACCACTGTGTCTTTACGCTGTGAACCACTCGGTGTGTTCACTGTGTAGCCACGGTGCTTTTAGTTTGTGTACGCCACGCGATCATGCCATGGTGAGCGTGCGGCTAGCGTGTAAATCCACGCTTTGCTATCGGGGTCATTAAATTTTTAAAAATAATTTGATACTTTCTTTTTCAAAACAGTAGCGATTATGATAATTAATCATTCATTATTTATGGAATAATTCAGTACAATTTGCATTGTTTGAAACATTATTATAATATCAATTTTGTTATTTTCTAATTTAACACATTCGCTGCCACTTTTAAATTGATTGCATCGCGCTCAGTGCCGGTAACAGACTGAATAATGTAATGTGCACGACAATGTGTCTCCGATCGGAGCCGGCGGCACAGGCGCAAAGTGTCGACTGGCTCTGATCGGAGCCGGCGGCAGCGAACGTGTTAAAAATTTTGTGAAGACAATGAATTTACCGACATTCATGATCGGTAAATTTACGAAGTGTGCACGTCAAAAAGGAACCGTGACTGCGCTGAGTGTAACCACTGCAGTGTCTTTACGCTGTGAACCACTCAGTGTATTCACTGTGTAGCCACGGTGCTTTTAGTTTGTGTACGCCACGCAATCATACCACGGTGAGGCCAAAGTGACCCCACTACGTGGCAGCACTGCGTGCGGTTAGCGTGTAAATCCACGTTTTGCTATCGAGGGCAGCTATTCCGACAGCAGGTGTTTCGGATAGTCGATGGCGACTTGGACAGCTATCCAGTCGGTCACGAAGTCGCTCGGTGCGCCGACTGCGATGAATTTGACGTGATCGCCTAAAAATTGAAATCAATCAACTCGCATTCGTTCGTGTAAAAGAAAGAAGGTGGTGCGTTTAGTCCAGCCACAAATCACGATCGCACCTTTATTCACGGAGCAATTGATTATTTTTTAATATCGTACGCGATGAGAACTGTAATGGCTTAATCAACGTGCCACGAAGACTCACTAGGTATCGCGAGTTTTGCAAAGAAAGACCTCTTTTTACAACGCACGGTAAGACAAAATACCTACATTAGGTATAGGCGCGTATCGTCGATAATTTACCTTCGATGAATATGTCAGAGAGCTTTAAGTTGGCCAGGCACATTTTGAAGAGAAATGCGTTTCTACGATGGAACAGTACAGTTTTAAACGTATTCCGCTTGAAACACCCGAGAATAATACCGTACTCGTCATTGAACACGTCTAATATTATTCCTTTGCCCGTGACGAACACAGTTCGAGGATTGCTCGTGTGCTAAAATCGAAAGGAGGATGAGATGTAGATTAGATCGGATATGGGAACTAGAAAGTGGATTGTTCTCTCTGACAAAATTAAGCGAGCAGATGCCAACCAGCTTGATCGTTTCAAAGATATTCGGAAATTTGTTTTCCGTCCCCTGACTTTTTTCCCCTGTCGAACCGGGCAATCTTTCATCCCGACGGAAATCCATACAACTCTCCGACGGAGCGTCAACCGTCGAGTCGTTCTTATTCTCCTTGATATTTTTCAAAGCCGGTTCCTTCCGTTGAAGCAACTCCGGCTTCTCGCCTTTAAAGACGCACGTCGCGAAATAATTGCAATTCCCAATGTTCTCCTCGGCAAAGCACGGTAAGGCGTCGAAGAAGACTTTGTCGTCCACACTCAGTTCGCTCGACAACGACTTCGAAGCCGAAAATCTCTTTCCGTAAACATAGAACTTGCTCGCTTGAAAGAACACACTGTTCTGCGCTTCAATGTTGGTCGCCATGAGCAATTTTCCATGGCGTTTCTTTATTTCGGTGACCACCCCGACGTTGTTCGTCACGCCGGTCGATATCTCGATCGAATCGTCCGACGATTCCGCGTTGAGCCAGCACATTACTACGAACCATCCGTATTTGCAGCCCTCGGAATGATCGAAGACGTGACAGGTGAACTTGACTCCCGAGCCGCTCTTCAGATACTTGTCGATCCGATCCGTCTCCGGGATACGTTTTCCGTTGTGATAAAATTTGTCTTTCTTCAGGAGGGCGTACTCCGTAGTGCCGTACATGTTGAACTGGATTTCGGCTTTGTCCGGTGACAGAATTTGGGAGACCCGACCGACCGCACCGTATATGAAATTGTAGCGATACATGTTCGATAATTCGCTTGAGGTTATCCCCGATATAACGACGACGAGTTCTCGCGATTACGAGCGGCTTGCGATCCGCGAAATGACAAAATTTCTCGGACTCGATTCGATGTTCAGCGATTTGAAAATAAACGCGATGACACGAGTACGGCCGACCGATGACAGTTCGCTGTTTTGATCACCATGTTTTACATGCGCGCGAATGATTCGACCGATCGATCTTCGAATCTCGATCTCTATATCGATACTCGAAGTTCAAAACTGTCGTAGAAATTTTCCACGCTTTCATGAGTCTCGTAAAGGGAATCGTCGCGTCTCTTGTTGGTTACACTAGGTACACCGAGCGATGGTACGGATTACGCGCGTTCACGCCTCAAGGGTACGAATACGGTGAACTCCTATAATTACCGTCATTAGCCGCGCGCTAGGTGAGGAAGAAAAGGACCGCAGGGAAGAGATCGATGGAAATAGTCGCTCTACGAAAAAGAAAAAAAAAACAAAATTTATTTCGTATCGCGGATTTTTTACAAAACAACTCGCGACTTTCCAGAAGCCACGCGCGCACCGGTTCACTTCTCCTCTAGTTATCGGGGAATATTTTGTTCATTGGTACTCGGCCGAAGATGTCGTTGGTGATCTTCGTGAAAACTAAACCGAAAGTCTCCTCGTACGGTGCCTGGAGTTCCTTGAAGAGTAGATCGGAATTTTCGTTGATGAAGCGATTCATCTGTTCTCCTGCAAAAGGGAAACGAAAACAATCGTTGCGCGGCGCGATGTTTAGATATCGGATGTAATCGTTCGATATGCGTACCTAGAATCGTGTCACCGTCGAACAGATTATCCAGTCGTATGATTACTTTCCTAGGATTGAACTTGATGTCGTACTTCTTCGCCCTCATGTACGTTTCCCCACCCTTCTGGTATTTCTCGAAGTAGATGGTATTTTTTGCCCGCAAGTCGACTGAAAAGTGAGGAAACGTGGTGCGACAAATTTGAGAAACGGGGAATAGGTAAATGATACGGGTTGATCTCCCATCGAGTCACTTATTCGCGGAGGATCGAAGCGCGTTGTAAAGTCACCGGTAATTTCGTGTCACGCATACTCAACTCACCCATGGTTATATTCGAGTGACCTTGTCCCCTGATCGGCAGCACTAAAACCTGACCGTCCATTTTATAGTCAGCCTCAAAGTCGACCTGCGGATTGTACGAGTCCGAGTGCAATATCAGCCGGTCCCAGTCGATTCTGAAACGAATAGCGAACGAGCTGTTCTTTTTTTCGTCTCCCACCGAAATCGGGTCGTGCCCCGTTTAACGCAAGGCTGAAAGATTCGCGCGAAGCGGTCGACGTCTCCGCGCGCGAAGGTCAATCGCGCTATCAACGCCGCGATTACACGACGATGAATGAATAACGCGCTGTCAGCGCGTACCATCTCACCTGTAATTCTTCACTTGCAGTCCCCGAGTCAGTCCGTGGAGTTTGATGTTCCGGTACTCCTGCTTGAGATTGACCGGTCCCTTGCTCTCGCCTATTTTCACGCTGTCCACCGCGAGTGGCTCGAGGGGTAGTATTTTGAAGTTCCTCAGACCTGCGAATATCGTGGACCCGACGCGATCAGAGAACCGCGTTACCGCAACACGCGCGCGCGGCGGGAAGTTGATTTTCCAGCGCGCTCCAAAGAGCGAAAGGGCGATCGCTCGGAGAGAGTCAAGGAGAACTTCTCTGTCAGGGGAGTCGTGCTTTGGTCGTGCCTCGGCTCTCCCGGCCGCGATCCCGCGCGGAAATTTTCTCGCCGGATTTCAGACGGATTGCTTTTAGTCGGACGGTGCGATCTATATTCCTCGGCACGCGGTAATTGGGGAAGCCGAAGTCAGGCTATCGCGTGGAGAAAGAAACGAGGAAGGTGTTCGAAGGTCTTACCTGGTGCAAGCGCGATGACTGCATCGGTTACCGCTCTGCTCAGGCACTCGCTAAATTGGGGGTCGTTTTTCTTGCAAGTCTTGAAGCCGCTGGCTGTTTCGGAACATGTGCGAGAGGAGATCGTTGAATCACAGCAATGTACATATGAAGATGTATAGGTATAGGTATACGGTGGATCGGGTATCGCTCAGTCGCACGTCTACATGACTTTCTCTCGCTCTTCTTCATTGAATTGAACAAATAATTTGTCAAATACTTTTACACGATCTTCCAAAAATACTCACAGATTTCATCGAGTTGCGTCTCTGGAGAATTTTCAATCGATGATTTATTTCAAATAACCAGATATCGCATGGTTCGATGAGAGCAGTGAGTCGCGAGTTCACTTAATTAATATTCGGACGAAGAATTTCATTGTTTCTCTCTCAAGCGTAAGATAAGACGACTTTTGAGATGTCACACGTAAACGTCTTCCCATCACTTCTTCAAACGAGAGAACGAGAGAAAAAGACTCCCTTAAAAATTTGAGGAAGAAATATCTACTCACGCAAATCGCCCGTGTTGGCAACCACGACGAGACAGGCCAAAAGCAATGCCGCTGTTGTCTTCATGTTTCTCGGTCGGAAAGGGAGCTCTCCGCTCACTGATTCAAATTCGAACAGCCGCGCGCGTCCAACAGTACAATCTTGAGGCGATACAAGGGGAGACTGAGAGGCACGGGCAATTATCCTGCCTATTTAAGCGCGTTCCCCGCCCCACCAGAGCGCGTGCGGTAGCGAATCTCTCTCGGGAGGGCGATCGGCGCGCAAAAATTCTTCGATATTCCCCCTTTCGCAACGTCGCGTTAGAGCGCGGGTTGAAAGAGAGCGCGGGACGCGTCCCTCCAATTGCCACGATTGCGAGACGAGGTACATATGTATGCATGTCGCCCCGTGGTTGTCGCGTCGACCGTCCAAGGAGGGTTCGACACATTTGACTCCCATTTTTGAGGAGATGCAATTTCCCTTCCCGTCCGATGTGGCATACGCGTGACTTCTTCGCACATCTGACTCTACGATTCTAGGTATAACGTTTGTCGTACTCTCGAGGCATGCGCGTATCCGCCGCGTTGCGATGCGACTTCGAGGGCTGCACGTAGATCTGCAAAAAAAAGTCGTGTACCAATAGGGATGAAAAGAGTTCACCGGGTAACTCGAGATAATCAAGGTTCAATCCAAGCCCACGCGCGGAGCGAACGCGAGAAGTCGTAGCGCGCTGTACCTACTATCTTTATTCTCGATTGGAATTATCTGAAAGCGCAATCGACTCGTCGGCGTGAATGCTTGCCGGTGGCATCTGTAAATACGACAATCGCGTCAACGAGCAATTAACGACGAGAAACGTAATTTTAAACGGGAAAAACACGCCGCGCTGAAGAATTCATGTAGGCGATGAAAGCGAGAGCACACACAAACGAGATAAATAACTTTTTCGTGGTCACTCCGTTGTTTTTCCGAACGAGTGAATTAAACGTGCTCACCCCCTCCCCCGAGCGTCGACTATTTTTCGACCGTTTGGTGGGAGTGGCTCGATCGTACGAATATTTCCACTTCGCGTATCGAATCTTGGGAAGGATCATTCGGAAACCCATTCGGACCCGCGCCGTTAGCGTTTTAATGACCTACTGTAACAGAATGGTACCGCATGTGTGAAACGACGGGGGACCGGCACTGCTCGCCATACGGCAACTAAACCACACGCGTACGCGCATTTTATCGCCGATAAGTCGATTCCGCTCGCCGCTGCGCGAGAATGATTACCTCTGACATTTTTTTCTCCCCGCACGCATAATTAGCCCCGCTCTGCAACCGACTGCCGAAAGAAGGGCGCCCGTCCACGGATCCGAGGGAGGCGCGATTCTACAGTACAGATTTCTAAAGATACCGGTATACGTATACGTGTATTTCAATGTAATTTTCCTCGATAGCTTTGCCGAGTGACGCAGACAAAAATATTTTCACTCGCTACGCCTCGTAGATGACGCGGATTCGCGCGACGCTCGATTGCCAATCATTGATTCAAAAGCGCGAGCAATGGTTTTGTTCGATCGAGCAACGGTAGGTGATCTTTTTTTCAGTCGAAACGAGTTTTTCATCAAGCGCAACACGTGCACTGTATTCCTCGAGCTGCCGGCGATCAATATTATCGTCGGTCTCGATTATCTCGTTACCGATTCACCGCTGTCCAAGGTTGGCTGCAATTTCAACCGATCGAAACGCATTCTTCGAAAAGTCGCCGCGTGTCGAACATGGCCGAAAGTTTACGGGCAGCGAGGTAATCGCAGGTCGGAACGTTCTTCGTTCAAGGGCCACGCTCGGTTCAAGATACGTACGTCTAATGTGTACATATACCTTCCGCGAATCGATATTTCAACGGTACGCGCGTGGAGTACTCCGTTTCGTCGCAATTTTGGACTGTGCGTTGAAGTGTTTACCGGTTCCGGTTTTTTTTCTTTCAAACAATCGCGGCCACGCCGTATCATCACGCGAAATTGCAATGTTGTGAAAAAAGCTCACGTAGCAATCGCCCCCGGGAAATCGCCTTGATCTCCGATAAGTCGTCCCCGCGGTTACATCGAGATCGTCGATTGATCGGATCAGGATCGTACTTCGATCTACTTCTTCGTTACCTTCCTTCGAGATACGTAAAAAAAAAAGGGCAGATCCGCTTCGACGATCGGATGCAATAATATCGTCGGGCCGTTGAGGTATTTCGCGTACGTAGGCGCACTACGTATCGGGCGCGCAACAAGTGCACCGTAGTAGCCTATACATATAACCGGGAATGCACGGTCAACGGATTCTACCTCTGCGATTAGTATATAAACGCTCCAAGTTCGTACATTGATCAACAGAACGAATGCAAAACGAGTTAGTGTCTCACGCGTCTCTCGTACTGATATATGTATGTGTTGGATTCATTCATGAATAAACATGCCGATGTTACAGTGGAAGCGTTGACGCGGTTGCAAAGATTCCGTCAACGATGAATAAAATCAATTGGCGCGCGCGCCGGCTCCGAACGTCGCGGCGGTAAACACGACGCGATAAGTCTGTACCGAGCTACAGCGCGAACCGAAGGCGGAAATCTCAAGAGTCAGGGATGCCTCGCTCGATGTGATTTCTCAAAACCTTCGGTGCTTCGAGAGCCTTCGAAAGAGTCTCGTTGAAATACACAGCTAGTCGAATCGCAAGGTTCACCAGTTACCATCTCCGCCGACATTTAGCGCGTCACACCTTTACGATACTTTAAAACAAGTTTATCGACTCGCTGGCGAGTAGTAGCAACCGGGAGCCAGCCACAAGGAGCTGGCATCCGGTACGTACGAATTCTCGTTCGATCCGAGAGTGAAGCGTGTACGAGTACGAATGGTCGAGGAAACGTCACGCGGCAAACACGAGGACAGCTACGAACTGCAGTGACTGGATGCCAATGCTTGGAAATGCAAATGGACGATCGAATCGAAATTCGTGTAAATGGAAGAAGCGGGCAGAGAGGAGAAAGGGGAAAGAAATTCATGGAAAACCACTTCGTGTGCGCGGCGCATCGGCGATGTTAAAAGAGCGACGGACGGATCCAACGCGAAAGTTTCGATGATAGCGTGGATATGGTAGAGGAATAAAGTAGGAAATAAAAAGTAGAAAGGGGGGGCCGATGGAATGGACCTGTTTAGTTCGTTCTGAGAAACTACATATATTGATATCCTCTGGATGGGTCTCCGCTCATCGGTCCTTGTTGAGTCGTCGATATCATCGAGGTTTCGTGGGTGTGTAAGCGCGGTATACGCGTAAATGCGTGAGTGTCGAGGGGAACGGTGCTCGAAATAAAAAAGGAGATCCGGAGGAACCCTTTCTCGTGCGACCTTCGCGCGATGGAAATTGGCGTCGGAGGTTCGCCTCGAGCAAAGGTTGGACGAGTGCACCGGACGGTGGAAAAATTTCTAATGAGAATCGACAGTCACTCAACGGGGAAGAAGACCGACCTATCCTGGTACACGTGCCTACGTACGCGTCGCAGTTGAGAAATACAGGCACAGTGACAATATACATACATATAGTATACCTCACACATTGTGCTATAATTCTTAACGCTGTTCAAGTATCGTTATCCTGATAAATTGAACGATCAATCGAGGAGGAATGCTTGCGACATCGCGGGAAACTCATACTCATCGCGGGGTATCGAGTACTGGATTGGAACGTTATTTATTTAAAACAATTTGCGGGTATAACTGATTGACTGTGATTCGATTAATTTCTCGTAATTTCATTCCGCCGCGCGGGCTCGGACAATCGTTCACAGTTGAACAGTTCGCAAAGCGCGGATAAACGAAGGCCACATCGACAAAGAGCCAATAAAAATAACCAAATGTGTGCAGGAATTGAGCGCACGTCCTTAAAGGGAAAGTTCACTTTTTTAATTTGTGATTTCCGAGAAGTTCGCCACTGGCGCAAGACGTGCGTTCCATTAGCGATTTTCCATTAGGAAAGGAATTTCTTTATTGAAAGTCCGAAAAAATAATCTCACGCCAAGTTTATTTCATGTTGAAACATTCGAGTAGAATTATCTTAACAAGAATCGGTCGAGTCAATAGATGCGGCTATAAAAAAATTAATATAAATTACACCACCCTCTCGTGTAATAGTGATATACACTCACGAGATACAACGTTCCGTACATCATCGAACGAATAGGCAGTGCCATCGTGCTGGACTAGTTATTGATTACGATTTCTCACGAATAATAGGATACAAAACATTATCTGCAAAGACCATCGTTCCGTACGCAAAAAGCGTCACGATAACTTGTCATGGGAAAAAAAAAAGTCCAAATGCGAGAGACTTCCCATAACGTCTTCAAGGAACACCTCTCTGATATTTAAGAGCCAAACTGTTTGGCGGATGTTGCACTTTCAAAACCCCTAAATCGATTGCGTGACCGGTCAAAGGGCAGCTCTGACATCGCCTCTTGTAATTGGTATTGCAAATATTTTTCTCCTGCTCGACCGTGTAGCGGGGAAAGTAATGAATCGCTTCGCGCTGTTTCGTCGTGCAAGGTGGCATCGTCACAACGAGATCTCTTCTATGAATCCTCCTCAGCGGTTCAGCGAAGAGTCTGTCGTTGAGCTGGCACTGTAGTAACGATCCCGAAGATCGCGCGGTCAGCAGGGTTTGACTTGAGCCGTGCGTATCGAAGTAGTTCTCTTCTCGGAATTTCTGCGTGTCTTCCACGCCGCCCTCCGGAGGACTTTGCTTGCGTTCTCTCTCCAAGTTCCAATCAGCCAGTCGACGATACTCGGGACAAGCGCTGTATCCGTTAACCTCCTCATCTCGGTGTCGTTTCGCATTTTCCCCGCATTCTCTCTCGCTGCAACCACAGCAGCAACAGCAGCAGCAGCAGCGATCTTTGTCGACTGATCGAACAATCCTGTTGCTTCTAGGGGGGGGCGATTTTAGAACCAGTCTCTTCCTCCTCTGATCGCACGATTTCCTCGAAGCTACGATTTTCCTCGCGATCGACTTCACCTTTGGCACCTTGGACTGAGCCAAACGAACGTCGTTGTCTGTGAAAACGTGACCGCTGTGCATAGCTTCGACGTCTTTCCTTGAAATCGTGAAAGCGTCGCCCACAGATTTCTCGGTGAGTCTACGTGACGTTCCCGCTTCCTTCGATCTATCATTGATTGCATTCTTTGGCGAGGAATCACGGAGGATGCTGTATTTTTCTCTGCTCCCGAAATGCTCCTCGGACGATTGTCTCGGCGAATTAACGGCAGATTCGACGAGACTCTTTGATGAAGTTCCATGCCGAAATGATACTTTGCTTTGGACGTTACGCAAGAATTGCGATCTGGGAGTGTAGTTAATCTTCTCCACTCTTCTCAGCGTCTCGATACTGAGCGGCGGTGAATTCGCTGTACGCACACGGCGAGCGTCTCCTGCTTCGGCTATACCAGTATCGCTCCTGTAAGGGCTAATTTTCTCGGCCGCGTTTCGAACAAGGGGCTGTGGCACGATGCTGAAGTGACTCCTGCAGTAACCGCAGGACGGGGTCGACGGCTGATGTTTCGTTCTAGCCGATCGATACTGTACCTTTCGCGTGTCGTAGTTGCAATAACAGTCCCTGATGGATTTTCTCGGCGATAAGGGTTTCGAATGCCTCTTCGCGGTCGGTATCGATATTCGCACGCGCGACGTCATATTAGCCGACAAAATGGGTGTACGATCGGACGATGGACGAAAATAGTCCGGACACAAGGCCGCGCCTACGCTGCTGGAATCATTTCTCAATCTCCAGACATCCCAATTTGGAATTGTAAGCAGATGCTGTATATCGTTTGAGATTTCGTTTGATCTGATGATTGGATACAAAGAAAAGGATTTCACGCCTTGTTTTTCAGAAGTCGAATAACTCGAGACTTGTCTTTTCGACGGCAAACTCACGTGTCGGACGTACGAAATTTATCAACTTCGTAGAAAACTCTTTTAGAATTTTTTTCCAAACATTCGAATAATACTTGACTTTGCTTACGTAAATTTTCGATGTCGGAATCAAAGGATCGTGCCATCGAACTTATTACATTGCGAACTACATAATATTCTCTGTCGCATCTGCAACGACTGATCAAAAGGATATAGATATAATTACCATGAATCTTTTTCTAGCGACACACAACATCTTACATACAAGCAATCGACGAGGTTATGAACAGCGGTTATCGCAGTGTTTCTGTTATCGCGTCGTCGTTGTCAAAACTTTTTAATTTGAATGAAACGACAAATACCACAAACGCTCTTCATCCTGAGTCTTTGAGATTTGGCAATATTAAACTCTTCCAAGGAAACAGGCTCAGTCGTTTAAAAATATAAGGTGTATAATATAGGTATATTCACTTAATTATTTAGTTCCAAGCCAATTCAACACTTGTCATTTATAATTTTGCTACACTACAAACTCTTATAATTTAACCTCTTGTCGTGTACACTATGACGCCCCGCGTCTTGTTGGAACAACTTTCATTCCAGGATTACAAATTAAAGGCTAATATAATCGCATACAGTACCAAATTGACAATATACATTTAGATATGTAGGTATTGCTTACTTGACAGAATGTTGTTTTCAATTACACAATTGACATAATTAAATTTATTCGCGATTAGAAGATAGCTTACGCATGAGTCTTTTCAGCGATTTTAACGCTTCCGAGTGGGTTGCTGCTGGAACTACACGATACGGAGCAGAGGTTTTACACTGTCGATAACAAATGAAAAAGGTAGGTATGTACCTACCTAGGTAGGTATAATATTTATTCCTGAAACTGCAGTAATTCGTAAAGCAAATTTGAAGCCCTTTTTCGAAAATATGCAAGGTATTCAAATACCCCCTGTCATGTGTTTTTGTCTCAAGTAAATTAAACGGTACATTGGAAGTGACTGCGCATGACTCCGCACACTACGCGTAGCGCTTCCGTGCTGCATACGTGCGTGCGTCTGCTCAGTCGCGCGGCGCGCTTCGATTAAGATAGTTTGGTGTTTTGCACTCCGTACTTTACAACGTTCTATTACCGCAGTCCATCTAATTCATTAAACCTCTTTTGCTCTAAAGTAATCATGGGACTGTAATAGCCCGCATCACTTCGGGGTTTAAAGTATTCTTGTTATACTGAAAGTACCGACCTAATTCGCTACATATCCGTGCTTTTGTGTTCTATTGTTATTAGAATACATCTCATTTTGCTTCCATAGGTTGCAACGACAGAACATTGTAAAATACGAAGTACAAATTTATCAACTACACTAATCGAAGCGCACACCGCGCAACTGAGCAAGCGTCGTGCGATGCCGACACGTAACGGAACTGATTACACGGCATTGAGTGGCGCGCGCAACGCTAGCGTGATTGGTTGCTCATACGCTTTCTTCTTCCACTACACACATCTAAATACTTGTATGCACATACCTACGTACATGTAGGTACTTAATAAAGGCTATGCACTTTTCGGGGTATATCGTAAACCCCGGGACAGAATATCTGTACGACGTGAAAATACGTACATAGGCTTCTTCCCATGCAATCATACATGTGGAAGTTTCTTGGATAACGATGTGCCATCGGAAGTTGATTATATTTTTTTCAGCTTTGGCAACTGTGATCCAAGTTAGGATACCCTATTCACGATAAGTCGGGCCAGTTAGATTATGCCGAACGTACCGGGCAATGGCCGCCACACCGTTACCGCGTAGATTTTACCCGCGCAAACATCCCGAACCAATAAGATTGTGATAATCACCTAAACATCATCGATCATCACATTATTCTGGAAGCGCAATAGCCCCGAAGGTGAAGAAAGGTATGAAGCAATTTATTCCGACTGACGAATTGTCTTTCATCGCATATTATATTGGCTCCATTTTGTGGCTTCCTGTATAAACAAGCCTAAAAAATCTGTACTCCCCTAAATTAGGCTATTTTAAGATATGCAGCAATGGTTATCTCGTCTTCGAATATTTAGCGAATCGCAGTTTCTCGCGCGACGAAATAGTTTGTCGCGACGTCGCATCGTGTACGTTTACACTAGTTGCGTGTCGTTACGGGATCTCGGCGGACGCAAGCTTAATTAATTCGCACGTTCGTTACGTGCCATAAATTTAGCGCGATCGAAAAAGTGCCGATTATACATATACATGCATACGTATGCCTCACGCGTTTAAATTGCGTCCCAATATTAATTCGCACATAATTGTACAATCGTAAATGCGAAGCTCGCACAATGTAAATTGGTGAGACATACGGAAGACGTTTGATGATTGCGTTTGTTTTTTTATGATATCACGAGAAATATTTTCACCGGTAGACATATTCGGTACGTCATATTATTCTGCGTGTAATATTCCAAAGATAGATAGATCAGGGGAGGGAGAGAAGCATTATCCCTTGGATGTAGTAACAAATAATTCACGTCATGTCCTTGTGAAAGGGAAAATCAAAGTACGCTAGCTGCGACGCGACGTCATCACAATGGTCGAGTCGGATCATAGCGATGGGAAAGGAGGGGTCTCCACTGAGAAACCTCGAGAGGAATGCACTGGCGAGGAAAAACCAGAGATACCGGGCAAAAGGCCTCGAGAAGAGAGTTCTAGCGACGAAACATCAGAATTGCCAAGCAAGAGATTGTGTACAGACGAGGAAAAGTTAATGGCATCGTCTGACGTTGAAAGAGAAACAGGAGCTACAGAAACGAATGGCAAGATGGAACATTCGGAGGCTTCCATGGAAACTGATAATATCAAAGTCAAAGGGGAAGATAAGGACGAAGCGAAAGTAGGGAAGGGGCCTGCGGAATCTATGGATTCCTCAGAAGCAAAGTTGAAGCTCGAAGAGAACGGATCTTCGCACGCTCAACACGGACCAGAAATGGAAAATGAAAATGCCAAGCAAAAAGTTGATACGGAAGCGGAGCGCGAGGTTTCTATTCAATTTCATTCGATTCAACTGTGTACGTAGTATCTTTCTATTTTGTACAAACAAAAGTTTCACTTATTTCTAGATAAACGAAAACGTTAACATCCAACCTGAGAAGGAACAGCTCAATTCTGAACAAGACGAAGCTAAAACGCTAGATGGATTCGACAATAAGGATGACAAGTCCCAAGAAGACGGCAGTGCCGTCAAAACGGGAGAGAAAACTGACACCAAGGAAGTAAATAAAGATACTACCAAGGACGAGAAATCTGATGATGAAAAACCAGAGGAGGAGGAGGAGGAGGAGGAGGAGAAGGAGAAGGAGAAGGAGAAGAAGGCCGAAGTAAAAACTGATAAGGAGGAGAAGAAGAAGAAGAAGAAAAAGGCTCACCACAGAAGCGATTCCGAGGTGGTGGACGGCCTAGAACTTTCAGTAGAATGTGCGAGTGATAAGGAAGGATCGAGCTCGGAGAGCGACGGAGAAAAGGAATCAAAACCAAGGCCTAAAACGATTATCGTGCTGGAACTGGAAGCTAACGCGTCCGCGGAAGAAGAATCAGATGCAATAGCGGCAAAGACAAAAAAGGCGGAAAATGACACTAAGAAAACGCGACAGAGGAGTAAGAGAAAATCCTTCACGAAAGTTGAGAGCTCAGAGTCCGAAGAGAGTTCGGACAACAATTCCAACGACGAGGATTACAGTCCTCGTAGAAAGAAAAAATTGAAGAAAGGAACGACGCCGAAAAGAACCGCTGCAAAAGCAGAGTCTAAGAGGGGACGCGGGCGTACTCCGAAAAAAATTGCGAAAGAATCCGAGGAGGATTCCGTGAATGACGAGATGAGTTTGGCGGAAAGAACCAAGAAGTCACCATCCAAGGATAAAGACAAGTCCAAGAGCAATTCGGAAGGTGAGGACGAGGAGGCTAGTGGGAGCAGGAAGAAGAGTATGAAGAACGGAGGAAGAAAGGTATGAAATTGTATATTGTACATTGGTTGAGTTGATTCAAATTTAGTTTTATCGTCCCTAATTTGACTTTTGCCCTGCATAAAATTCGTATGAATAAAAAGTGAGCTGTCGAAAAAGTTCCATAATAATATTTACCACAGCTCTCGGTAATTATCGCTGCAATTTTATAGAGCTTTTTAGCAAAGCAAAATCCCACTTTTTTCTGGTATAGGTTTTACTCTTATCTCACTGGCTGAAACTTCAATCGAGACTTTTTCATTTCCTAGCATCCAGAAAATGACAAGAAAATACAGAACTTGAAGAAGTTCATAAGAGCAGCGAATATTAGAGTCAAGAACTACGAAGAACTCTGGGCCGATTGCAAAACCAACGCCGCGTGCGCTAGGCGCCTCGAAGAGCTGTTGGAAGAGCACGGAGTGCACGGTCGACCGTCAATGGCAAAGTGCAAAAGAGCTAGCAAAATAAATGCCCAACGCGCCGAAGCTAATGAACTGGATATGAACAACATTATATCGGAGGGTTCGTATAAACTTGATTTTCTGTACTTTAAGGAAGATATGAGAATTTTACATAACATACTGAGGCAACATTCCACATACGCGGAAGAAGAAATTTTCATTACTTTGCATTCACACACTATAGGTCGAGTTACGCGAGCCAGAAAGAAGATGTCAACGCCGGTTACACCTACTAAGCAGCGTGAATCGCGCACCGGGCTCAGACGTATTCAAAGTGTTGTGGACAGTGATTCTGAATGAGGTATGCCGTAAAAAAAAAAAGAGAGAGAGAGACCTCGCATGAAAGAGAAATTTCTTTTCAATGGCTAATCCGTCTTGTTAATGATTACCAATTGTTCTCGCCGTACACATTGGAAAGTTTGCTGTAGCGTTGCCCAATCGGAAGCATCGTATTTTGATCGACTCGTTAAGTTTCTTTTTAAATCACATGACTGCACGTTTCTCTTAGTAGTAATAACGCGATAGCAACCTCTCGAGTACATTGTACGCCAAAACTAAAAATAATCAATTGATCGTGTATATATATATATTACCGTTCATCCGGGTCTCTGGTGCATTCAATTCCCGTTTCTCGGGAGGAAAAATGCATTGTCGATTGAAATTTTTGTACTAATTTTTGCTATCATTAAAAAAAGCAGTAAATTATAAAAAGAGAGAGAGAGAGAGAGAGAGAGAATAGAAGAGAACTACTACTACGTGTATTTAAAGAAAAACCGATCGACGATTGTTACAAAGTCCAGTTCTGAAGTGCAAGGTAAAAATATGTTTGTTTATTTCATCATTTATTAGAAAATAAAAACGCTTAAACGCTAAAATTGGCAGCATGGCTTCTCTTCTTCTCGTCTTTTGGACCGAACCTTATGGCTTGCCTTTCTTTGCCCGCTCCTCCCCTGTGGTGTAAATCCTAGATTACAAAATCGTTATAGGTATCAGCGTATTTTAAAATCCCATTGACGCATTCTTCGAACCGTCTGTAGAATAATTGAAAGTTCGCGGTTGAAGCGTCACAGATTACCATTTCTAGAACGGCGGTCTATTGCCGTAGTTAATAAAACCCAAAGAAAGGATGTCGGAATGTGTAAACGTTGACGCGTCAACTTTTCACTTTTTCGGCAAGCATCATCTTTATCACGAATCCACCCAATTGATTACTCTCGATTTACCCCACATCGTCACTCTGGCGAGCGTTAATATTATTTACACGTCTTTACAGCCATAAAGAGTAATCGTTAATCCATTTGATCAAATACTCGGCTTCTTCGTTTGCATAATTTACTTTACTTTTACTAAGAGCTCGGGGGAAATAATTCATATCAGAACTCCCCATAGCAGATTGGCGGAAAGTTCTTGTTGTGATAGCTTCCTAAAATCAATGCCATATATCACAATACCGCTACCTACCTCCATCCGAGGTCAGAAGTACGAGACGAAACGTTACTTTATTGCCTAACTACACGATTGATACTTGCTTAATTAAACAATAATGGAATTTGCAAGATATCGTATCGGGAAGAGTGTGAAAAGTAAGATCCGTCGCGTAAATGTTCATATTACCTTTTACTGTGGAAAACCTCCGTTGACCACGTCTATGTAGCTTGGGAACAACCGTAGCAGCGAAAAAAAAAAGTCTCAGTCACAAATGCAGAAACGTACCTTCCTGGCTATTGCCTTAAACTAAAGAACCGTGTGACGCAGTCCTTGCTACAAAACGGTTTGTTCTCCCTGATCCCCATTTTACCGGACAATAAGCTCTTCTTGCACGTGAAACAACGAAAGCAGGTGTCGGTCGCGTGGAAGTCCAGATTCTTCACAGCGACGCCTTCCTGATCAGCCTCTATCACCTTGTTGCACGTGTTGCAAGTTTTCGCGTAAGTCTTTTGATAGCAAGGAAGACAGAGGGGATGATCGTTCTCAGAAATGTACTGTTGACCGGCCAGAGGGATATCACAGTCCCAACAACAGAAATGCTTCACGTGATAGTTATGGCCCTCTGCTACAGTGTACACGCGTACGAAGATGAGCTACAATATCGCATTCGTCAAAATATATCGGGGTGTCATCTTACCCTTTAAATGGAAATCTTCCGTCATCAAAAACTGCAATAATAGGAAAAGTCTGCTTACCTCGTCGCAAGCGAAGCATCGGGGAATTTCCAATAGAGTCGCGAGATCTCTGCCGCAGTAAAGCTTGCCCTTGTGATAAAAGTACACCAGATCAGCGAGAAGCTCGTTGCAAATCGAACAAACGAAGCACCCTGGATGCCAGACGGCGTTCTTCGCCTTCTCCGCGGTAACCACGACGTTTCCGACGCCTATTCCTTCCCGGCACTGGTAGCACTGTTGCGCCTGAACGGTTTCCACACTCAACTGTTCCATCGCGCCTTGTAACTGATCGACACTCGCGGGATTTTGCACGACCTCGGGCGGTCGTACGACTCCCTCCGGGAAGACAGGATTTCGCAGAACTTCGGAATGAATGACATTCGAGGGTACGGATTGGTAATTTAGTTCCGCCTGGAGTTGATGGGGACTCGCGCGTCCTTCGTTATTTCGATAAGTTCTTTCGCTCTCGGAATTTCCATCAGCCGGCAAAGAATTTGGAACCGCGTTGCCCGAGTACTGTGAATGCGCAGAATCGTAGATTCTCGCGTCTCGTTCCCGCGGATGATCAGTCGGATGAGAGTGTTTGCCAGACATGGACGCTGGAGCATGAAGGTGTAATTGGTGAGCTTGAGGATGTCCCAGAGTGTTTAGAATCGCACGAGGATCGCCGCGATGACATTGTTGAATATCGTTTATGTTCGCTGCATGCAGTCCGGGATCGTTTAAATATTGTGACCGGTCGGGATGATTTGTTGACAATTGCACTGTGGAAGGTGATGCGCTGTCCTGATATTTATCGCGATCTTTGTTCTCTTCGTAAGGACGATTACCCGTTTCAGGATTTCTCGATGGCGAGCCATCCTTTCCATGCACCACTGCCGTCGACTCTCGAGAGGCATTGCTTCTGTTCGCATCCGAATCGGGGCTTCGAGTTCGACCTCCGTCACCGAGCGGGCTCGAATACGTCGGAGCCATCATTTCCACGTTTTGCTCTTCCGAATAAATTCCCGATGGGTTTCGCATAGCAGCGATAACGGCTGCCCTCTCGGCATCCTTTTCGGCAAACGAAGGGCCGACAGTTGCGGTGTCCTCAGATCTGCCCAAAGTCCCCGCGCGTTGCGAATTGCTAGCTTCGACTGTCTGAGACTTCGCCAAGTTCAACGCTACCGGATCGTCCTTGCTGTACTTGGTGCTGAGTTGCTGCTGAATGAATTTCAATTTATCCTTGTCCAAAGTGCTGCCGATGATTTCCTTAGAGTGTATCGCACTCGGAGGCAGTAGTGCTTCGGACAGCATTTGTTCGGCGAGCCGAGCATCGTCGTGTTCCAAAGGATGGGAGTGAGACTTCGCGTTGGATAAGATTATGTTTTCTTGAGCGAATCTCCTGGCTGGATCTGTCTGTATCTGTGCCCCTGCCCCGAGGGTTTCCATTTGATAAGGCGATCTTTCCTGAGCGAAGCGAATGTCTTGAGTTCTCAGCGGTGACGCTTGACGACCATGTGATCTCACGGATGAGGTGAATTCTTGCGGAGGATTATGCAAGGAACCTTTCGATACTTGTTCCGACTGTACGACTTGGCCGTGATCCGTATTCCTGGCTAGCGCGTGATGATACTGTCCCAATCGAGAAGTATCGTAAGTGCTGTCTAATGCGTGAGCTCGAACCGCTTCCATACCGACCGCTAAACCAAATGACTGATTGTGCGTCGCCTCGAGGGGCGGCAATGGCGGTACTTTCGGCACAAAACTACTCGGAGTGCGGAGGTTGACGGGTGGTCCGCTCGCGGGATATTGCGGTTTTACTTGATGACGCTGAATATCCGTCGCGTTTACAGGTGTTAGAAGAGATTGGGTGTACGGTCGCGCGCCGATCATCTGGAAGAGTTTGTTACGGATCCTTTGACAATGTGAACGAATGCAAATTTATAAAGTAACGTCGATAATGATGAATAAGATGTAGCTGAAATGGAACTTGGAGTTGGACCACTCTGTACTTCAAGGGAATACGTGACGCTGCGACGGAGACGAGAAGAATTAAGATATCTGAATCGAAGAGGAAGAGAGCAATGAGTTGAGCCTACAAAGCAAGATCAAAAAATGGGAGGCAAACGTTGAGTTGTGGTGATAGGATCTAATTTGAAAATTCCGAGTAGAGATAAAGTCGAGTCGCGTCCATGATACGAGCCCCTGATCTCGCGAGAGTCATCAATCAATACGTTACGATATATCAGCCGACCTTGGTGACTCGACCCTGTCCGACGAATCTCTTCAAATTCTCCAAGTACTTTTCAAACTGCAGCCTCTCCTGTTCGCTGAGCTCGTCGCAAACCGTCTGATCCATATCGTGAATTGGCAGTTGCTTCTGAAGTTGCTGTCTTCTCAGAGCCGCTCCGGATGTTCCCTGGATCGGGAGTTTCTCCTCGGGCAAGGCTTTCATATAATCGGCCGCCAATTCCGTCGTCGTGTTCGGCGGGATCCACTCGAACGCCATTTCGCTCTCCTGTTCCTTATGCGGTAAGCGCAGATCTGATGACGAATGATTACTTATAGACCCTTATAGAGGAGATACTCGGCGAAAATCGAGTTTTTAGGGAAATTTATCCAACGCAACGCGTACATGTAGCTTTCTTCCGCGGCGTTGCACCCAGCAACAGATTGAATTGCGGGAATTCGTCCTCGGGAACGTCGTGATCGTCCCGGCTGCATTTGCAAATCTTGCAGATCTTTCTCCAGAAATGAAGATCCAGACCTGGACACGCATCCTTGCAGCGCAAACACAGAGAACCGGCTCCCGCCTCGTGTGCCAAGCGTGACTGCAAGGGAAACGTTAAAGCGAGAATGTGGCACGGAATGAATTTCCGTTCCAGAAAATGACAAAGCTTAGGGGAAATGTATGATTTTTTATTGACGATAACTGACCTAGGGATTTTTCCATGCAATAGAATTAATTAATACAGTGCTCTCGCAAAGAGAAAGAGACACAAATATGCCACATAGAATTTAGCCATTTTACCGACACGCTCCCTCACAAGTTCTTCGAAATAGTTTGATTATAGTTAACCATTATTCCTGAGCTTTATCAAATGAGCCGCAGGGCACTCAACAAAGTGTATTTAGCATAAAACGCAGTTTAACCATCGCTTATTTAGAAACCGATGATCGGAAGAAAGCCGCTTAGCCGTCATTGAGCAGGTTTCCAGTTATTTCGATTAAACGCTAAGATAATTCAAATGAATCGACTGACCTCGCGATGATATCCGCTGAGATCGATATTTACGATTTTATTGCAATAACGGATAAAACAAAATAATTATCAACCTTCCTCTTTCGATTCTCCAATTGGATCATCCACTTGGGCCGATCGTCCGCGATCTCCATCGTTGTATCCTTTTCTTGGGTATTGATTCCTATCGTCGGCCTCGCTTCGTCGTGATAATTTCAGGCTCCTGGATAGGTACTTCGACGGGAGAATTGGCGAAGACTATCGGTGATATTTCGAGGAAACGATTCCCGTTTCCGACGTGCCTCAGAGGTACATGACGGCTCGTCCCAGTGTGTGACTCACCGGGAGTACCCCGCAAGGACTTTTTACGTGTGTGCGCCCGCATTGTGTACGCACGTATTACTGGGTGGGTCCCCTTCTGATCGGCTCCCCACTCGACCGGTTGGGAACGATAAAGTGGGGAGAAGAGAGCCGAGAGTGTGGGATATTATTTCGAAGAATTCTGTATGATATGGCGTGTATGTTATTCTCGCAGTATTGTCTGGCGGCCGATTCGTCTCGCTATAAGGTCCGTCTGGAAGAAAGATGAAGAAAACTCCTTACCGGGGCTACAGGAGGACTGAAAGGAAGAGAAGAAAAGCGCTTTCTAGGTCAAGCATGAAGAAGAATACAAGGCGAATCTGCCGGCTTTACATGCTTGCCAAGCCTCGGCAAGCCCAAGCCTTCACAAACGCACACAAACGTGTAAACTTCCTTTGATTTGTGTCAAAAACCGACACTCGATCGGATCGGCCACAAGCTAAGCCAAACCAAATACCCCTGTTCACACGCTTGTGCTTGTGGGTGCTTGCCGGGGCTTGGCAAGCATGTAAAGCCGGCATTACCAGAGCTTCATCTCTCCCGCTTCTCTCTCGCGAGAGTTTGATATCGTCTCAAGTTACTTCTAATCCCTTCTGTAACAAATATTGTGTACTTATTACTAAGATTGCAAATAAATTGGTTGACGATGACCCCCTTTTCATCCCTCGCGAACTTGAATTTATTTCTCATATTCCACATGGAAGGAGATAATATCCCCGAACACCACAATTGAAACTGAATCTCCGGTTATTTCTTCCGCAATCGTGTCACATTTCTACTTTGATTCGCTATCGATTAACAGATTCGTAAAAGCTACGCCTATCTTCGGCATACGATCAAAATCAAAATTACAATCCAAATATCAGGTGAAAAATTTAAAGAGAGATGATCGAAAAGAAGAGACGCCTGAGAAGAGGTATGTGCAAGTGAGATCCGATTGTACGATACTACGCTTACGCCACAGAGAACAGCTGTACGCCAATACATAGCGACTATCATCGCGTCTATGAGGCAAACACATCATCCGATTCAAAGTACGAGCACACAACGTGCAGAGTGGACGAAGAAGAGAAGGGAGTTTTTCTAAGACTATGAGAGAAATAAGAGTTTAAAGTATTTAGTAATTAACTGGGCATTTGTAATAAGATGCGATGATGGCGTACGATAAGATTGAAAATGACTTCTGTCAGGTAATTCATTGAGTTCTGGGTTAGCTCTCTTGGCATTATTCGCGGTACTCTCTTTCTCTCTCTCTCTCTCTCTCTCTCTCTTCCCAGGTATAGGTACTATAATATTCTCACACATTCATCAATTCCTCTCTTCAAGGAGCTCTCTAGAAAAATTAAGAATGAACCAAGTGACGAAATTGATATCAAAGACGAGCTTGTGCGCGATTACGAATTGGAGGATACCGTGGAACAATTTGTATGTGGTTCGGAACTAACAAATTCCTACAAAACAATCTACCAGGTATGCGCCTTTTGTAACGCGAAATCTCTCACGAATTTTACAATACAATTTGGTATAATTACTTCCATTGAGTTGCAGTAAAACATAAAATAATGCTATGCTTGACTTGTGAAATATTTTTAAGTCTAAGAGAGAGAGACCAATTAGTTTTAGAGGTACTAGCGTCGTTTGGTGGTGCTTAAAGCGATTAAATTATGATTTATCATTATTTTCAGTTATCTCGCAAAGGTAATCCAGACTCTGCGGAGTACTTTCAATTCAGTATAAAGAAAGAAACATCGAAAAATGTATCCAATGCAAAGCGTGTTGATACACCATCGGCACCTCCCGCTTTAACGGGTAGCATCTTGATCCGGAAGAACTACATCACCGCATCTTTGATTTGTTTCGAAAATTTCGTGAAGGCACACATGCGAGATATAGAATTAATAAGTTTCAAGGCATGCAAACGTCGCGTAGGTAGAAGTCTAGAATGTGACATTTGCAAAGAAGTTTTCAGATGGAAAAAAGACATAAGGAAGCACATGTCGATACATTTCCCTGAATACATATTTTCGTGCTACACGTGCTCCCAGAAGTTCGCTCATAAGGATGACTCGGAGGAACACATGCTCGAACATTCGAAAGAGAAGGGCTTTCAATGTACTATATGCGAAAGGCAATTCGAATGTGATATTTGCAAGAAAAAATTTATTCAGAAAGAACACTTGAAGAGGCACGTGATCATACACGACGCTAAAGGATACCGTTGCGATATTTGTCATAAAGAATATCATCAGAGGATCGTTTTAGAGGAGCACCTGTTGCGAATGCACGTCGGAATTACGCGATTTCAGTGTGACTATTGCAAGAAAAGATTTTATAACAAGAGCTCCTTACGATATCATGTGGGTCGTCACGCAATAGGGAAATTGTTGACTTGCAATGTATGCTGTAAGACATTTAGAAAGAATTCAAGGCTCGAGAAGCATATGGAATCACATATCGGTAGAAAGACATTTCAATGTAACATCTGCGGGAGGATCTTTCAATTTAAACACAACCGCGACTACCATGAGTTTCTTTATTGCAATAAGAAAAAATTACATTGCCATATTTGTCAGAAGGAATTTTCATTCAAGCCCCGTTTGGAGAAACACGTACTCGGTCACATGGGAGAGAAAAAATATCCGTGTAATATTTGTCCGAGAAGATTTCGTCGTAACGGCGATTTGCGGAGGCACCTAATGATCCACGCTGGACTGAAAGAATTTCAATGCGATTTTTGCCAGAAAGAATTTACTCGCAAGACCCATCTACGTCACCACGTAATAAGGCATATGCAACAGGGTTCCTACTACTGTAAGATATGTCGCATCCAATTTAGAAAGAAAGACATGCTGGAAGCGCATCTTCCGCTCCATTCCGGTGGAAGTGGCTATGAGTGTAAAATTTGTAAGAAATTCATACCAACCAGATATGCCTATTACAAACATGTAGCCAAACATAATGCCAACAAGCTATATCAATGCGACATTTGTAACAAAAATTTGCATTCAAGAGCTACCTTAAAGAGACACGCGCTCGTCCATATTGCAATTAGAAGTAAACCGTTCAAATGCAACGTCTGTCAGAGAACATTCGTTTATAAGAGCGATTTGCAGAGACACGGAATCGTCCACACTAGAGAGAGACGATATCAATGCTATGTTTGTCACAAAGGATTTTATCGCAGCGGCAATTTAAAACAACATCTGTTAACTCATTCGGGCGGTACCAAATCGTTTTATTGCGACATATGTGGTAAACTGTGTAGAAAGAAAAAAACTTTAGAAGCGCACATCTTATCGCATCCGGGTCAAAGGATATTCCAGTGCAAGGTTTGTTCCAAAGACTTTTCGTCTCGGCAAGCGTATAAGGATCACAAGCCCGTTCATATTATTCGGAGGATGTCGTTCCATTGCGACATATGTGGTAAACGATGTTTAAAAAAAAGAACGCTGGAAGAACACATTCTATCGCATTCCCATCGAAATACGGTCCAGTGTAAAATTTGCTCGGAAAGGTTTGAAAGCCGAAAAGCATATAGTGAACACAGACCCGTTCATCTTGTTCGAAAGCAGTCATTTAATTGCCCGGAATGTAGGAAATCATTTAAAAAGAAAGTATCGCTGCAAGCGCATCTTCCGTCGCATTTCCATCGAAAGATTACCCGGCGCAGCACAGCCACCAAAAAATATACAAGACAAAAAGCGCGTAACGAAAAGAAGCCCGTTCAGCTTGTTCGGAAACAATTTCAATGCAACATTTGTCCTCAAGATTTTTTTATGGAAATCGATTTAGTCAGACATCTGAATGGCCACGTTGAAAACAAACCTTTTCAGTGTATTATTTGTCAAAGAGGATTTACCGCGAAGAGAAACGTGCAGAGACATATTATGTTCAAGCATACCGACTATAAGCCATTTCTGTGCTACATTTGTCAAGCGAGATTTTCGCAGAAATGCGATTTGCGTAAGCACCTTTTCATGCACGCTGGAATAAAGCGATTTCAGTGTGACATATGCAAGGGTTACTTTCATCGCAAGCCGAATTTGCTGCAGCACATACTCCTTCACATGAATATGAAGCAGTTTGGTTGCGATCTGTGCCCTAGGAAATTCGGGACGAGAGAAATATTGAAAATACATCATGCTGCGCATAGCGATGAAAAGCCGTATCAGTGTCACATATGTCTGAAAAGCTTGAAATACAAATCCACATACGATTATCATATGGTTCTTCACTCTGATCGGAAGCCGTTTCAGTGTGATATCTGCAAGCGAGAATTTGCTCAGAGGACCGTTCTGAAGAGACACTTGCTTATCCACACCGGGGAAAGGCGATTCGAGTGTACCGTTTGCCACAGCAAATTTATTCGGAAGAGTCATTTGCAGCGACACGAACGCGTTCACACGCGGGGCGACTAGATTCGTGAGAATTAAAAAGAAGAGAATGTGCAGAGCTTTGAAAGAGCCTTCCTAATGTGATACCTATTCTTAGAAACGATTTGTAACAGGGGCACATTTGAAAAGGAAACAAATTAATCCTCGAACGAAAATAAATGTAAAAAGCATCGTGCGATAATTGAATTATCACTTGAACATTGGACGCGTGAAAGTTTCTCATTTAAGTTAACAATTATTTAATCATTTGGTGAAGACTTATACATTCAAGGGAAAATCAGTCTTCTTCAATGAACAGAGAGCACAGATGTTCATATCGATAATTTTCAATATGAACCGACTTGTGATTTCTATCGTAGCGATCTTAATACCAAATAAAAGTTTAGACTGATGTTGATTAATTGAATGCGTACTTGACAATTTTTCTTCGTACGGAAACCTCGACCCCGTTTAAAAAACTAATCTACTTCCCCTTCCTTGTTGTCGGGCTTCTTTTATTCATCTCTAACAAGAAAAATATCTCCAAAAATTATTTACAACATATGCATACATCGCGCATACACGCATACATATTTCGCACAAATACGAAAATGAAATGTGTGTATACCCAGACCAAATTATTTACAAAAATGCGAAACAAAATGGGAGAAGAAATTGAAAAGATGCAATGGAAATACATGTTTTTCCCCGTATAGTCTTTCCATCAACTCGTTCCAAAGGCCTCGTCAAATTCCTCTTGCGATATCTGAAAGGAAAATATATTTTTGCAACCATGTGAAATATCGCTTGAAGATTACCATTCATCTGTGTATGCATTGGCGTTCGAATAAAAGCACCGCGAAGATGCTCGAACAGTTGACCTTCTTCTTCTTCAATTTTTTCATCAGCGCAATGTCCTTCGCCAAGTCAACCAAATCCTCTTCGTCCAACTTCGTCCGTTTCTTCTTCACCGGACCCATCAGTGCCTTCCTTTCCTTCCGTTTGCTGCGCTTCTCCTTCCTGTCCGTCTTCTTCTTCTTCGTCTCTGACCATGATTCGGTTTGTTTCGCCTTCCGCTTGTTCTTTCCGGGCCACACGCCCGTGTCGCGGTACGTATTCAATTTTTCCTGCCTGACGGCTTCTCGCTGTTTGTCCTTGTAAGCGATCGTGTTAAGGTCGATCTGCAGATCGTCGAAGGACGCCGTGTTCTTTCCCTTCAATTCGGGCATGCGAGGCATCTTCAACAGGCCGAACCCCATCGCGATCTTGCCCAAATCCAAGTCCCTCAGTCTCAGGATGAGACTGCACTCGTGCTTACTATACGCTTGCACGTAGGACACGAAGGCCCTGTTGGCTTTGTCAAACAGGAGCCTGTCCCTGCATTGCAAGTTCCTCATCGCCCGCAAGCACTTCTCCACGTTAACCGGCGTGTTCAATTCGATCCTCTGCAGGTCTACCTTCTGATTTCTCTTGATGAAGTCGACGTAGGCGTCCTCGGATTCCAGTAGGAACAGTAGCGCATTTCCTTCGTTACCGATTCTCGCGGTTCTGCCGCATCTGCAAGGAGAAGACGGATGGAGTCCAATCGGCGTTCCATTTCTCTGCCCATAAGATCAGAGAACGATTACAAGCATTTGAAGTTTGTATCGTGTTACCGATGCACGAAGCTACTCGCCGTGGACGGAGGGTCGTATTGCAACACCCAGTCCACTTCCGGAATGTCGATCCCTCTAGCCATCACGTCGGTGCAGAGTAACAAACCGCTCTCGGAGTTGCGAAACTCGTCGAAGATCTTGTACCTCTTGTTCTTCATCTTCCCGTGCAACGCAAACACGTTCGAAGACGGCAATACCCTGCGAGGGGTACGTCATTATCGAGTGATACGGTTGTCTTCGTACGCGACAATCAGCGAGCTACTCACGTTTTGATAACTTCATCAAAGTAGTCCACGCACGCGCACGTGGAAAAGAATATCATGTACTTTGAGTCCCTTCCTTTGCTCTTAACGAATTCGACCAACGTCGCGAGTTTGCTTTCCGCATCGACTATAGCGTAATGATTGCTCAGATTCAAGGGTGTCGAGACGCTGGACTTCTCCTTTATCGCGACTAATACCGGATTTCTCAAACCCGCCCTGATCAACTGCTGCACCTCCTTCGTTTGCGTCGCCGAGAACAAACCTGTTCTCCGCAATCGGGGCAAATAACTCAAAATCGTATTTAGCGTCGCGGAGAAGCCCAAATCTAAAAGCCGGTCTGCTTCATCCAGTACCAGTAACTCCTAAAACCGTGAGTTTTAGATCAGAGACGAGTGTCCAGTGAAACAGATAGAGGAAAAACATCTGGTTCCTTTGGGTATAAAGATAATAAAAAATCTTTCCAATTACCAAAGACTTCACACCGGAAGCTAAATTCACTTCTCTGCAGTTCGTCAGGATATCCTCTAATCGTCCAGGCGTTGCCACAATGACATTAGCCCCTTCTCTGAGTTTTAGAACGTCTTCTTCGACCGTGCCACCGCCGACGAGCAGTGCTTGCCTTAACGTTGGAATATATCGTAGGAAATGTGCGAGAACCTCGCTTATTTGATTAGCCAGCTCTCGAGTAGGCGATATCACTATAGCCCCGACTTCTGCTCTCTTCCATTTCTCCTTGCGATTCTATCGACGGTACGCGATACTGTCACGGCGAATTCTCTTCTCCTCCACGAGCATCGCCTTCTTTTTTACGTACCTGCAATATCTCCAACAGCGGAACGAGGAAAGCTAGCGTCTTCCCGCTACCTGTGACCGCTTCCGCGGCAACGTCTTTCCCATTCAGTAAAAGGGGTATGCAAGCAGCCTGTATATCGAGAACGAAGGAAAAATATCAATATCGTGGCACCGCTCCAGCGAGTCAACAACAGGCGTCGAGGTGATGTTAATAGCTGAGACTTGAAATTATGAGTCTCCGATTACCTCGATAACCTACCTGAACGGGTGTCATGGTCGAGAATTTTAACTCCCGGAGAGCCTTTAAAACGGCAGAACTCGGAAGGACCTCGAGCTCCTCCCATTTTTTAACTGGCATCTCTCTCTCTTTGAAGTGTCTTAATTTCTCACTGACTTTCCATATTTCATGAAAAAATTATTCACAAGTTAAGTTATCCAGAGCACATCACGCAAACACCAGCGAACACGAGCTCCAGCTCCATGCAGCAGACGCTCAGCTTGAACGATCTCGATTGTACAGATGGCTCTACTAGTATACGTACCACGATTGAGCACGAAACTTTAAAAATTCGATCAAAGTATTGGCACAGGTTGTTCGAAAAGTAATGTTTATTTTCGGGAGATGGCAGCGCACCTTAATGAAAAAATATTAAAAGCGATTCGCGCATCCCGATGACAAAAATCTCCCTAATGAAGACGCAGTTTCCTAAATCCGCGATTTTACGTCGAATTGTAACAGTAATGTAATTGTAATTAGAAAAGCCAGCAGAATGGGACGATAAAGAAAGATAAACCCTGGACGATTCTTTTATTTATTTACTTTATTTTGATGATTTTTTTCCTTCTATTTCTTCGATATAAAATTTGTATCTAACGATGCCATGCCTGTGAACCATTTTTGTTTGTTCCCCGTAAACAGGGATCGCTCTTTTGCCCGTTCTTCTCTTTGTTTCCTATGTACATACACGACTAGGTCTAACATCATAGGTTTAGTTGTTAATCTTTTCTGTTTTTTATCCCCTCTCTTTCTTTCCCCTACCGACGTCGCGTGGGCATGTGTCGGGGCTCTGCATTCGATCCGTCGAATACATAACAAGAGAAATTCAGAGTACAAATGGCGCATGTGCACAGTTAACTTACAATTAGAACACATTATCTTCGCTGCGGTTTTCAAACTGTTATCTGCCGAACAGTCGACTGGAATCTGGACCTTTCATCGCAGGTACAAATCCTGGCCGGGACAGCACTCGAATTTATTTGATGGGAAAAAAACAAAAAATGTCGAAAAATTTCTGATCGAGCCCTCCGTCGCCGGTCGATCGACGCTCTTCGCGTACGGAGTGTAAGAATTCTCACTCAATGAGTTGCCAATACACATTAATTAACTGATGTCAAAGAACACGGTCTCCTTTTAATCGCGGTTTCGTTTATATTTCCCCGGTGTGAAAAGGCTGATCTTTCGAATTAAAAAAAAGGGACGAGTGAAGAACGTTCGCAATACAGAAGCACGTCCGCGAAACTCAACGTTTCACGAAAGAAGAATGTCCCGGAAGGATTGTTAAATATGCAACAGCAACTGTCGCGGCTCGCGCTTCGCAAACGGACGTGACAATTATCAATTCTAATTGTATGCCGAGTGTATGGGTATCGAGAGAGAGTGTACAAATTTGTTTCGACCGAATACATACTACAATAGCGTACAGAGAGAATATTCCATCGATCTTTCGATCGTTGACATTCTTAGTGACCGGAATCCTTCGTCCTCCACTCCTCCTGCTCCTCTCCACTTCCCCAAAATCATTCGTAGAGTTTCTCCTCGGCGTTTCGTTGCAAATTCAATCAGCGAAACAGAGCAAAGGCGCCCTGTTCTAGGATCAACAGCGGATATCGTCGCGGACGAATTCCGCGCTGGATGCACCATAGATACTCTGGATTCCCTCGGGGACTCGAACGAACGGGGCGCGGAGAGTATTCCTCTTCTGCCTTCGGAATCGTTCCAGTCCGAATTGACGATCTGCCGCGCGCGCACTTCTCGTGCATATCCATATACCCAAACGAGCGGTTGCTCTGAGGTTTCCTCATAAAATGCATCTCATAACAAAACTCAGTGGTCAACAAATCTTGAGAGTCGTAGACCCCCTCAGCCGCCGTGCGCACTTGCGCGATAGCTGTCTCCCTCCTAACACACAACGACAACGTAACAGATTTGATTCAAGGTTTTCTCTTTCGTAGGCTGCTGCGATGTCGCTCGCGCGTCTCTCCCTTTTCCCTGGCTTCTCATTGATGTCGATCGTTGCGCTCAACTTCCTCATTTGACCGTTCCGCGTCCTTTTCTATCCTGGCACGTTGAGCTTGCGAGTTTTCGAGCAGAAAACTACGTTACAGTGTTCTTGCATATCTCTCGTTTCGAAACGTTCTCGAGTCTTCTCGTTAAAAATCTCCTCTTTTTTTCTCTGTTTTTTTTCTTTCCTCCCATTCACGAATGTTTCGACTTTCATTGGTATTGTTACAATAATAATAACAACAACAACTGTTCGTCCGATATTTCACGTCTCACGGAGACACGCGACGGACATCAGGATCCACCTGTATTTCGCGAATGGAATAAATACCCCGGGGACTTTCCTCTCGCCCCGCCGTTCCCGAGAACCATTCGCCAGCGCTTTCCAAAATGACCCATTTTGGATTCTACGCTGAGCGCTCTCTTTTATTGTTATCGTCGTACTTTGCTCCTCCTCTATTCTCATTTCCTTCATCGACAAATCCAAACTGGAATAAGAAGTATCCCCTCCCCCCCCCTTCTTTCCATTATTCCACGGGTCACACCCCCGCAGCATTAATAAAGTTTCATACGCACTTTTCCTCGGCGAGAGCTGCGCAAATATAACCGTACTCCGCGCACCGCAAAACATCGTTGCGTTGGTATACTGTTGCATTTCAGTGATACGCGGTGGAACGAAAGAATAAACAAATTCTTCGCGAAGTAGTGACTAATATTTATATATCTAAATATTCGTCGTGGTGCGTCGTCTACGATGAAGATTCGAAGGAATCGTATGAAAGTGTTGCTTATGTAGAAGAACTTCGCCCCCTCCCCCTTCTCACCCGTTAGGCGTTCTTGATAAAAAAAAAGTTTTGCAAAAAGCCACCCTCAAGGTAGTGTCGTTTCAATGCCCATCGATCCTAACGATTGTTCCAGATGAGCATGAGATGTAAGGATCTAATAGAATGATACACGCGTGTCAAAGGTCTCCGTGTAGTGAAAAGCGTCGAACTTTCGCGCGCATGGATCGTATCGTTTGTGAGCAAACGCAATTGTCGTATCACCTTTAAAATTTGGTACGCTTTAGGACGTATCGCGTGTGTGTATCGTGCTCGCGCGGAGTGTAATTTCGTTCTTTCTCTTGCTCGTACGTGACTCTCCGTGTGATAATCGCGCTCAGTACCCGAAGAATGCAGCTCGGCTGATTCACGAACGTGATACACGAGGGATCAATAGCTGTATTAAAAAGTGAATGCATTGAAACCTTGAGAGAGCACGTACATTTGTGAACACGCTAGCTATTCTGATTACGAACGATACTTCCATTGGTAACGCGCGTTAACGCCTATCCCATTCCAACGACGAATTACCATCGCCACACGGCGCGGAGTAAAAATATCGCCCCTCCCTGGTGATGTGCGATCAACGACATCAAATAGTACCGGAGAGAGAACTCCTATTCTTCCTCTCGTAGAAGATAAAAGAAAGCGACTCCGAGATGCATCGAAACGCGATAAAGTTAAGCGGAAGTTTCGAATTGCTCGGAGAGAATCGAACGCTGTCGTGAGAGTGACTTTAAATGAAAAACTCTTTTTTATATCTCTTCGGAATAATAATAATAATAATCCTTCCGTTTCATTTCAACAGAATGCCTCGCAAGACGTTCACCCTATCATTTACTGGTTGTGCGGCAGTAGAACGGGTATGGGTTGTTGACCTGGGTTACCTTGCGGCTGCAAATACTGCATGTGTTGCGGCGGTAACATGTGTGGTGGAAGTATCGCAGGACAGACTATCGGGTAGCTCGGAGCGTGACCTTGGGGAGGTGGCTGGGGATACGCCGGTTGCGGAGTGCCGGGTGGATTGTACGCGCCCGGAGTATGAGGCGGATTGGGATTAGCCGGCGACGGCGCTTGACTGGGCGGTTGCTGCCCGACGTGATGCGGATGACCGTGGGGTCCCATGTACTGCAAACCCGGTGCTTGCGGACCCGGCGAGTCGTGATGATGATGATATTGCGCGGCTATGTGTTGCGGCGGCGGCGCCTGTGGTATCATGCGCACCATCTGCTGATAGGCCGCCGGTTGACCCGCGTAAGGCACCTGAAATTGTGGAGGCAGAGGCGCTGGTGCCAGCAGCGGTTGTCCGGTCGCCGCGGCTACCTGCATCTGCGAAGCTATTTCCGGAGCACGATGCTGCATCATCGGAACTGAAAGATTCATTGACAAATGCCAGAAGGGATCGAACGGCAAATGATACAGGTAATGATCTTCTTTACGTTGCTCGGTGTGGACGGACGAACCTTTTCGGAACCTGGGCACCGGTTGTCCCGGTGGTTGAGTGTACGCGGCCGGCGGTTGACTGGTCATTACGTACGTCGGCATGACCACCGGCATAGTTGCACCCGTGTATTGAGGGGTCTGCGGAGTGTGTGGTCTACTAGGTGTCGGCGTGCTTGGCGACCGCTAAAAATTTCGCGGGGCTTGTGTCAACTCACTCGATGCATGTACGCCAAAGCGCCTAACACGCTCGCGGGTCAAATTTATCTCTCCGGCTTTGTTCGATGTCAATATTTTTTTACACGCAAGGAAAGTTTCTTGCGAAATAGTCCGTATAAGTAGATGAGATGAAAATTAGAAAAACTTACCGGTGTAAACGGTTTAGCGTTCGGATTGAATTCTTTGGCGTTCGGATTCAATGTCGACTTCTTCAAGGTGCTGGTCATCTTCTCGACTGCTGTTTCCTGCAATACCGGTTGCATGGGAGACGTACTCTGCTGTTGTTGCAGTTGCTGCGGTGGGGCAGGAGGGCTGGTAGTTCGCACCGATTGCGGACCAGTCGGTGGTTTGGTAGTGACTACGGGCTCCTCCTGCGACGGCGGCGGTGGCGGGTGTTGTTGATGCTGCTGGTGTGGATTTTGGAGCTGCTGCTGCTGCTGCTGCTGCTGATGGGAAGTTTGGTGGTGGTGCTGGTGCTGCTGCTGCTGCTGTTGTTGAGGCTGTTGTGGCGGAGACGAGTGTTGCTGATGAGGTGATTGCGAATGTGGTTGTTGGTGAGTCTGCTGATGATGCGGCGGCGGCGGCGGCGGCATTTGCGACTGCTGATGAGACTCCTGCTGATGCTGCTTTCTGTTGAGCGGCGATACATCTTGAGTAGTCGGTTCGGCTAATTTGAAGTCCGCCGCGAATTGCCTCAGTTCCGAGTGTTGCTCTTCACGGCCGCGTGGCACTGGTGGACCCTGAAATCCAACCCGACGAGATCGTGTGACGGGAGCTTCTAGCGAAGGGTAAAGATGATTCCGTCTCAAAGACTTGATTAAAATGATTATGAACCCTTCTTTTGAACTCCAAACCGACAACGATACCTTTCTATGCTCCGACTTCGGGGGCGGTATATCGCATCGTTGTCCTTCTATCGAGCTCTGCTGCTGCAACGGGGGATGTTGTTGGTGCGGAGATTGCTGCTGCTGTTGCTGATGCGAAGGGCCAACGTTCGATTGGGGGAATGGAGCAGGCGGTGCCTTATCAGCTTGGTACACTTGTTGTCGACCAGGACGATCGCGTTTCTCCGCGCTGAGCTTATTCGGAGGCTGTTGTTGTTGCGGAGGCGGTGGTTGTTGTTGTTGGGGTGAGAAAGCCACTTGGAGAATCGGTGGGACAACTTGATTTTGAGGTGGCACCTGGGGCATCACTGAACGAAGGAAGAATTTCCCTCAGTTACATCGCAAAATGATATTACGAAGTAGATATCGAGTACCGAAATTTTTCAGTATCACAGGTTTCAGCGTACTCTCAGCCGTTTTCACGGTGTATAAAACTAGCATAAAGCTCAGTGTAGCTTAGTGCAGCCAACTGAAAATTCAAGACTGTTGAATACTTCAGAAGCGTCAACAGTGGCGTGGAAAATATCGGTTCGTTGGTTGGCTGCTGCTCGACGCTTGGCGTTTGCTGCGTGCAGTCTGCATTAAGCGTAAGGGTTCCGCGAGACAAAACATTTCGATAAATTGAAGGGACAAAATCATACGAGGATATACTGGCAGGAAAAAACAAGTATAACCTGTAGGTACGTATATTAAGCTCTTATTATTATCGATTTGTTTATAGTATCGCATTACTTTCCGAGAGAAATTCTATCCCATTCTCTATCCCTCGGAAAAAAAAGAAACGCGTGCACAGCAGACCAACTGATTCCTTTGTTAGATTCGATAGTATGCTCCACGATAATAACGTTAGAATTTCATATGATTCAGTGAGAAATGGTGTCCTTTCGCCGTATCACAGAACGTTCAATACACCTTAAACTTGATGAGTTATTATGTATTCGATCGGTGGGTGGAATTTGTCTTTTTCGAGGAAAAAAGACCGGAATAAGCTCACAAGAGAAACAGGTGCGATTGAATAAACTTGCAAACGTCTTACCCGGTACGGGCGCAATTGACTGCGGTGGCTGCGTCGTCGGTGTCGGCACGAAAGGCGCTGGTGGTGGTGTATTATACGTCATGACCACCCCGCTCGATGGCATACCCATGTTGAGTGGAACGGGATGTTGTACCGATGGGTGGGTGGTCTGCATGCCCACTGGAATGTTAGTGGATTGTGCAATGTTTACAGTGGACGGCGGAGGTTGATTGAAGACTTTGGCACCGCCTGCAGGACCCGGTGAAGGCGGCGGTGGTGTAGAACGCATGAGCTTTCCGGCTCCACCACTTTTCCTTTTGGAAGGCGGTAAGTATTTTCCATCATTGGGTCTAGCCTGCGATCACACAACCGAGACGTTAAATTCATAGTGCATCCCTTAGCGAGTTTCAGCCCATCGACAAAATGGATACTGTTAAGAATTGTGAGACGCAAAAAAAGAGATAGTACCACCGCGGCAAATCGTTCCTCTTCATCGCCATTCTCGAGCTCGCACCTCGCTTTGTGAGTTGGTTGCGACTCGATTTCACTGGCAATTTCAGACGCCCTCTTCTCCTGGTCTTTATAATCCTTGGTGTCTTTGCGCTGAAGCTGTAGAGTATAGTCGCGCATTTCCGGTTCGAATGTCGTTTGAACACCAAATGTCTGCTCGTTCGTACGAAACATGTCTTTGGCGTCCCATCCGTTCTGTAAAAATTTATAGAACGGGCATAGTCTCGCGAACGAGGAAGAGAACGTAGTAGTTCGATGAGAGACGTAGAAAAGGAACTTACAGCCTGGCTGTCCAGTTCCATATCATCCCCGTTCATCGTCGGCGGCGCTTCCCAAGGCTCTAGCTCTTTTTCGCCGATTATGCCGTTGAATTTACTAATAGCAGTGTCTGTTTGAAAGGTGTCTCTAATTGCGTAATCTAAATCAACATCCCTCGCGGACATGGTAATGATATCTTGTGGTTTAAAAATCAGTTTCTCGACAACACTGTTAACGCATATCTTGCCAGAGCTATCGATGCAGTGAGCCATCTCTAATACTACGTCGAACTGACTTGAAAACGTCCTAAAAACACCCTCGTACACCGAACCATTTTGAGTTTGGATCTGCGCACAAAAATTTTCACACGTTATTGGAAATTGGGTCGTGTGCGAGGCCCGAGATCACGTCTGTGAGTATATATGTATTTCACAATTTTTACAATACCTGAACTATATTGCCAACGTGGCTGGTGATTGCATGCATAAAATGAGCGTTATTATATACTCCTTCCGCGACGACCGATCTTTCTTGAGAACCACGGGGTCGAGGAGATCTGCAAAGTTTGAAGTGTCGAGTCAGATCAAAGGAGGTGCCTCGCTCGTATTGAATCAGAGGCCGATAAAGAACGATCGAACATAATTGCAACTACTCTGAGCTACTCGAACGAGACAGCGAAGCAGTGATTATAAAATTCGTATTTGTCGAAGCACGATGGAATTATCCGAATAGTTGATACGGTTGATCTTACAGTACCTATACCAACCGATATCTGTGAAACTGAATCGGATTAGTACAATATGTCTCTTACTCGTACTACTCGTTATTACGACGTATTTCTAGTACAATGTCCTTTTCGGCCGCTCTCTCGACGAGACGTATAATGAATTTCTTCGAAGAAGAGCTATCGCAATACGGAATGAAACGAAGCTCTGCGCGATGGCACGCATCTACATCGGACGGTCTTTTCCTGACGTGTCAAAATTTGTTCCGGAAAGGACTGTTGCGCGGATACCGGAGATAATTTTTTACCTAGTAGGATTCGAGCGGTTTTTCCTCTTGCTGTTCATCTTGCCAGCCGAAGTCTCTTCGCCAGTGGTCGATAGGTTTCTGCCACCGGTTTGCTGGGCGCCTTCTCGTTTCCTTGTGGGGACCGGAATTTTGACTAATTTCTTAGTGACACGTTAACGGCGAAAAGTAATTTTCCAAAACGCTATTCCGAAGGCACGGGTGAGACGCGCGGGGAATAGTCCGAAGGACCGAGTTTACGGGGGTTAAAGGTCAACGTGAAACCCTTCCGCGCGTAAGCCAGAGAGTTTGACAACAGCCCGTTTTGTCCAAACCGATTTTTCCCCTACAACGGCGTACCAATATAGGTTATATTCGAAATTCGAAACCTTGCGCGCGGAACGAGAAACGAAACGCGTGCATGAATTCAAAATCTTTTCGGGCCCAGAAGGCGCTCCGTGGAAACTAAAAGCTGCAGACGCAGAAGGGACGCACAGAGCGCACGGATTGCATGGACACGATACTTCGTGTCGCGTGACGTAACTTTGTTCTCGGATAACCGCGAATCACCTGCGAGGAATTGCACGACGACGAGATGGAAAACCGAGCAAAAGCACCCTCGATCACTGATTTTAGCCGCGATTATTTATGTGTATTTAATTAATCAACATGTGGTAAACGGTAAAACTCAGTACAAGTCGCCCGATCGGCCCGATCCCGGTGACTATCTGACGCGTTCGCCACCTGATGAGCATTCCGTTAAGTTGCCCCGCAGAGTCTACGGGTGCGATACGCTATTGGGAATTCAAATTAAGAGTCGCAGCGCCAGGTGGCTATTACTGGAACCAGTTTCTGCCACATTGGGCGCTTTCCATTCATGACACAAGTCCTATGGTCGACACACTTCTATTAGAACCACCGACTGATTGGCAGGCTCCAGCAGAAAGAGCTAATGGTTTAATTTTGTGTCCACTTGTGTCTAACCACTGCCACTCTGTCATTAGTAGTAACAAATTAGAAAAGAACAACAGTAAACGAGAGGCACAAAATTAATAAAAATCAATGGTAAACAATCGATAAAAAGGTGTGTTTTACAGTCCCCAATTGTGTGGTTAGGAAATAATGTGGCAGAAACTAGTTCACCATTATAGCCACCAGAGTGAGTACCGCTTCTCTTGAATTCCCAATGGCGATACGTTACTGCGGTAAATCAGGGTTCCTTTACAAGTGTGCGATCGAATTCTCCCGCGTCGCGCAGCCACACTCGAGCGGAACCTGAGATACACCTTGGAATATAAATCGATTCGTGAAGAAATTTTCGACAAATCGATCATACTGCTTGCGCAACTCCGGTTATCCCCGTTTCGAACGTAGTATCACCAGACTTTTGCGATGGGAAGAATTTTTAACGAGACGCGCTTTGTTCAAAATATCGCGTTTAAACAAAAGATGCGCATTCTGACGCGTTTCGAAAAGCTTCGGTAAACGTTATCCGATTCCGATTATCGATTCGACGTGAGGAATGAAGCGCGAAAAATTGGATGAGTTATAATCGAATGGTAATCGTTGGCTTTTCCAGTTTCCTAGTCTGGCGGGAAAATCAATACCTCATCACGCGGACGAATCATGCGCGTGCGCTTCGAATACGGTATTGTTCAATACTCCGCAATCCGCTGTCCGGGCTGCATCTGCTATTACGAGCCTTAAAATTCGGTGAATTAATTCAAATAAAAGAATCCTTCGAATCTGCTTAAAGTCCGATATAAGTTTGCATTGAAAAATGTCGGGCAGCAAGTGTGTGAAAGCACCGCGAAAAGCATATACGAAGGAACCGCAAGAAATGACCCATTCGGAAAAGTTGCGGTTCATCGACGATGAGCTGAACTCATTTTACAAGTACGTAGTATGCACCGAAAATGTTCCACATCATTGTAAAGACTTTGTTTCTCTTTCCCCTCCTCCAATGAAATATCATTGGATCCCTGATTCCACGGATATTCACTCGAAAGGAACGTGCGCGCCTGCATTCCGAGTAGTACGTTCGACTAGGTATACGTAGGTGCGTGAAGGGAGCACAACCGACAGGGGCTGATTTGATTATCATTTTCAATTATCATTATCTCGCAACGTTTGGGCTTTTAGCCTAGATTGATATAGCACTTTTTGAAGATCTCATTTTAATCTACAAAAAGTATCATATCAACCTGAGCAACATTATGCCCACGAATAACGAGATAATCACCGCTTGAGCTGATTGGAATCGGTCGAAGACAATTATTGACATTTACTTTCCTCACGACTGAATCAAATTTATCCTCACCCCCCCCCCCCCCCCCCGGAATTTCCGAAGAACGAATATCATTGGAGAAAATACCTTTCATCCGGGAGATAGAACTTGGTACAGAGAGAGGTGAAGAAAAAAATAGAGCCTAAAAATAATTCACGGCAAATGAATCAACCTGTACATGCATGTGCGTCGACTGATCTTGATTCGAAGTAAATTTTAATCGCATACTCTTTCTTTCAGGTACTGCCAGCAAGCCGGCTTTACCGAAGAAGAGATGGACATCATCTGCCAGCCTCTAGTGGCAGCGATGCGTCGCTCCTGGTTGCAACTCGTATTTCGAGCCACGTTGGTACTGATCGTCATCGGCATGACAGCATGCTTGGCGGCTCAGCTCGACTTCGTGGGCACTCATTTCTCCGCGGTCGGGAGACTCTTGCTGATCAAGATACTACCAATTTGGAATTGGCAACCACTCTACTACGAGAACTGTATGATCAACAATCCGTTCTACAACGACTACATGATCACGGAAGAGGATTGCGTGGTAAGACTCTTTTGGAATTGCAGGAGCAAATGTATCGGCGAGAATTGACTTGGTAAAAATATTGTCGCGCGAAATTTTCTCGATATTCCAGACGTGCGAGGCGTTGGAAACCATTGACCGTCTATCCGACGTCAGATACCGTCAACTGGTCGATAATTATCTCAGTCGCGATGCACCTGCCATAATCACCGACGCGATGGACTCCTGGACGGCTATGAATTCAGATTACTTCTGGTTCGACAACATCACTAATGTAAGCTCGGCGAGCGAGATCGGCGCACACGACAACTTCTCTAATGGCAAACTACACTTTCTCCTCTGTGAAAATCTCAAAATCGAACTTCTCGCGGATATTCACTCGGCGCTCTATCCCTGCAGGCTTAATGATGATCGGTGTACTTCTATTTGTGCGTTCCGTAATAGCTGTATCTGGAGAACGAACGTCTGATGGAAACGGTACCTTGCTCGTTGACATCGAATCTGCGTACCGGCTCCTCCGACCTGGCCGCTTTTCTGCGCCGCGTACACTCCCCGGAAGTGGCCAAGTGGTTCGTCCACTGGCAGAATTGCGACATCAACGCGGTCAAGGTACTGCGCAAGTATTACCAGCGGCCGTACTTTCTCTCCAGCACGGTATCACCGGCCCACTTCAACTGGGTGCTCATGTCCTCGGATTACAACAGTCCCAGCTACAAGAAAGTCGAGCTGGACTCGGGGCTGATAGCGCTGGCGCAGCTGAGGGGAGCCACGCAGCTCAGGTTGACCCCGATCAATCCTTGCAACAGTTCTTGTCCCGAATTGATAGCGGATCTTCATCAGGGAGAAATGCGTAAGTTGTCATCCAGATTCTACATCGGATCGATAAACGCGATGTCGAACGATCGAAAATGACGAATATCTGGAAAACCGGCAGACTTGCGTTCGCGAACCTTTCTTTCGTGAAGTCGGTAGTTCTCTCGAGTACCTCGGGAAACACGTCTTGAGCCCAGATTCTTCGCATCGGTCGTACCGACGTCGAAGAAGATGGAAAGAACGACGAGCCTATCGATTTCATTCGTAACATCCATTTCAGTCGTCTTCACGAACCTGATGTGGACGTTGGAGTATGCGCCGATGCGGGGCCTCGACAACATAGCGATCCTCACGGAAACCGTTTGGGAGGAAAATATATAGAGTCACCTAAAATGAAAAGGCGAATCGAGACGATCGCTCGCGTTATCGTCTCAACTAACGGTCATACCCTCTCGTTGAAACGCGAGACGCACATGCGTGCACCATAATTGTACTAGTGGGAGATGAATAATAAACGCCCCGAGTATACATACTATGCACGCAACGACAATGTACGACGACACGTGTCGCACCCCTGTGCTAATCCAAATGGAAATCCGCGCATGTGTGAAAACACTCTGAACAGCTTATAATAGTAACTCATTATCATTTTATTATTCCACGATCGGCATCCGTGGAGTCTTCTCCGCGGCAACTCGAGATCCGCCGTATCTGTATATCACCGTACAATCAGCTGTACCGCGATTGATAGCGAAAGAAACTGTTGTTGGTATTGTCCTTCTTTGCAGCTACATTATGACACTACTCGTCGCGAAGGTATGCGGTTACGATATCGATACAATATAACGGGGATCCCTTCGAATTATCATACAAATGTAGGTTGCAGGTAATTCGCAAGTATATTTCCGCGCCGAGAGCGAAAAACTTTCAGTAAAGAAGAAGAAGCTTCCGAACGCGCTCCACTCCCAACGATCTTCGGGTCCGAATCGGAAGTAACAACAAGGCTCAATTTTTTTTTATTATGTAATTGTTTATAATAACATTGTGTTTTTTGTCAGTTTTTTTTTCTCTGACTTTTCTTTTTCTCCGTCATTTGGGCTAACAAAGAATCAATCGTCGTCCCACTGATTCATATAGAAAACGAAGCGCAGTCACTCAATATATGTATATTATATATATGAAAACGTATAGATGGTAATTTTGGCATGCTCGATCGACGCGTTTTGTACACACCACACGGTCGCGCTACGGTTTTCTTTCTTCCCTCCTCCTGCCTTTTCTTCCTACACGATTCAATTAGTTTTTAGTGTCGATACTTGGCGCGGACAAGAGACAAAGAATGTGACACGTAGTGTTCGTTTGGTTTGCAAACGGCTAAAAGTGGGGATTATTGGTTACGCGTTTGGCGCGATTGCTGCTGCTCTTATTTTGTAATTTTATTCGCGAAATTTGAAATGGGGAAAGGGTTGAGGAGGAAAGGTGGGGGGGGGGGGGGGGTGGGAGTGGAGCACAGTAGAGTCCGCCTAAAACTGCTATGCGGACAGTTCGCACGATTGTTCCACCGCGCGGGACAGCCTATATAGTACATGTAGAGATAGATATACCTACACGATAGTTCTTTTTTCGTTTGCAATTGTCATCTCTCCCCGCTTTCCTAGAAAAAATGCTACGTGGTATCAACGTGTCGCGCGGCTCGCTGCTTTTGCGTTCGATAGAGATTCATTACGGACCAATTACCGCTGCGTATACGGGTGTAATTGAGCTAAACAGGCTATAAAGAGAATCGCGACACGTCCGGAGTTCGCGGACCGGGCGCCAAAAGCCACTATCATAATTTCCGAGAGCGCGACGAGCGCTTTCCTATATTATATATTTGTATTATGTATATTAATACGCGAGGGAGCAAAGGAGGTAGGGTGGGAGGGAGGGAGGGAGGGAGGGAGGGAGGGAGGGAGGGAGAGAGGGAGGGAGGGAAGGGAATGGGTGAGAAGGAACAAAATCGTGAGCCGAGGCGTCGTCAGAGTGACTCTCCACTTTCCGTTCTTCCGTTTTCGGATTTTCCTACCGACAAAAAAAAACAGAGAAGATATGTTCCCATCGCGAACGCGCGCGCGCGCACTTCTCGGGAAGAATCGAGGAAAAGTCCCGTAAGGCGCGTGCGCGCGCTACTCCCCGCGCGTCGCGCGAGGAAGTATTATAACGAAATCGCGGTTTGACGGCGTGAGAAGGTACGTCATCGCGATCCCGGAGCCGCCTTATCACAGTAATTAGATTTCGAGCGGAGAAACGTTTCTTTTTCTCAAAGGTCTCTCCCCCCGTAGGCAAACGAACGGCCGACGAACAGCTCTCAAGGGGTGAGGCGGGCTAGGGACGATCAGAAGGGTGCTTCGGGCGAGAGGACTGATTTTTCCTTTCGTCCTCTTCAGGTCTAGAGGGCGGGAGGAGGGAGAGAATGGAGAGGAGAGGAAGGGATGTGCAAGCTTAAAGGCGATCCCATTTGAAGATAGTTGAAGTGAGCTTTCACGGGTTCCGTTATACGTACTTACACGCGTTTAAATCGCGATCGTTCTCGACGATCCATGCAATGCGGCTATACGTGTCGAAGGGTACCTTAATTATCGATAGAGAGAGAACTTTACGATCGAACACTCGTCAGAAGTCCGAGGAAACGTTCGTCGAGTCGGACGCGCAACAATTATTGTGTCGTTATAGAGGAATGAATACATACAACATACATACAGTATGTATGACTACGATCGTCCGCCGATCAGACTTTTTCATCGAGTATCGGGAAGAAGGGAAGAAATTTGCTCTCGCTTCTACTTCCAACGTCGTACTCTCCGTCTGTAGGATCTACTTTTTACTATAATATGGGGAGAGGGAGGGGGGAAGGGGTGGCAGATCGTACTCGAATCTTGCATAGACCAGATAGAGATTATCAGGACTTCGAGTGTATTAAGACTAAAAACAACTTCCTCCCGACTCGATCTCGCGCTGATACACGGCATGCAAGATCGGCACCGATCCACCTGGAAAATGCATCGAGATTGAACGCGCAGACGAAAGGAATATCGATCGCTCGCTAATGCCGATCGGGATTATCGCATTCGACGCTACACCGCTTTCTGATTTCGTTCGATTTATACAAATGTACAATACGTCAGCCACCCCCGTATTTGCAGTCCACCGCTATCGTATACATATGTATGTATACCGCGCGATTTCGTCTCCCCTGTTATCGCGACTACGCGACTGACGCTCTGACAAGCGGGTGTTGAAACACGCTATAACGATAATACAATCAAGGAGATCCGTTTATACGAATCATGTCTCTCTCCTCCTCGGCGTTGCGAAATAAAAATTCACGCGCGTGCTCAGTTACTATGGAAGTCAAAATTCGCCCGAGGATTTTCCACCCGCTAATTTGATCGAATTTCACGAAGTATGCCCCTACCCCTCGCTCGACTCGCGCGCAAGGCGCTCGAGCGCTTGACGCGCGTTGCACGTCTTCGACGAGAGGATTTCCTCCGCGACGACGAAAGTAGAACAGCGCGCGCGAAACGCGACGACAATAATCGGATAACGCAACGTCGGTCGCTTCGAAAATTCGACCGCTTGTATGTATACGTATGCACCTCCCCGCGTTTCTTCTCCCTCCGATCAGCTGTGCTCCTCGTTCATCACCTCTCCGTGTATCGCGGTTCGTTCGACAACGCTGCGACTCGTAATTACGTAATCAACTTCGTTAGTCCGCAGCGAAAGGAAAAAAGAAGAAGAATGAAAAATAAGAGACTTTGTACAATATACACACGCGCGTGCGCGTAGCGATGTGTCGCGACAATTCGTACGCGCGTGTATGTCGCTATCGTTTCGTTACGTATATATTATGTATATATGTATAGCACGCGTGCCTAACGCGCCTATTACCCGTGTCATCCCTTCTCTCCCTTCCCTGTCTCTCGTTTTCCCGCCACTGTCATCTCCCCCCGGTTTCAGCATTCGAACGGCACAACTCGTCGTCGAGCGGTAATAATGATATCGGATAGCTAATTCAATCGAATAATTGCGACGTATGTATGTAGTCGGTATGCTTCTCTCGGCTTTGGTATTCATCGTTAATTTTTATATTTATAGTAGATAGAGCTGGAGCGGAGTCGCGGACCGTAAGCGGCAAGCGCGCGCGCGCTCTTGAACCGCGTTCACCCGCGTCTGCCGTGCGCGACAGCAAGCTAAATTGTCGATGACCACTCTCACTCTGGCCGCTCGAGGTAAGGCGATTCCGATCGTCCGAAGAGACGGTGATGAGTGCGTCCTTCTTTCTCTTTCTCTCTCTATTTGTGTGGCTATGATTTTCCACGGGATAATTAATTTACAAGTGATACGATCATTTTTCTGATTACGTACACGCGGGGTCGCAAGACGAGAACGGAGCGTCAACTCGCTAGGTACGGAGACGACTCGAGGATGCACACGCGTTTCGGGCGCATCCGCGAGTGTTCGCGGGGAGAAGGCTCGCGCGCACTCGTTGGGTGCCGCTGCTGACGCGATGAGGTGAGGACAAAATTAGCATTCGTGTTCATGCTCGAGTGCGATTCCACGTCTTTTTTAAATATCGCAAAATCGCGTCAAGTGATTTGCCAAAGCCATTGAAAAGTTCGGCACCGCGTGCAACGTTGATGGAATTAGTGCTGAAGTGGATGTACCTGAGAAATGAAGCTCGCTTCGAAATCCCGGAGAATCGACCGAGGTGGTACACGACGCGGCGACTGCGTGCAGCGCGACGGTCAGGTCCGGTCACTCTCTCGCCATGCCGGGACTCGTCACTCTCGGAACGTCAGAATCGCCTCCCAAGGCCTCACCAAACGCCTAGCCACGCCGTATCAATAATGATCACTTAACGAATTAATTATTTAACATTATTATTTGTAGATATGATTATTGTTTGTGTCAGGGTGAGGCATCTCAAGGCACGCCCACTCCCGCGCGACTCGCAGGACTCTCTCAAAGATCCGCGTTCGTCCATCTTGCAGCATCCTTGGCTCCCCGCCGACTCTCGTAGATGTGACCGCATCCTCGAACCACTCCCTTCCCCTCGTCCTTCGAGGGAAGCGTGTACAAGGCAACCAGAATTCCGCATTCCCGATCGACCCTCTCTCCTTCCGGGCACGCGTCTCGCTCTCGTCGCAAAACGCGGACGAGACGTCCTACATGTGCACCTTCTACAAAAATCATCGCGTGCAGCGAGGGTAGGGCGGCAGGATCTGACGAACACAGAGAGAGAAAAGTATCGCGCGGCGAGACCCCACCACTACCACCATCAACATCATCATCATCATCATCATCATCATCATCATCACCACCACTTCCCCCTCCTCCTCCTCCCCTCCATTCAAGAATTCAGTTCATCACCGATCCTCGAATCCCGCAGGTAACGACTCGTCGGACACCCCCGTCGTCCACACGGTCAAGCCACTCCCTCCTCCTCCTTCCTGTAGCCAGAGGTAACTTTGACTTCCCTCGCGCCCAGCAGACCCGTCTCCGTAGCGGCGCGGTCGGAACGACGAGAGATCCGCGTGGGTCCGAGACTTCTCACTTTCCCAGGCCAAACTTCATGAAGATCAACTCCTTGCCCTTGGACAGTATGTCACCGCCGGCGCTGGCGCCCGCCATTTCCGTGAACTTCTGCATGAGATTCGGCCCGGTGTTGGTTTGCTGCTGCTGCTGCTGCTGCTGTTGCTGCTGTGCCTGAGCGTCCGTTTGCTTCGACTGAGCGGTCGGTATGACCGCCGGTATGCCGCGCATCGGTTTGCTCGCGCCTTGCGGGCTGCCCTGCATGCCCGGAATCTGATTCTGCTGGGAGTACTGCTGCTGGCCCGTTTGCTGAAATTGCTGCTGAGGATTCTGTTGCTGGCCATAGGACTGCTGATTGGATTGCTGACCGTAGACGCTCTGCATGTTGGGCTGCTGCTGCTGTTGTTGCTGCTGGCCGTAACCCTGGGAACCACCTTGTTGCTGGCCGCTATAGTTTTGCTGCTGCTGGGGATACTGCTGATTCGGCTGTTGATGATGCTGCTGCAGATGCGGCGGTAGGCCTTGGAGCACTCCTGGCGCGTTACTACCAACGACCCGATTGCCCACGCCTCTCCCCCTCCCCTGAAAGCGGGTGACTCTTAGAAACGAGTTGAATTCGCGGCGAGGTTCCATCCCGTTGACTCGGGGATGGATTTTTGACGTCGCGAGCGAAGGGCACGCGAGTACGAGGATCGAGATTTCCGAATCGTAGGATCGCCGGGCAATGGTCGGGCTTCCGAGAGTTGCTCCGAAAAGACCGTTGCTCCCACGTGCTCTCCGCTCGTACAACAAACACCGCCCTCGCACGAGGATTTTCCGCCGTCTCGTGGAACGGAAGCGGAGATCAATCGGTCGATTATACAGAAGTCGAGTGGTACGTGGGAAGACTACGGATTACGACGTACACTTTTTCGAACCGAAGCTGTACCACGAACGCCATACGGTATCGCGTCGAAGAGATCGTCTACGGCTTCGAGTAGGAAGAGTTCAAATTGGCAATGAGAATTTACTCTTCCAGCGTATATCGTACTACGAGATGATAAAAAAAGGGGGGGTTCGTTTTTTCTTGCTCCCGACTGGCACACCTGTGACGTGACATTCAATGGTTCCGCAGAGATGACGACGATCGGGAGTGACCCTCCTGCGCGCGCGCTCTGCTTCGATCGTTGAGATTGACCGTTATCGTCGTATCTCAGCGGAACGTCTCGACGGGGAACGAGGCGAACCGATGCCCCCTTCCCGCGTTGTTCAGTTCCCTTGCATTCGTACGACCGAGAGTGTATCGCACGCGTGTGTTGGTGTTTATGCGTGTTCACATCGATTGGAAAAGGCGCACGCAGGTGCGAGTTTCAAAGCCGTTGCGAAGGTATAGATCCGCGAGATGGTGCGAGAGATATTGTTCGATCTTGGCTCGATTTTCATTTGCCATCCCCTCCTCTCGCTTGAGACATAGAATGACGATACGGAGAGGAGAGAGCTTCCCCGCAATGCACTTCGAGGGAGCAAAGTCGAATGGAACCACGCGCCGACAGATCTCGCAATATCCGCTCGGAGCTGCGAGGCAGACAGAAGATGCAACATGCCGTGTAATCTAAGATATTGTATTATGGTACACAGCAGATACGTATACCCGAGCCGTCCTAGATGTACTCGACCATCGAATACATTTCGAATCGCGATTTTCATCGTGAATGGAAGGTAAGACGGATGATTCGCCGTACGTATGCGGAACCATCCAACAGAAGCGTCCGTTCCCTCGCGCTCTTCCCCCGGCGAATGAGGGAAAGGCAGGAAAAGAGAGAGAGAGGGGGGGGGGCGGGAAGGGAGGGATCCAGCTTCCGTACAGCGCGCGGCGACCAGATATTTTCGACAAATCCACGTCCGTGACGTATCTTCAGTGAGGCGACGGCGTCGTGGGCGACGAAGTTGGCGGGGGGTTGGCGTGCACTCACCTGCTGCTGAAGGTGGGGTGGCATGGAGCCCGGGCCCTGCTGGTGGGCATTTTGGTGACCCATGACACCGCCGGTCGGCGGGTGTCCGGGCCCGTGCTGATTGGACGTGGTAACGGTCGTGTAGCTGTGGTGATTCGCTTGTTGGTACGCTAGATGCGGTGGATTGTTTTGTTGTTGATGTAGTTGGTTGTTCATTTGTTGTTGTTGTTGTTGTGGTGGTTGTTGTTGTTGTTGTTGTCTAGAGTCTAAATGACAGACAGGGACAGACACAGGCACAATGCAGGCATCTAGCAACAGAGAAGAGAACAGAATCGTGTTGTCATTCGTGGCGCAATCAACTGCAGAAGAGGAAGAGCCCTCGCGTTCACCGAGAAGCGTGACCGGAGCGAGGCGAATGAGACGAGTGACGATCGCGCGCGAACGATTCGGTTACGACACCACCAAGTTCGAGGGTTCGACCATCGTGTAGAGGATACGGAGGACTTTCGTCCGAGCGACGATGAATAGTTCGCTTTGGACGCGATTAACTCGTTAACAGTGCACTTTCGAGCGATATTGGTATCAAACTTTTTCGTAGCCCAAAGTGTAATCTTGGAAAAAGTACTCCACCAGTTTTGCTGAGAACTCGATAGGTCACGAGATAATCGCGACCGAATCGGACGCCCGACTCGAATTTCGTGGCGCGATTCTCATATTCGCGCAAAAAATGGGTATGCGAATGATTTTCTCGAAGTTTCACAAGCCAATTCCGCGCGTGCGAGAACGGATTTAACGGATATCTACAGAGTTACTCGGGGACTCGATACGATTCTCCGAACAATATGCAGCGACATCACTTTTAACGACCGCGTCGGGTTACTCGAGTCGCGAAGTATGTACCCGTGTACCGGTGCATGCAGCGGCGTGCAGTTTCGATGCAGTCGTCGACCTTCGTCGCGGTGGTATTTACACGGACCGCTAGCTTATTGGCCGCTGAATCAAATCCAAGGGCCAATTCCAATTAGACGCCGATAATTCTCGGCACACGATCGATTGCGCTATGCGCAGCGTGGACCGAAAATGCATCGCGACGGAAATCGGGCTGGCGAGACTGCACGCGCGACGATTATCTCGCGTGAGAAAATCTGCAGGAAAGAGGTGACGATGTGACGAGACGAAATGAGGAACGAGGCAGCGGAACGAAAAAGAGTGCGAGGGAGATAAAAATTGCGGAAGAAACGAAACGGGGGGAAACGAAAACTGGAATTACGGTGTAAAATCGTGAAATGGCACCAGCAGCATGACAACACGACACGAACGACAATCATGTGACACGACGACCACCGACCAGTTCAGGCACACAGAGACAGATCATGTCAATATATGGTATACATATTATTATATAAAAACATGATCGCAGTACAGTCGATCGATAAATAAATATAATAGTATATGTATACATATGTATGTTTTGCGTATACCGGGATGAGGAGCGGCTCGCGATCAGCCGGAGACGCGCGAGTGAGGGCAAGAATTCGCACCGCTGCACCCAATTGAGGTGCATCGCTCTCCACAAGCTCCGGACTGCGCATCTCGACGTTTCCATTCCCTGCAAATTTATTTCACACCTCGATCGACGAGTTCTCGCTCACACTCGCGCGTTGCGCGAATTAATCTCCACCCGGTATACGATACGTATACATATTGTATGTATATGTAGACAGAGAAAGTAGTATAGTAGTAGTAGTAGTAGTATAGGTACAGTAAGTAGTAGACAGATATAGGTACAAGAAAGGTAACAGAGCCGAAAAGAGCTCGAAGAGAAAAAATATATATGAATATATATATATAATTTAATAGAATACACTGAAAGCAGCATTGGTGTTTGATTGCATATTTTTGTCGTGTGAATGCGAGATACGGCGCGTGTTTCCCTCTAATTTTCGCGTTTGTCTTCTCTTTTTTTTCCTGCAGCCTTCGCTGCCGTCGCTATTTGTTATTGTCAATCCGTCGCGTACACGTGAACGTGCACGCGGCGGGTGTCAGCGACGACGACGACGACGAGCGTTGACGTTATATTCCCTCAATTAATTTCCCCCGAGTACGTGCATCGGCCGTGTACACAACGAGCGTATTTGATATCATTTTTTTCTCATCGACTCCCTTCACCCCCTCCCCCGATTATGCTTAACACAGTCGTCGATTCGATTCCCTCGCATCGCGCGTTGATTCGCCCGAGAAGTGTGATTAACGCACGACGCGTTCGTACGGCTTCGATCGAAGAGGACCCCGAAAATATCGTGCCAAATTGCACCGTGAGAATCAACAGCAGTGCGGCGTGTCGTTGCAGTGGTGAACGCCGTTAAACTACGCCGCGTTGATGTTGCAATCTCTCACACACACGCATGTATTTATACCTCGGGTGCGAACGAGTGTTCGAACGCTCTCGGAAGCGACTCGTACGTCGTTTCGGATTTTGGCCAATTTATTATCGCGCGCGTTTCGATTGGAAGGGAAGAACGAGGTAAGCCGAATCAACTAAGCCGATCTGTCGGGAGCGGCGAACAAAATATCGAATTAACCGAATTCGGGGGAGAAAGCAGGGCAGAGGATACAAATTCGATCTACCCGACAATTTCAGCCACGGAGATCGCTAGTCAGAGAGAAAGATAGCGCGCGCGACGGTCGAAGCAAGAATTCTCGACGAATAATAGTCGATGTCCGATGCCGATGGAAGTAACCGGATCGTAGCGGCCTCCGTGACGCGAACAAAGTTGCTCCGCGACACGCGCAATCGTGTAACGAGTCGGTACGATATCCGTACACGCATCAAGAGTAGGTACTCCTGTGACCCTTCTGCCTGTCGCCTGGCACATCGAGTCTCGTGTCTCGTGTTGCTTGCCACCTCCCGCGACTGTTCGCGAATCGGCCGCTGAGACCGGGGCGATTCCTCGCCCGTCGAGCGTTCGACGCGAACGGGAGCGAGAGGCGATGCGGCGTCCGGTGTTGAAATGAGGAATATGGAGACGAACGTCGTATACAGTAACGTATCGACGTGGAGCGACAACTGCGACTGATTCTATTCACCTTTGTTGCGTCGATGGCCGGGAGGCGGAGGTTCCCTGGGTGGCGGCGGGGGACCCCTGGCGCCGGGGCCCTGTCCCTGGCCCTGAGGTCTCCTGCCTCCCGAGGGCGGCGGCCCACCCTGCGCCTGACCAGGCGCCTCGGTCAGGAAATTGCTAGGAACCAACCCGCGCGCGCCGTCGAGCTCCCCGACGTAGAATCCGTCGTCGTCCATCTCGCCGTAAACGTAAATCTCGTTTCCGGTCTGGAAGCTCAGCTCCACTTGCTGCGGAGAGCAGATCGGATCGAGGTATAGCTGGAGAGTCTCGTTCGCGAATGAAATTCGTGCGCGCGGGGGGAGCGTGCAGAACTGATCGCGTTCCAAAGTCGTTCGCCGGTACGGCGAGTGCGCTCTAAATCAGCGAAGCGATCGTCTCACCTCGGCGTCAACATTGGGCGACAACTCCTGCGGATCGTAATCGTAGAGGGCGATCATCTTCTTCACGGGCATGCTGGCGTAGATATCGCCCCACCTGTCGTTCTGGCCCTGACCGCGTCTCGCGACGCTTCCACCCTGGCCCTGAGCCCGACCTTGATCCCGCACCTCCCTGACCATGTTGCGCGGCACGTAGCCCTGCTTGCCACGGCACTCGCCCCAGTAGAAGCCGTCGCCGTCGGCCTCGCCGTACACCTGAAACGGATATCGAAAAATGATTCCTCGGCGATCGATCGACGGAAGTCAGGACGACGGATCACGCGCGAAACAAACGCGCGCACCTTGATGATGTCGCCCTCGTAGAAGAGCAGTTCCTCGACGCACGCGTCCGGATTGGGCGACATGGTCGTGGGATCGTAATTGTAGAGCGCCACGAACTTTCGAGTCCTCTTGTTCGCCTGTTGCCCGGCTCCACCGGCCGGATGACGAGATCCTCCCTGAGCCTGCGGACCACCCCTTCCGCCTCTGTACAACGAGCCCTTTCCTCCCCTCTGATTTCCTGGAGAACGCATATCGATCCCTCCATCGTTTTTCTCGAGGTATCGCCTTTTCCGCGCCGATCGAGGAGGCGCACCGTCTATCGACTCTTCTCGCAACATCCAACTCACCCGACTGATCGTAATAAGCGTCCTGCGCCCGAGGACCGCCCGGCGGTCTGCCGGCCATCCTGTAATTGAATCCACCGGGAACCTGCTCGGCGCTGTACTGCGAGTGATCGTGGTGGGAGGACATCATCACCCTCCTCCGCGAAGGATCGTCCTCCTCGCTGCAGTTGGCCTCGCTCGCCGAGTCTTTCGTGATCTCCGGAATGCCTGCGAGGAATCGTCAGTCGCTCAACACTCGTGAGACACGTCGCGGCGCTAAATCCCTATTCGCGCGCGCGGGTTGGCCCTTACCCATCTGCGAGACGCTCTGCCCGGGGTATATCTCCTTGTCGGAGAGATTCTCCTCGGTCTCGATGACCACTTGACCGTGCGCATCGACCCTGGTGGCGCCGTGCCGCCTGATGTGCGACGGCATCTGAGCGCCGGGGTACTTCTGGCCGATGGTGCCGCCCCGACAGCTCGGATCGTCCTCCACGATGACCTGATCCTGATTCGGATCGTTGGCGTGGGAGATGCGCTGCTGGCTGCGCTGGAGGTGGGTGCCACCGCGGAGCACGCTGCACGGTATCGCCGTGGCGCAGCTGTCGCCCGACTGGCTCTCTCTGCTCTTGGTCCTCACCGTGATGTGCTTCGGATTCAGGCCCATCAGCTTGTGTATGTCGACGAGCGCGTGGTCGCCGGTGGGGCTGTCCACGTCGGTGACCTTCTTCCCGTCGGCATATACCGCGTAGCCGGTGACCGCCGAACCGTTTAGGGCAACAGGCTGCCAGGTGACTAGCAAAGTGCCGTCCTGCGGTCCAGGGTCCACCTGCGGTTGGATTGCGTGCGGATGGATTGCGCGCGTCTTTCTCGATCGATTCGGCTCTCTCGGCGCCGAGCCGAGTTACGTGCACGCGCGCGCGCGCGGATTCGAATCGATCGCGAATGGAAATCGCTTCGGTATCGGGATCGAATAGTCGAGATCGCAAACGCCTGGAGATCGTGATAGCCACGAGAAATTCGCTATGCCGACCTGAATATTCACCGGAGGATCGGGTAGGCCTTTGGGCAGAGTCTTGAAGTGGACGTGGCACGCCTGATTGTTGGCCGACTGAGAGTTCTGGTCCTCGAAGTGCGTGGCCCTCAGGTTCTTCGCCTTGACTGTCACGCGGTAGATCGTGGAGGGTGCCAGGCCGGTGATGGTGTGCCGATAGACGCCGGGCTTCACCGTTCTCACCTCCACGTTGTTCACGCACACGACGTGCTGGTGATTGCTGTTACTCGGCAGCCAGGATATCACGGCGCTGGTCGCGGTGACGTTCGACGCCTTCACCGCGGTCGGCCCCAGCGCGACGTCTTTGCCGATCACCATCGTGCAGGCGGCGTCGCGTGATGTCCTCCGGGAATGTGTCACGGAACGCACGCTTATTCTGTGCGGCTGTTGCGGAAACGACAGACGGAGTGTCATGTCCCGTTAAATTAAATTATCGTACGATGATATCGATCTTTGTGAAATCGTCACTCCGATAACGGCACGGCGAGGAGAGTCCGCGAGGATGTATCGTCGAGCATGCGTGATCAAACGCGAGACGAGATACGCTCAACGATTCGCGGTAAAAATGAGTTTCGCGGTCAATCGAATCGCAGGGAAGCGTCGTACGTATAAACGTCGATACGAACCCTATTGGAATCGACGCCCTCGACGAGCGCTCTTGTCCTCTCTGTGGCCTTTACGGTGACCTTGAGCACGCCGTCGACGTAGACGTGGTACGATTCCAGTTGGTGGGTGTTTTCCGGTGCGGTCCAGCCGATCAGCACGCTCTTGTTGAGCTGACGCTCGAGGGTGAGGTGTTGGGGCGCCGGTACTAGGTCCGAAAACAGGTAGACTTCTTCAGGAGGAAAAAGACAAGACAACCCTAGCTGTAGCTAGAAATTTCTTTCTCACTCTTTCTCTCTTTCTTTCTCTCTCTCTCTCTCACTTTCTCTCTCTCTCACTTTCTCTCTTTCAACGAGCCTAATATTCCATTCAATATCCAATCCAACGTAGTGCACGGCCAACACTCAAATACTACATACACGTATATCGATCGAACCATTCGGATAATCATAATCAACGGCGCTCGCGTGTGTCGTGCGGGGGTGCAACTCCTTACGCGTGGATTCGACTTTGATCGCGATTAACCGGTCGAGTTTTCACCAAAACTGACGCGATGCTTTCTTCGAGATCCAATCTCGATCTACGAAAAAGCTATACATCGTTATCGCGACGAAAAGCTCACCACGGGAAGGGAAATAATGTTCACTGAAGTCGCGAGGTTCCGTGATCGGAATTGCACCGCCCCTTGCAAGGCATCGTTATAAGCCATTCATTTCAAACTCAATCCTCTGAAAATATCAGATATGCGAATTAGAAAGAAACTCCGTTGCCGACTCTTTGAACATCAGAAGACACTCCTCTCGCTAACGGCATTTTTAATGGACGCTAAACGAATCGAACGGTAATCGAAGTCGCGTCCATGGTTAATAGATTATCCAAGAGTCGAGATTCTCTGGATTTCGATGCTCTCCGTGCGAAGCACCTGTCGTACAGCATCCATTATAAACGTGACTGAACCCAATGAAATGCAGGCGAAAGAAAAGCTCACGCGGCACCGAGCTCAGTCGACTAAACAATTACACAATGATGTGGATATCAAATTGCTAGGCTAAATAACGACGTGCGACATGCCCTTGCAGTGTACTGATCGTTCTCTGGTTATTATTCGATGTCTGTGGAGATTTCGGGTAACACGTGAAAACGTTCGCATGCCTTTCGGGGAAACGACGAAGAATTTCGATGAGAATTTTCTACAGGGGTATATGTATGTACTATGTATACGTATGTACATATGTATATCGAGAAGATCGCGAAAGACGTGAAAGATCGCTCGCCTCGAATTTGTCGTCGGCTCGCTCGCAATCTCGTCTCGACGAAAAGTGGAAAGTCGTGCGAGAAGCGAGGAAACAAACCTGGTGGTTCTTGCTCGTCCTCGTCGGCGATATTGTCGAGCTCCGCGTAAGCGGACAGCTCGGCCTGCCGATTTCGATTGCCCTCCTCCAGAGCCGCCAATTCCAGATCGATGTCCTGCAGGTAGCACTGGAAGTTCGACGAGTTCGTAGATCATCCTCAAGAATATTCGCAAAAACCGAAATCTCTGGAATTCGACTCCCGCGACCAGCCAGTCCGGTATATTTTTTTACGCCAATTCCAAAAACGACCGATTTATTGACGAAATATCAAAGGAAGGCCGAGATATCGTTGATTTTACGGTGGGAAATAATTTTCTTACGTACAAATCGTTCATATTGCACATATTTTTTCTTTGAGACACGGATCTGATAACTACACCCCTCGTAATCGGAGTCAAGAAAAAGAAAAAAAGGAAAATACACGACCGAGATGGACCGATCGCACCGACGACGATTCCAGTGATCTTTCAATTCCCCTGCAGCCTGAAATCGTAAACTCAAAAATACACCTCCCAATTCCCCTCACTGAAGATCTCACAAATACGTATAATCATAGGCATGTAGTATACGCAAGGTACGAGGTTACAAAGCGAGAATGCATCGATCGTGAGAAAACGTCGTCCTTCTTACATGACTCACTTGCGGAATGTTGGTAGACGCCGCGTCGTCGACGTCCCTGAGTCCCAGCACGGCCTGGTGGAACTCGAGCAGGTCGTCGCCGACCAGCTTCTGGACGAAATTCGCGGGCACCAGTCCCCTGCGGCCGTCCAGCGTCTCCGCGTCGAGGAAGCCGTCCTCGTCGGGCTGACCCCAGACGAGGAGGTAATCGCCGCCTTGCACCGGCAACTCCGCCTCCGGATTCTCGTTGGGCGAGTGCTGGAAGGGCTCGTAGCTGAATCGCGCTATGTAGACGTAGCACTTTCCCTTGCCGGGTATGTCCAGCATGTCGACCTGGCCCTCGGGCACGATGGTCTCGTTGGTCAGGCGATCCAAGGGATTGGTGAGGATGCCGGTGGGAATTTTCGGCATCTGCCGAGGCCCGAGAAAGTGGTGTCCCCCCGTGGTACCGGTGACCGTCGGCGAGCTGGCGCGCAGGCTCTGCTGAATCTGCTGTATGATGGCTTGCTGCTGGAGCTGATTCGCCTGCGACTGGGCGGACAGTTGTTGCATCGCTTGCAACGGATCGCCGATGGCCTGGAGCAGGCCTCCGGATGTGGTTCCTGTATGCGGAGATTACGTCGATCGTTGTCATTTCGCGGCGATGGTCGTGACGCGTGACGATCCCGTTCGGTGCCCGTCGATCTCGTCGGGCGTTCGATCGAGTGGAAATAAATCGCGATCGACGTGTGCAGAGAACGCGAGAACCCGCTCTTTGCGCGTGTGGAAACCCGCTGAGAAATCGATCGAACGGAATACGCGCGCGAAGAGCGGGCGTCTAAATTCCGGGCAGAGAAATCGAGGCAGAATAACCTGAGCTGACGCCGGAAGTGGCGTAGGCGTTGCCCCCGACGGTCGAGTAGTTCGGTCCGGCCGTGGAGAAGGTGCTCTGACCGCCGGAGAAGGGAAGCACGGATTGCGCGGTGCTCGTCAGGGCGTTCAGAGTGGAGTGGAAGGAAGGTGTGGAGTACGGCGGTAGCGAGGACAACGTCGTCGTCTGCGGTACGTTCGTGTGTGGGTTCGAGTAGTTGTGACGCACCAGCTGCGTTCCGTAGCTGGTTATGACGGAATTGTACGTTCCATTCGGATGCGAAGCCGTCATGGATAAGTTCGGATACGTCGTCGCCTGTGACGACAAACGCCGAATGTGAGTCGAGAAGATTTGAAAAGCTCACGGAAAGAATCGAGTTCGAAGCCCTCACCTGCTGACTGCCGTTCAACTGATAACCCTGACTCGTTTGACCGGGCTGACTGTAATGCGGCATCACGTTTTGATTGGCGGAGCTCAAGTACGAGCTCGAGGTTGGATGCTGCTGCGACTGTTGCTGCGGTTGCTGGTACGTTTGCGTGTGTGGATAACTTTCCTGGTATTGATTGCCAGTAAAATGGGTGTGCGCTTGTTGTTGCTGCTTCTGTTGGGAGGGTAGAGTGCTGTGGGAGTGAGAGCTCGAGAGCTCTTGCTGCTGTTGTTGCTGTTGTTGGTACTGCTGAAGCTTCTGTTGAAAAGCTGGCTGCGATTGGCTGGTGGAGAGTGACGGGGCCGGAGGTATGGGCTCGCTGTAGTGATAAGGTGGACCATTTGGGGTGAGCGGAGGACAACCGGGCATCATCGGTGTCAGTGGCATGGGCGAGCCTATGTACTGTCGGGAGAAGAAGATTGCGCGATCGTTAAACGAAGAGCGTCTCATCGACGGGGTAGAAGGCGGCGAGATCACGAGAGCGAAAGATTCTCGTCGACGTACTTGAGCGGTTTGCGAGGGCAGTCCGAGATTCAGCGCGTGCGGATGAGGCGGATGTTGATGTTGGCCAAGGCTCTGCAGATTTTCCGAGCTGGTGCGCAGGATGCTCTGAACAGCGGAGGGCGGTTGGGTCGTGACGGTCCCTCTCGAGTGGTCCAGCTCGTGCATCATCCTGCCGGCACTGATATCCCTCGAACTGAGCAAGATCGTTTGATCGACGAGGAGGAATTTTCGGCACTCAGATCCGATACGTCGTCGCGCACGAGAGACTCGTCACCCGCTCGAATTAACGAAAGCCTGATCTTAAATGCACAACACCGAGCGTTGCCGTATAAGATCCAGGGTGCCAGAGGCCCGCGTGAAACGAGCTCCGAAGTGAGGCGAAATTCGTATACGTGTGATTGCAAGGGGGCGCCGAATGTGGAGCGCGACGAGTCAATGCACCGCCTGCTGCTGTGGCGCGGGGAAACTACGATAATCGCGAACCGAACGGTGCGAATATCCTCCAACGGGAGAATCCTATTGCAGTCCGATTCTCCCGGCGACGTCCCTCAGATAGCGATAACGCCATTGCCCTTCCAATCAGCCTGACATTCGCTCGCGAATATCAGCACCGCGCGACTCTGTTAACGTTTACGAGGTCGGATGATAAAAAAAAAAGTCCAGCGAAACGCGACGTCCCGAGAGACGAGAGCGCGAGACGTCGAACTGTAGCTTCAGGCGTCACCTCGGCTCTCCGATCTCATCAACGTCCCAAGGGATTTCGAGGAAGCGTCGCTCTCACCTATTGTCCTGCTCTATCTTGGCGATGATCCTGTCGATCTCGGACCCCACGGGAGGCCACGTCGAAGTGGGAACGGCGCTCGAGGGCATGTGATGATGACTCGAGACAGCCGGTCCTCGGCTGCGCGCCCTCCTCAAGCTGGTCAACTCCAAAGAAAGCTCCTCGTGCCTCACCATCTGCAGCTCGGTCTTCTTCTCCAGCTCGCGGATCTTCGACTGCAACGCCTCGATCGACTCTGGACCCTGGTAGCGGCCTGCTATCTTCTCGCGCAGCTGGGCCTGCGTCTCCGCGTGCTGCTTCTCCAGCTCCGCGCGACGCGCTTCCGTCTCGCGCATTTGCTGCGAACCCGCGGGAGGGTTGAAAAGGGTTCGAGCGAGATTTCGCGTGCGGGGGATACACATTTCGTGGAGTGGAATATTTCGAAAATATATCACACAAGACAACACGCGACGAACGATTGCAGACGTGAGAAATAAACCAGTAGGACCGGTCTTACACCATATAGACGATAAGGAACGATACGAAGAGCAATTAAATTCCAACGCTCTCGTTACCGATCCGAGAAATATCCCCGATAGAAATCGCGATCCGCGGACGCGAGCGCTATGCGAGCGGAGATCGCGCTCCGCGAGGGAACACGTCGGCCCATCCAAGGGGGTCGCGTCACGAGTAAACCATAAAATTACGCAGCGTTTTGACGCTCGATATTTCGAGGTGCTCGTAATCTCCGTCGAGATCGCGATCTCCGCGAGATACGAGAGTCGTGCAGCTTTTTCTCTCGTCCTTCGTCGCGTAAATTGACGTCGGAGGCGTAATGAGGAGGAGGAGGAAGAGGAGGAAAAGCTCTAAAAGAAACGGCATAATTACTGCGAGAAGTTCAAAGTCCCACTCCGCTGTTCAGCTCCCATGTAAAATATCTACCCGTGTAAAAATATCCTACGCGATTTGTGTGTGTGTGTGTGTGTGTGAAAAAAAAGGTAGCATGAGGAAATGTTTTCTAGTCAGAAATAAGAAAGAACTCGATGTCCCCGCCTCGAATTCCACGCGAAATTAAAAAAAAAAAACGAGACGACAATTTAAACCCAGTGCCTCGCTCACCTCCAGAATCGACTCGAGGACGGGGTCCTGCATGATGGCGGTTCTTCCGGCTCCAACAGCAGATCCGATGCCCTGCAGCTGAGGAGCCCGAGGTGCCGCGGAAGCGCCACCTCCAACGCCGCAGCACTGCAACATCCCTGAAGTCTGAGTTTCACTTCCCGTTATCACGCTCGATCCTACCGATCTCTAGCGTATATAGGGGGGGGGGCTATCTTAATTAATTGGAGGCCACGCGAGGCGCCCGGGGGTTGGATCGCTGCATGCCGAGACAAGCCGGTCTCGAGGATCCCCGCCGGCCCGTGCTGAAACGTCAAAGGCGTTGTTTCGTCGCGTTCGAGGTCGACCAAGGTGTGTGCGTATGTGTGTGTGTTCGTGTGTACGTGTGCGTGCGCGCGCGCATGAAGGGGTCAAAAAATGAATCGGACTCGAGCGTGAATCGAACATCGGCTTCTTCTCGTTTCGTGGAAAAGTGATGCGTGATTCTTCTAAAATATACCATACTCGAAATTTGCGTAGGAAGAATCGAATCATTCGACTCCCCGGCACCTGATACTTCACGACGTTAAAATTTTAAAAAATCCTCGTATTAAGATCGCTTGGGTGGATGCGGTGGATTTTTCATTCGACAGCGAAATCTACTTTCTTAAATTCGACCCCGAGATTATAACGATTGCCCGGAGGGAGACGTACTTTTGCGTCTTCTCGGCTTTTGCGCGGCGACCGTGAGGTAACCTTGGAGGGCCTCTCGTGTCAAGACATGCACTTACGTGTAAACACGCGCGTACGTATGAGAACGGTACATCTAAAGCAGGCCGGATCCAGACTGAAAAGCAACGAAATATTCGCGGAACGTTCAACACTCGTTGATTTGAACTCTGTCAAATCGCGGGGGAATCTTCCGTCGCCGTTCGATTATATTTAACCGATACGCGTGGCCCGTAATCCCCCCGTCGAAGCAAAATCCCTTCGCGCGCGAGGCATAGCAGAGCAGCTGTGCGATCAGTAGTGCGGCCAGTAGTGCGATGCGTATTCAGTCAGCCCGGCTGCTTCGTACGATCGGGGCATACTATTATCACTTGACGCGAGACGGAGGAGCGGCTGATTCATAGCGCGCCGCATCCACTAACCACTAGCGTCGGCCTCTCGCTGCTCCTCTTTCACGTTTATCGCACAAACCACGGCATCCCTTGTCAACGCAGTCGCAACACCGAATAAGAAGGACAAAGCTAACGCAGAACGGCCGCGTACTGCCGCATCAATTTATCGGATGTAGGTAGATGTACTTTCCGTACCGGTGCGAAGTCTACACGCGAATCGAATAAACCTCATGAGATCTCAATTCACATTCGCACGAGCATCAGCGGCGCGCGGCGGTGCAAAATCTTTTAAACGCGCGCAACCGTACTTTCCACACCGGTACGACCGTCATAAAACGAATCCGGCAAACGCACGGTCTTCGAATGACTTCGACCCCGAATACCGATAACCCATGGTTCCTGACCTACGAAGCGATAATTGCACAGGACAGGCGTTCATGATCAAACTCGATTGCGCTCAGTATACGGCGATTCAATTTATTACGGCTAATCCGGCTGATTTACGGCGTCGCGTCCAACTACCCCTGGCTTCAATCGCGTGCGAAAACGTCCGGGAGAAATATTCCGTTTCGTTTAATCGGACTAAATCGGGCGATGAATCGTACCACCCCGCGGACGAATTAAACGCCGAATTGTACAGCGACGGAGCTCTTTCGAATGACTCGCGATAACGAGGAAGGATTTAACGCCGTCGTCTTACGTGATTCCAGAGGGTTATGTCGTACGTGATACGTCTCACTACGCGAGTCAGAAGAACCAGTCCTCTATTTCGGGTCCTCGAAATTTCACTGCGATTTGTGGAAGATTTTTCTTCGAAACGCGCGAGAAACACACGAGAACCGATGAGCTTTCCTCTCGTTCGAGCGACCCCGACGAAAACGATATCTTCCCACACTTTCGGTGTACCTAGTTGAACGTATGGATTTAGCTGCTTCGTCGCAGTGCCGTAACCCGCGATACGACACCCCTCCCGACAGAGACACGAATGTATGGAAGAAAAGAAGAATTACGAACGGAATGCGAGACAAAAAAGAAAACCTCCGCGGATTCTAACGTCGATCTTCGATCGCCTCAAGATCGTTCTACCGCGAACACTACGCCAAATTATTTTCCAGACGCCTCGATTCTCGCGGGTGTCGAAATACGAAGGTCGCGAATACAAGGCCGAGCGACAGTCCATCGTCGCGAGGCAATTCTTCCATCCGGAATCGATAAGACGTTCCCGCTAGGACCGCGATAACGATTCTTCCTCGGCAAATTCTCTCGCTCTCCGTCGCTCCGGGGCGCGGAGAAAAATGGCGCGGTGGCTAATCGTATACACGATCGAAACGAACGCGTATCGCGAGCAAAGCGACTCGAACGATCAAACCAACGACGTGATCACGATACCTGCACCGCGATGACTCAGCGAGCACTCGCGTTCAACCCCTCGAGACACGGTACGCGACGCGTTCGAAATATAATCTAGGCACGCGGCGAAGCGCCGTCGCAGCATCCGCGTCGATCCGGTTGCGGTGGAAGCAGGCGCGCACCGCGCCGCCACCGCACGTATCGTCGTCGCGAACGGAAGAGACACGACTCCCCGAAGAGAAACTCTCGGCCCTCGCGTTATCGCGTAGCGTCCGTCCGCCGGAGGTCCCAGCCCTGAGCATACGGCGGGAACCCCCGCGGCACCCCGTAGTCGCGCGGCACTGCTTATTGATCACCACCAAAGGTAGGCAGTGTACGTGCACACTCGCGAACTCGCGGCACACGAGCACCCTCACTGAAGCAGGCACCACCACCACCGACCGAAAATTCCGCGGCTACTATTCACTCTTTATTCCGAAAGGGCGAGGGCAGCGGCAGTGACCGAGTGGCGCCTCTCGGGGCACCCCTGACGCGCGCTCGATGGCAAGCCTCGAAATTGGTAAAACGTAATTTCTTCGGCCAAAGTTCGAAACGATTTTTCTCTCACAGACACTCTTCCTCACTCACTCTCTCTCTCTCTCTCTCTCTCTCTTTCACGCATACACATCCTCTCTCGTGCATTCCCTCGCTCCCCGTTCCGTCCACTTCGTGTACCCTCGCCCTCTCGCTCTATACGGAAAATCAGCCTGATATACGGCTCGCAAGGCACCCTCGTCAACTTACGATGACCGAATCGAAGGGATTGTGGCAGGCCAGGGCTGCTGCTGGTGGTGGTGGGAGTCCTCGTGAAGAATTTTCACTGGCTCATCATCCCGAACAGCCGAAGATCTGTTCGCCCGTGGCGGCGGCGGCGGCGGCGGCAGGCAGGGCTGCTGGAGTCGTCCGCCGACGGGGTGGGAGGAGTCGCCGAGCGTGAGGGAAAGAGCGCCCCCGTGGTGGGGTGTAGAAGCGTGTAGGGGGGCGAGAGAGAGAGAGAGAGAGAGAGAGAGAGAGAGAGAGAGAGAGAGAGGCGGTCGGAGGCAGATATGGGTCACTCTTGGATCGATGACGTTCCGCTTGGCAGCTACACGGGGGTGTGTAGCTTTCACTGAAGACCAATCAATACGTGCGCCAATCTCCGATATCGCTCGCGCTCGTGCTTCTGGCGTCCTCTCCTTAGCCGTCGGTACGCGGGGGACGTCGCGGCGGAACCGACGGGAAACGACGACCGACCGTTCCACCCGCTCACTAACGTGTGTCGCCGGAATTCGGCGGAGGAGGAACGCGAGAGGAGCCGCGAAATTTCGAAAACTCCTCGCGGGGCTCTCTACCTGTGCGTCGCGTGAAAATCACGACCGAGAGAGACGGTGCAGCGCCTGCGTTGTTCGTGCTCGGGACGTCGTGACGTCACGCGCGTTCTATTCGCGGAGACTCGGCGCGTGGGAGGGTGAGAAAACGGGGTGTACGCGCTTATCAATGAACGTATGACGCCTCCGGCGCGGCGGTACGGGGAGCTAGTAGCGAACGCAACCGTCGCAGCCCTCCCCTGTCCGCCGCAACGACTACCGGAGCGCCCTTTGTCCGTTTATTTCAGCCCTGACCGCTGTCATCGCGGCGCGATGCATTCGGGTGTCGTCTCAATTTGTCGGAGCACGCCTGCACGATCTGACCACACAGAGGGTAGCGGTTTATTTTTCGTCGCCGTTCTTATAATGCTCGAGATCGAGCGAGGATTTCGTATACGCGGAGTAGGTACGTCCGACGGAGTCCGTCGAAGTACTCTCCCACGGTCGACAATTTTCCATCGGGGTCAACCGCTGCGTTTCCCGATCAATTGTATCACGCGGTCGTCAGCCGTTTCCACATTGCGCAGTGACGCGTGCGGGAGAGGGGACGACCGGTTTTACGCGATCGAGGCGCTCTCGCACCGTGAAAGGGAAAACGACGATTGAGAAAAGCTGCTTTTTCGCGGTGGACATTCCAATTGACGCGATATCACAACGTCTACCAGCTGTAATATTAACGATTTTCGATAAAACTTCCATTGCGCATTTCGCGCGGAATGAAATCTCACCTCTGAGAACTCTCCAAGCCCTCTCAATTTTCCCCGGCTTTCCTCCGCGTAGCGTATAAAATTCCCCGACGATTCCAGCTCTTCTCGCATCCATAAAAATTAGAGACATCGCATCGATTGATGTATCGAGGGAAGAAATAAGTGGGGGATCTACACGTCGTACTAACGCGCGCGACTCGCCAGCGAATGTCGCGCTATACACCCGTTCCGTCGAAACCGCAGGTGGTCAGTCTTTCGTAACCGTGTCGCTGGTGATATCGCGTTTCCCGCATGGACGACGTTCCGCGCGAGTAACGCTCAAGGAAATTCTGTGGAACCGGTAAGATCTAACGCTGCACACGGTACACCACCGATCGAAAAAATTCACGTAATCGCACCAACCCAGCGAATCGTTCTCCCCCTTGAAGGGATTACATTGCGTCTTCAGAGTCCGTCAAGTGGTCGAGTGAAAAGTTTTCGAGCGGATAAGTGGCTTCTCATCTTTCATCGCGGATAAATCCCTCCAAGAGTACCATAAATGACGGGATACGTCGTTCGCCATCAGGCATGAGCTCGTACATAACGAGCAGCAGATTGCACGGGCACTGTACGAGGAGATCTCCGAGGTACGCTCTCTAATCTGTAGGCGATCCGCCGTAGCTTCGAGACGATCCGTAACCCGCGATTTAAGTCTTCCGCGCGCAACGTCCTCCCACGAATGTCTCGTTTCCTCGAGTCTCCTACGCATGAAAGTGATACGATGATCACTCTTGGTATACTTGTAGGTAGATCATTCAAGGATCGCCGAACAATTTTTATCAAAAAGCTACTCTCCTCCAGAGGGGGGCGTCGTCGAAAGCTACACATCTCGTGCCGCCGCACGTTCGCCGCGATGAAGCTGGGATACACGATCGAGGACGCACGGCGCCGGTACCCCGAGTTGAGTGACGAGATCCTGGAGGATCTGAGCGAGTGGTGCGAGGAGAGGAACCTCCCCGGAGTACCCAGCGAACAGCTCGCGCTGTTCGCCCACAGTCGCTACTTCGACCGGGAAGCCGCCAAACGTTGCATGAGCGTGTACTACAGGATGCGAGCGACCGTTCCCGAATTTTTCGCCGACAGAGATCCACGGTCCGACTACCTGCAACACTCTCTGCGAGTGCTGTACGTTTGCGCACTGAAAATAAGCGAGTCCCTCGGCGTCGCAGAGGAATCGCTCTCGACGGATGTACTGCACGTACACGCGAGCATCCCCGCGTCTCAGCGTCGCGCAATTTGTAGACCTGCCGTCGATAGCACGCAGTTCGTAGCGGACGCCGGCTCGATATCTTTATCGGGACCGATTTCTCAATTCGTTCGTTTCCGAGCGGCGCCGCAACCCCGGTGCGGAACGACGCGAGTACCTACTTATATCGCGCGAGGCTAGGAATTCCGACGGGGCGAGGATACACTGGATACGCGAGAGGCACTCGTCGAGGCGAGATTCGAGAGCAGCTCGTCTCTTTCCGTATTCACCGCGGTCTACTAATTCTCCCGGGGTAGATGACAGCGTCACGAATACGCGACAGCTCATCGTACACGCGTATTCCATTTCGGGGCATCGAATAGAAATGCGACGTCGCAACATCGATCGTTGGCTAGTCCAACCGGCCTCTTCTCCTCCCGCAGACAATTCGCGGCACTTCCGGTACCCGACGAGCGCGGTCGGAAGATCATCTTCCATCGTCTGGCCGACACCCGTCCCAGCAGCTACGTCTTCAACGACGGCATCAAATTGCTCGGCATGACGGTGGACGCCAGCCTCTATCGCGAGGGATGTTCGCCGGGCTACGTCCTGCTGTTCGACATGCGGGGCGCCAAGCTGGGCCACCTGGCGAGGCTCTCGATGTCCAGCATTCGCAAGTTCTTCGAATACTACCAGGAGGGACTGCCGATTCGGCTGCGCGGTATTCACGTGCTGAACGCCGTCTGGTTCATGGGCAAGGTCATGGCACTCGTCAGGCCCTTCCTGAAGAAGGAGCTCTTCGACATGGTAGGCACGCATTCGAATCGGGACGCGGCTAGAGAAATTCGTTTATGCATACCGAAGTGCGGCGAAACCTTGCTCGTATTCCAGCTTCATCTGTACACCGGCGACGTATCCGAGGTGTACGAGCATATACCGAGAAAGTGTCTGCCGAGGGATTACGGCGGTGATTTGGATTGCGTGGAAAATCTGCACGGTACGATATATACATACATATGTGTACACACACACATACTATGTAGATATATATTTCACGCGAATGCACCAGCTCCACGCGTGAGACGACGCGCCAGCGAGAGAGCGTATACCGATTCTTCCCTCAAATTGTTCGCAGAGGCTCATTGCGCCGCGCTGGACCAACTGCGCGACTACTTTCTCGAAGAGGAGAGGCTCTTTCGAGGTTGGTCGGAAGCGTCGAGAAAGTCACCCCTTGACCCGTCCGCAATCAACGGAGGCGTCCGCGACTCATAATGCCGGAAGTGGAGACGGACGGCGCGGCGGCACCGACACTTGACCCGCGACGCGTCTCTTCCTCGTCTTTTTTCTTTCACGAGCGTATACGCGTATTCGTCATGCTTACGAGGTTGACACCGTTGCGTACAATGCTTCGCGATGCTCCGCTACAGCGATGAATAAAAGAAATATACAGTGACGAAGGATGATGATCGTGCGTGTCGAATACGCATAGACGCGCGTACTCATCGTATACGATATACATCATTTGCCCTGGGAATTCTCGTCGAAGTGACTGTTGTCGTTCAATTTTATTTGAAAACTTCGGAACGATCTACAATTGAGCTCCCGATGACCCTGTCTTATGTATTTTTTCGCTCTGATTACGAAAAACACGGTTATCACATCGACATCTCAAAGGAAAAATACGTATAAGAGATATCGGTGATTTATATATCGAAGAAGAAAATAATAATTTTCAGCCATAAAATCGACGATATCTCGGTCTTTCTTTGAGATTCCACCAATAAATCGACCATTTTTTGGAATCGACGCGAGAAAATATGTACATCTCGGACGGGGTGGTCAAGAATTTGATCCCTTCAAAAAAGTATAGCACCAAATCGAGCGAAAGATTACAGGTTTTGAGATAATCGCGATCGAATTAGAGACGCCTATAGTGAAACTACAACATCAGTTATCTCGTGTAACGATGCCGCTGTTATCTCATTGGATATCTTCCGATCAACGTTATTCCAGCACAAATATACAATTTCTCCGCAGAATAAATCATGCGATCTCACCTCAAACGAGTTTCGTTCGAAGAGAAAAATAGAGTACAGCGTCCCGCTGTCGCCAATGCTCTCCCATTTTTACGTTACCTTTATCATCATACGGCGCGTCCCTCCTGGTACCGCTTCGCGCCTCGTAAAAAAACAAGGCACAATGAAACACAAGCGAAAACGTGCGCGAGTTGCTCCGAAGTGCAACGCGCAAGTCCCGCGCCTCGTATCGTGACGTGCGTGGATTTTCGTGGCCGGTTCTGATTCGACGAAGTCGTAGCACGGCTGCCGGGTTCGAGAGATCTGCGGCCACAACGGCTTGACGACGGTCGACGAGTGCTCCCGACACGATCACGAAAGCGCAACGACTCGGCGAAAATCCGCGGGTGTTAATCGAGCGGCCGAACGGGGCACGGCGCGGGAGCCGAGAATTAAATTTGTTCTACGTGGCGAGAGGTAGGTACCTACCTACCTACCTACCACACCGCATCGACCGTCCCCCTTGATCGGAGCGACGACTCCTACGGACGTTCACTCCGCGCTAACGGACGGACGAGCGAGCGTTTCGGGTTCATCGACTCTCGGCGAACACACGCGCGAACCCCCCCAGTGTGTCGCCTCGCGCGACGAAAGGACCGGAAGAGTGTCGCGCGATGCTCGCATTATTGGCCGTGATCTTCGCCATCGCCGGTACGCGAATCGGCGCCGCGGAGGACTGCAATGGATGTGTCCCCCTGGATTCCTTCTCCTTCGACAAGGTATTTCTCGTCTCGCGGCGAAATGAAATCACTCGGAGCGGCTCGCGATCGCTCAATTCATCCCACTCGCGTATCCTCGGTAGAGCGCATCGTTTCTACCTATACTCACACACAGTCGTTATTTTCTCTCGTGTACCGTCGCGGTTGTCGTGGTTACCGCGTCGCGCGCAGCGCTCGCGACGCCGATACGAATGCGATACTCGAACGCTCTCGCAATACCCGCTCACTCCTTCCGCAGGTGATATCGAAATTTAAAGTGGCCCTCGTCAAATTCGACGTGGCCTTCCCCTACGGTGAGAAGCACGAGGAATTCGGCAAAGTGGCCGCCGCTACAAAGGACTCCCAAGACCTCCTCGTAGCGGAGGTCGGCGTGAAGGACTTCGGCAACAAGCGCAACTCCGATCTGGCTCAGCGCTACGGCATCAAAAAGGAGGACTACCCGGCCGTGCGGCTGTTCGTTCAAGGCAAGACCGAGCCCTTCGAGTTCAACGCGCCGAAAGACTCGGATTTCACCGCGGACAATATCAAGAGATTCGTCAGGTCCAAGTCGGGCGTTTATCTCGGCTTGCCCGGGTGCGTCGAGCAACTGGACAGGCTCGCGGATGACTTTAAGAATGGCAACGAGAATGAGAGACAGGTGTGAGAAACAAATTCGAGCCAGAGAAACGCTCAAACATTTTCCCATCAGCGTGAGAATCAACGCGAGCTTCATTTTCTTCTCGCAGGAACTCCTCAACAGAGCGCGAATCTTCGAGGGTACGCTTTCCGAGGAGCAGCGGGCGGCGGCCAAGGTTTACGTGAAAATGATGGAGAGGATAATGGAGCGAGGAGACGTCTTCGTGCAGACGGAGCAAACGCGATTGGAGGGCCTACTCAAGGGAAAGCTATCGAACGAGAAGAAACGCTCAATGGAGGAGAGACGGAATATCTTGCAGTCGTTTACGCACAGAGATGAACTTTGAGGACGTGTAGGTATAACGCGTCTTGATTCACAGTCGAGAGACTGAGGGCAGCGTATCGGTCCGGCAAAGATCTCGGGATTGCCGAACGTCAATGACCGAGTCGGAGACCGTCTGCTGGGACCGACCAAGGTTTTGACTCCACATGTTTACATTCTTTTTGTAAAAGGGTTCGAACGAAGATTAAATAATAAAACGTTGACTTGTTGCCGCGCGTTCCTTCACCCGATCTCGCGCACTGCACGAATCTTTCACGATTTTCTTTCATACGAAGCTGGGGCCAGGTCTTGGGAGCGAAATTCCCCACTTTGTTTTTATACAAGAAGCACTTTATTTTATTACAAACACACACGGATATGTGAATTTTTATTAAGATAGGATGATTACAAGAGACATTCATACCTAAGTCTTCGGCGCTCGAATGACCCCCGGGAGAGCGACGCGCGTCGATTGTAATTGCCGTCCCGCGTTTATCGAAGGACGACGATTATAATGAAATCACATCCTCTCGTCTGCTCTCCCGTCATGCGGCACTCTGAATTACGAATCGGTGAGTTACCGTCGGGAACGCTTTGCGATATTCCGAAATTTTCAAGGGAATCGCTCGCCACCTCACTCGATATCACGTACGGATAACGTGCAGTAATACGGCGATTATGGCGCGGGGCAGAATCGTTTGCGGAAAATACATTACATTCGTTATATACGACGGTCCAGGGGGGGGAGAATTTTCGTGGAAATTGAGACGAGAAATTGCTCGGTACAAATCACCAAAATCGAAAAGTCGCGCGGTAGTAAAAAAATACGGTCATTATTGCCTCATTTCCCCCCTCTCCTCCCTTCGGATTAAACGGTGCACCGTGTGGCTCGGCTACTATTCCAAGCACAAATCCCAAGCTACGTCCACGGGTTTGCTTTCATGTAAAAAATCACAGATAACGCGTAACATCTGTATAAATAGCATTCTTAATCAATAAATTGAAAATTTATCCCACCCGCTTTTTACCACGAGGCAATTATCGTTTAACAGTCGAAAGACTGAATACAGATTTTAAGTGGTCAGTTGTCAAATGTGTAATGCGTACGTTGGAATGTTCGATCCGAATCCCAGTATTCGCTGTTATATCCTAGCTCGTTATTACTTGCTCTCGACCTCTGTTTTGACGGTTAATTGCTCGAGTTTACCGGTTACTTCTTCAGCCTCCTCGTCTTCCCTCGATTCCTTCTCGCAGCTCGCTTCCCGGGCGGCCGTACCGTCGTCTCGCTTTTTTTGCGTCGCGATCTTCGCCTGATCTTCATTGTCGCTGTCGCTGTAGCTCACGTCGCTGCAGCTATCGCTCTCGCTGTCACGAGCCAAGTCCTCAGGGCCTGTTTTACCAGCGTAGATTTCGCACTCGGTACCGACGATCTTCTTCGCCTTCTCGAATGCTTCCTTCCACATCTGCGCGTCTGCAACGAGAGATCGTACACGTTCGTAGAAGAGAGCTCTTCGTTGGAGACTCCCGCTGCTTCGGAGCGTCCAGCGACGACGCATCGCTTTTCAGGTAAAACAAATAAAAACTTGTCGACATAATTACTTTCGGCGTTCGCAAATCGTATCGCGAGCAATTCCGTCTTTATCTGTTCGTCGGCAAACTCCGCCAAAACGCTCCAGACCCACGCGCGATCGCTCCCGCAATTTGGTTTCAGTTCCATCCAAGGCGTCACAAAGTGATTGGCGCAAATCTTTAAAGTTTTGTCTCTTCGCATCACGACTCTCACTGTGTGCTTCGTCTGGTGCCTCAGTAGCTTTACCTCACCGGTCCCTCTCTCCTTCCACTCTGCCGGATGGACGGACGAGTCGTAACGATAAAGTTTGGCTCTCCTGAAATAATGATGATATTGTTGGGGTTGGAGCAAAAATAATCCCCCCCCCCCTTTCTCTCTCTCTTACAGCTATTCCCGGTAACCGCAGATAATGAGAAAAACTAGAAATCCCTAGTGGTCTTTCCACTTACAATTTTATCAATTCAACTTCCTCTTCCTCGTTGGTCGACACTTCGATCAATGGCAATGAAATTATAGGTTCGAAGTGAACGTCATCTTCTGTGGTTTCCTCATGATTTTCGTGCGGCTCTCGTCCGGCATTCGTCACTTCGACGTTGTGGTCGCCGTTTAACTTAAAAGTGAATAACATTGGGAGAAAAAATTCGTTAAACATGAACACGTGTTCCCAAATTGATTTCCAAGACCAATTCGCAGGCTCTCAAATATCGTGACACTGGCGACGAGACCTGACGAGGACGGATGAGAGTAAAAAATCGATGACTCCTTGATAGCAAGATTTATTCGTACAAATACACATTGCAACAAAACAAAATCAACGCTCTAAAAGTCTTAAATATAAAATTACAGTTACCTCTCGAACTTTACCGTCAAAACGTTGTTTACGCCTTGTCGATAATAATGGTATGTATACGTATAAGTGCGGGAAAGTAGGAATAAACGTGTTTATACCCGACCGCTGCGAACCTTTTCATAACGGTACGGAGACGCGTCATGCGACGAACAGCGCAATCAAAATTGTCAGCCGATTACCGTCGCTGCTTCGGCGAAAAATAGACGCACCGACAGTGCGTTTATTCAAGCCGTTTAATTTGTGAATCGAAGCGGATTTATAACCTACAGCGCGCGGTACGCCGCAATTTCGGAGCTGCAGCTGTCGTGCGCAGCTACGCGACATCGATTTTATACGAACCGCCTCGCGCAATGGTTATCAATTGTGCACTTACCACGTTCTCCGGCATTTTCGGATTGTTTTTCCGCAAGACAAACCGTACCAATTCTGCACGATCGCCAGTACCTAATCCCGATACGTTTTCAATGGCGAGTTTTACAGCAAACGGACATCACTGCGTTTGACGAGACACGTACGTAAGTACGTATGTATGTACATACCGACAGGCATGTGTATGTGTGTAGGTATATCGGAGCAGTAACCTTGGAGCCGATTGGACGTCGGTTCGTCCAAAGGGTGGCGCGACCAACCGGCCGTAGGTACAGCGGTTCTGCGATCGTTTTCAAAAGTGCACTTTGGTTTGCAAAGCAGACCGGACGATCCAAATTAATGCAAATACAGAGCGACTGCGTTGATCAGATTTCATTGAGTTTGTGTCACTTTCTCGGAAGTTACTGATTAATTCGTGCTCGCTGTAGTGGTACGCCAGGTGGTACGCGTTATGGTGTTACTTGTTCAGGGATGAGATCAGTTTGTAATTTTGGGCGTTTTGTATGATTTCGTCGGTTATTTAAAATACTGAAAATTTTTAGAATTATTCGATGCAAGACGGCTCGGCTCGCTTTAGGATCTCAGCAATCGTCTGACTTCAACATGTCGAGTGGAAAGCTGTGTGTGTGCATTTGAATTTAATGGACCTCTGATACGTGTAAGTAAGTACATACATAAATGTATACGTTGTGTATTCATTCACAAATCCACGTTAACATCCTGTCAGTACGTCAGCTATTTAGGATGTTTTGATTGAAATGCAGCCGAGTGCAGAAAACTCGGACGTAGCGCAGCTGTGTGTCTGTATCATTCAAATAAAAACGTCATTTCTAAACATTTGTAAAATTTATTCTAAATTCCATTAGCGATGAAATATTATGCTGCTGAAAAGGGGTAGAAAAAAGCGAGCACGTAGAAAAACGAATGCATCATTGTAATAAAAGACCCGTACTCTCGCTAAATATTTCGAAACGATAGATCATGATATACCCCTTACATCCGAAAGCCCCTCACCCCCTCTTCCAAAGAAACCCCGAGAAACGCGTGCACCCGAAATAATCATATTATCGCAAACGAATCATCGCGAACTCGCGCGGAATATCGCGGAATACCGATTCGTCGAACGCCGAGGCGCAGCCGCGAAAGAGGTCGCCCGCGATTGGACGAAGGTCGTGCACCCGTTGCACTTTCGGTATTTGGCAGCAGTGCCGTCCGACGGCGCGGTGGCGCTGGCAGAGTTGGCAGGCATTGAGAGGCGGCCTCGGCGATCGAGTAGTCGGAGCAGGAAAGCAACGGCCCAGGGGAAAGGGGAGTGTAGTGCGCGGTTGTCCGGGCGGCCATTGCGAGTACCTTGTCTGTAACCGCGTACGCGAGTGAGTGCCCAGTGCCCCGCCGGTGAAATCCAGAAAAATCAGCGGCCATCCGTATCGCGAGGTGCTCCGTGTGAAGCCCGGGACGCGCACGAAACCCCGGCCCGATGGCTGAGACGGATAAATTAAACATCGACAGCATCATAGCTCGACTCTTGGAAGGTAAAGCTGGTTGATGCTCTGGCGCCTGGGTGTATGCTGCTCTGAAAAAAAAAAGTCCTAGTGTCGTACGCCGTCGGGATCGCCGTCGCGTCTCGCGGAGGTCGGCTTTCCCTCGCAAAACCCCCCTGTGTGCCCCGGAATCTCCACCCTCCCCCCGTTCGATCGGTTACGCAACGCCGATTAAAATTAGTCGATCGCAATCGTCCCGGCCTTTCCAGGGGGGCAGCGTTTGTTTACATAAAACGACATTGACAACCATCCGCGGTCGCCGCTGACCATTTGGGTGAGGTCCGCGGACTCGGAAAGCGCGCGCCCTCCTCGCCGATCGCCGTGGAAGGTGCGCCCGTTTTCCGTCGGGTCCTCAGTTTCGCGGCGGATCGACGAATTCTCGCATCATCATCTAACGCGCGAAGGTGCACACGGATGATTGGATAATAAATTCGTCGCGCCGACACCCTTTCGGACGGAACGCCCGCGCGACGAAGCTGTCAGACGCGGCGACGATAATCGCGGAGCTCCCTTTTCCCCCGAGGGGCATCTCGCCAGAGATACCTGATTTCGTGATGACCGCGTTAAATTCAACGAAAAACGTCACTCGTCGTTTGTCATGTTCAACACGACTCCCCCCTTGCCCCTCTCTCTCTCTCTCTCTCTCTCTCTCACACATTCGCGAGGGTATCCCATAATCTCGCGTTGTGAATTTTCACGCGCGAGACCGGGCGTCATTTAACATTTTAGCAATTTTTGAGGCTCTAGCTGAGAGCCAAGTGCGATCCAATATTTTACACCCCGACATTCTTCATTATGAACGGCTACATAATTTGGAATAATGAGGAACGAATTCCCGTATCGAATTATCGCATCTTTGTTAAAATAAATATTTCATCAGAAGAAAGCGTTTATTTAAAAAAAAAAAATTCAACAAATTTGCTTTACACGTCAATGAGCAATTTTGGAGGACAGGCTGACAATCTATCCTTTTGCGTATTCATCGTAACGATCCGCTACTCTGTGCGAAGGTATACATATTATAAAAATTGAACGCGATAAAATATTATAGAGAAATTGATTTTACCATAGCCGTTTGTCAATTGAGCTGTAAAGTTGAATGAAGAAAATTCATTGAGAGCCTTGTTTTGTTATTCGACAAATTGACGATATCGTTCAACGTCTTTCTCGAGAGTTACAAATCCACTGGGATCTAATAGATTGGAAAACTTTCGTTTCGCGATCTCATCCAAGCCGGAGATCATCCGATATTGCGCGAATTTCATTTTGCCTATCCGAGGTAGGAGACTACATTGAACGCACAAATCGTCCTGAGGCCTTTATCAGAAGTATGCTTGTAGGTATAAGCGTCAATCCCCAAAAGAAATACGATCAGTACTAGTCTGTTTACTCTTGAGCTGATGCACTTTACATATAATGCCGCTATTGTACACGCGTGACGCTGCCCTATCTGTGTATAGATTGATATCGGTTTTTTAAACACTGCAATCACACAGGTATCTGGGCTCCTACAATCAGCCCATTAGTTGTGCCAACAATATTTGGACGATATTTATGACTCGCTTGCGCCGCCTGAGGAGGCTCAACATTGTATTTGCCCGTAAATCAGAGAACACGATCTCGAAACGAGAACTGCTCAGTTTTCCCGCGCGGGAGTTGCGACTGCGGTAGGTAGTCTCTGTTGATTGAAATTTCTTCTCTTGTTTTTTCAGTACGGGGAGCTCGACCTGGAAAGAATGTTCAGCTGACAGAGATAGAGATCCGAGGACTTTGCCTAAAGTCGCGTGAAATTTTTTTATCGCAGCCAATTTTGCTAGAATTGGAGGCACCCTTGAAGATATGCGGTATGTATATTTAAGGCAGGGGCTTTCCGTTTTTACCCGGTCGCTGTAGGAGTTGCTTACGCAATGGGATAAACTTCTATTTTGGTATACATAAACATATCCGTGACTCGCGAGCTAGATTTCGGTTTGGAAGACTGCAACTCTTATTAATGTGTCGTCAAATTCACCCGAAATATCGATTCTACCGATAACTCTATCGCCACATTGGATAAGTTTGACGTTCTCCAATGGACTAATAGCTTTTTATAGCGATTTATAAATAGTTTTGGCAGTCTCGGCAACCGATATTTTTGCATGCAACGACGTCGATGATCGCGTGCACCTGACGCAACGCAATCATCTCCGTTTTATCGCAGCATTCCATTTGATCTGATATTATTTGGTGGAAAACCCGAGGATATCTCAAAATTGTATCAAAGGAAAATTTATTTTCACACGAGGTTCTGGTCGGATGGGATCGTGGTGTATCGAGACCGTCGTAATCGCGAGTCGATCAGAGGAGAGCACCTATCGCGGATAATAATGTCTTATCGGATGGAAAGTGAGTCGCGCGGCTGCACACCGGCGTACGTAATCAAAGCGTGGGGTATTCGCATTGACGAGTCGACTCGACGGAACAAAAGCCTCTCGTCGAGCGAGGGCCGTCTCCATCGCCGTCTACTATCCATATTGGCGATCTTAATGTCGTTGCGCGTCAAACGAATAGGCTGCCTCGTCCGAAACGAAATATCACGTCCCAGTCCCGCGCGTTCGAAACGTTTTCTTTCCGCCGCGAACAACGTCACGGGGAAACAACGAGTCGCCTTGTCTCCCTTTCAGGTGACATCCACGGGCAATATTACGACTTGTTGCGGCTCTTCGAATACGGAGGATTCCCGCCGGAGAGTAACTACCTCTTCCTAGGCGACTACGTCGACAGAGGAAAGCAATCGTTGGAGACGATTTGCCTCCTGCTCGCCTACAAGATCAAATATCCCGAGAATTTCTTCCTCCTCCGAGGAAATCACGAATGCGCCTCCATCAATAGGATATACGGCTTTTACGACGAATGTGAGTAATGGGAGCGAAACCGTAGAGTACGAGGGATACTTGGCAGTGACGGTGGTTAAAATTCCCTCGGAACGTGCCCGTCTGATGCAACGTGTTCGTGCATTGACTTCGTCGTTATAGGTAAACGTCGTTACAACATCAAACTATGGAAGACGTTTACGGATTGCTTCAATTGCCTGCCGGTCGCGGCGATCGTCGACGAGAAGATATTCTGTTGCCACGGCGGTTTGAGTCCGGATCTACAGAGCATGGAGCAAATCAGGCGCATCATGCGGCCGACCGACGTCCCCGATCAAGGCTTGCTGTGCGATCTGCTGTGGTCGGACCCGGACAAAGACACGATGGGTTGGGGCGAGAACGATCGCGGCGTCTCCTTCACGTTCGGTGCCGAAGTGGTGGCTAAATTCTTGCACAAGCATGATTTCGATCTCATCTGCCGAGCCCATCAGGTGAATCTTTTCGCTTCGTCGTATTCAGAGTCTTCGCGTTCGTTCGAAATCCACGCTTCTCATTCGCCGCGTCTTGCGAGTTCCCACGCGTCATATCCTCTTTCTCTCTCTTCTTCCAGGTGGTCGAAGATGGCTACGAGTTTTTCGCAAAACGTCAGCTGGTCACGCTGTTCTCGGCACCGAACTACTGCGGGGAGTTCGACAACGCCGGGGCGATGATGTCGGTGGACGAGACGCTGATGTGCAGCTTCCAGATCTTGAAGCCGGCCGACAAGAGGAAGTTCACTTACGGCGGACTGAACGCGGGGAGACCAGTGACGCCGCCGCGGGGCGCGAACAACAAAAACAAAAAGAAGTGAAACCCCTAGAATTTCATTCAAACGACACTTAGGACCTTAAGACCTTTCCTTCCACTTACCCCCCACCCAACCTCCCAGCCACTCTTTAAGACAAAACCTGCCGCGACTTCGCGATAATGTCCGGAGTCCTCTTTTCACGTGTTCTGTATAATCATTGTTTTATGGATGGCTCCGCAGATTGTATAATGTATCCGTAATAATTATTCTTTCTTACAAGGACTTAATAATTGTGTGTACGTTTACTTCTGCTTGCATTATTAATAATTGTATTATAATAATCCCCCCCCCCCTGCATTACTAGCTATAATGATTTTGATTTAGAAGCGACTCCGGAACAGCGTGTCTTGCTCGAAATGACGACGCGACGTTCGTTTCTTTCTTTTTTTTTTTTCTCAGACGCTTTCCGCCAACTCTGATCAGTGGTTCGCAAAGCTTTTGGTCGCACTTTCTCTCCGTAAGGAAGGGAGGCGAAAGGTTCTTCCCTTTTCAGCTTATTCAAGCTCTCCTTTTTATTCATCCGGACTCCGATGGAACGTTTGACAAATTTAATAGAGCAACATCACTCGCGCGCGCGAATCACGGACGGTACGGCACAGTCCAATTATTGTCCCAAAAGTCATATCAATGGTTCCATGCCATACGAGCTTCGCTCAAAGAGGAAGGAATTACAGATTCTCTTTAATAATCCCCTTGGAAGAAAGAATAATTATTACGGATACATTATACAACCTGCGGAGTCATCCACAAAACAATGATTATACAGAACACGCGAAAAGAGGACTCCGGGGCGTTATCGCGAAGCCGCGGCAGCTCTGAAAAAGCTCTCGCATCACGCCGATCACTCGAAAATCTGTAATTCCTTCCTCTTTGAGCGAAGCGCGCGATTGATACTACGTCTCGTCAAATCGAAGACCGTTCTACGTACGAAAGCTCGTTTAGCATGGAACCATTGATATGACTTTTGGGAGAATAATTGGACTGTGCCATACCGTCCGCGATTCACGCGCGTGTGTGATGTTGCTCTATTAAATTTGTCAAACTTTCCATCGGAGTCCGGATGAATAAAAAGGAGAGCTTGAAGAAATTGAGAAGGGAAGAAACCTTTCGTCTCCCTTCCTTACGGAGAATCAGAGTTGGCGGAACGCGTCTGAGAAAAAAAAAAAGAGAGAAACAAACGGCGCTTTTCGTCATTTCGAGCAAGACACGCTGTTCCGGAGTCGCCTCTGAATCATCATTATAGCTAGTAATGCACAGGAGGGGATTATTATAATACAATTATTAATAATGCAAGTAGAACTAAACGCACGCGCGCGCACACACACACACACACATAAATACACGAGCTCGTAACATAAGTAAGAAAGAAAACGAGAGTTGAAATCGAAACGTGCATCGCGAAAATGGAGGAAGAGACTTGCGCGCACGCGCGCGTGATCCGACGTTCTTGATTCGCGACACCGTGAATTTGATCGTTCCGCTGATATCGAGAATCATTGCCTTCTCGAACCTCTCCCCGCCTCATTATCATCCGCCATATAATCCGCAGATATTATCTTTTGTTCTCTTCGCCACTCCTCTTAAACACATTCATTTGTACTTTCTGCATAGCGTATAGGCGCGCATTAGAAATGACACTTGTGAGAGAAGAAAGAAAGAAAAAGACGACAACGAATACACAAATTCTGTCTGATTCAAGGTCCAAATCCACGCGTCATACCCCTCCCTTATCTCACTGTACATTAATTTTTTTTATAAATAAAAAAACCTAAAGCCAATCGAGTAGACGTATTATTTTCTTTTCGCCTTATTCTTACATCTCGCGTTTCGTTAATTGAGGATATTTGTGAGCGACGTCTTCCGATCAAATTAATATACATCATTCAACGGATAATTGTGTTTGATGGAGGATGCAACGAATACGAGTACCGCATTTTTTCTTTCACCTCGATAATCAATGCTTTTCGTTGTTACTTTTTCATATGCAATCACGTCTTCATCGATCGATTTGTCAAGATCGCGCGCGTTTCCAGATTCGCGAGGACTATCGACGATATCGATCAATGAAACTCTTACGAGAGCCGCGTGCTTGGCACTCGGCGGACGTCGGAGGTACGCGACACGCGTGCGTGCATAATATTTCTTTCACGCCAAACACTGAAGCGTACCAAATTGAAGATTCCCACGATCAACCCTCCGATCTCAATACGAATAAGATGCGCGAGGGGGTGGAGTGAAACTTGTTATATAGATACTTGAATTTTTTGTTGTCGAATCGCGGACGAGATTAATGATCGGCAACTTTTAGTGGCAAAACCTACAAACTAAAATACTAGCGAACCTATACCTATACACACACATACTATCCGTCCCTTTCAATACACGCCAGCGTGGCGGGTTGCATATCGGTATCCGCCTGGCACCGGACACAGGCGCATGGCCCCTGCAGCGGATCGGAGGCGTCAACCGATATGCAACCCGCTACGCTGGCGTGTATTGAAAGGGACAGATAGTATATATATATATACATAGGTATACATATATAGACATCGGAACTAGGAAAAAAAAAAGGAATACTAAAGAAATCATTCGAACGTTAAGATTTCGTTGATACGTTTTGTAAATATACTTGATTCTCTCATCTCACCAGTGCTATATAGGTATAGATGTATACTACTGCGAAATAAAGTCATAAAATTCAATTTTACTCGAATTTGAGTGATAGTGAAGAATGACTTTGCCTAGAACCCTCAATCTTCTCCCTATCATCGTTGTGCATACGTCTTGATGTCTCCCTACAGCGATTATGCAATTGGCCGCAATTATCTATGACTACCCACGGCTCGAAGCGACAAATGGGAGTGACCGGAGTGACAATGACGTGCGGTTATAGGTACAGATGCGCGTGCGCAAAGTATTGGTCCTTTCTGTGTGCGCATATTTCCAGAGCAGACAAAATTGACGGGCAGCTCGAAGTCTTACGTGAAAATTAGAAATCCAGTCTTTCAGGAATTGTATAATATGTGGATTCAGGATCTGATTAATTAGTCACACACACAAAAAAAGTGGGGTATACTTTTGATGCGATATATGTTATCCAGGTTATCCATAGTAATTTTGCCTCCTGATCACGAATCCGGGGTGTCAAAATTTGGCCATCACGTGACATTTTTTTTAATCTCAAAAAACCAGCCAGAGATGATTTTCAAAAAGTTAATGGACTTGAACCAAATTCGGTATAGGGAGTTTTTTGGGTCGCTGATCACGAATCTGAAGTCGGATTTCAAAAATTCAAGATGGATCCAATATGGCGGACGAGGTTTTCGAAAATCGACAGATTCATGCCAAATTTGGCATACCTAGGTACAGGGAGTTTTGTAGGATGTAGGGTAGAGGGGTTTTTTGGGTCGCTGATCACGAATCTATAAATATTTAAAATTAATCCGATTTTCTCCTTTCACCTGATTAATCGTTCAATTGTTATCGGCAGGATAAATTGCGCGCATTTTTGCTTGTACCGTGCAGTAATAAATTCGTTTCCTCAATCCCGAGATCCCCGAGATCATCTTAATTGTCGGGACGGAAAAAATATTCGAAGCGATCCGTCGGTGAACCCGCCCCTCCCAAAATCTACAGTCGCAACAGCCGTAAGTATAGGTAGCGCGCTGCCTCGCCTTATCGTTCGCCGCTAGTGGGGGATCCACTGGTCTAAAAAAACCCGCGCAGGTTCCTCGTCTCTCTGTTAGATGGTAGACTCTACTCGTCGGGTCCCTTCCCGATTTTCATCCTCAGAAATACGTATCACACAAGGAACCCCGCCGCCGCACACTACATACCTAGCTCGGTGTCTCGGATATTTGTCGATACATCGCGATTTCGTCAACGCAACACCGCAATCGCCGATAATGTCCGCTCTCGTATTGTACGCGAGATACGATCATCGAAGCGCGCGCTACACAGGTTACACCGGGAGACAAAAATACCAAATTGCGGAAACTCGTCTCGCCGAGGAATCGCTATAAATTCTAGTTAGCGGGCACGCATCGGCGACGCTGTCGAGAGTCGAGTGATTTCGGGTTTCAACGAGGCGCAAGTGTTGATAAGGGAAGAAGGAGAGGAGGAGGCGACGCTAGGAGAGACGGAGCGCGCCCCTCTCTCTCTCCTCGCAACGCACGCATCTGCGATTCCACGCGTGCCTCGTCTTTTCGTGCTCCTGTTTGTCTCCCGTTTAGAAATAAATGGGTTGAATTAGTCAGAGGCGTCAGGATTGCACGGATCGCGTGTGGGACGCGAAGAGGCAGAAAAAACGAACGAACGAACGTCAAGGATCGCAGGAAGTTCGGGCGATGTCTACTAATTTGTTGGGCAGGCGCTCGTTCGGCACGAGCTCCGCCTTCTCTTGGCGCGCGAGCCAAGAAGAAGCGGGGCTCTTGTCGTCGCTATCGGGAGTTTCACGAGAGACATTCAATCGAAACCGAAGGAGGTGGAGGAAAATTTGAATTCGCAACGAGAATCGGGTGAAAAAACGAGTCGAAATGAAAAAGGCACCTGGTATCTCTGGTTTGCAATGAAAATCAGGCTATGCCAATTCGTCAAATTCTATTTCAACCCCGACTTTCGGCATTCACTGTTGAACCGCTACTCTGACAGTCGCGTCCGCTTTGTCGCAACCGCGAAGGCGACCTCCTCGAAATGTTCGAAGAAACCAATACCACCTCGACCCTCAAATAAAAATCATTCACCCCGTCAGAAAACCAACTTCTTCTCCTTCACCTCGCATCCACTTCCTCCACCAGTTGCACACTTCGAGCACGCGATGAACCTCTCCCTTCCCGAATCCCGCGTCCCTCGACGATGCCGCGCACCCCCTCACCCAAATTTCGCTCCGAAAAAGGGAGAACCCTCGCGAGAAGGTCAGCACTCCGCCAACGACGCCTCAGGCTCCGCCCCTCGGAACGCGGCACACGTCGAAAAGCTAATTGCAAGCTGGTCCCGCCGCCGTTGGAGCAGCGTCCCGACGGCTCGCGTTGGGTGGCGTGGGTGTCGGACGTAGGAGGTCTCTCGTGGAACCACACCTCTCCCGAAAACAGCCCCCGTACGAGAGAGACTCGGCCTCCCCCTCACGCTCTTATTCCTCTCTTTCTCTCTCTCTCTCTCTTTCTCTCTCTCTCTCGCCAAATCTCGAGTCGAACGGCGAGGCACACACCACCGAGTCCTCTCTCTCTCTCTCTCTCTCTCTCTCTCTCTTCTCTCCGCGTAGAAGAGGAGAGAACGATGGCCCGATGATAAGCCGCGGTAGTCGTGCGTAGTACGTCTGTCTGTGCCGTCCGCGTACGCAAGAGTCCGTCGCGCGCCCGCGCGCGTTCTCCGACTCTCTTCGCGCTGGTTTCGAGCCCTTGTCAGCATCCGGGTTGCCGAGGTGAGGACGGCTCCTGTTAACGGCCAGCCTGACCCTCGATGATGTTCGAGATCGTCGGGTATTCGGTCGAGATCTCACCCACCGCCGGCGGCGACTCGGCGACCTTCTCACGGAACGAGGAATGGTCCTGGTGACGACGTGCGATTTCGTACGCGATTGCGGATTACGGATGCACCGGGGGAGAGTGAAAGTGCCGAAGAGTGGTGTAGTGTCGCTGCGGCGATTTCTCGGGTTAACGATTGCAAGGGGGAAGAGTCGACGAAGGATTGGAAATCTGCATTGGACTCGTGTGCGGGGATGAACAGGGATCGTCGCAGATTTGGTCGTCGAGTTTTTCCGAGTATTTGTACGCGAAACTATTTGTCGGGAGAAAGGACGCGTTGAACTTTTGACGATGCGTGGTGTTCCGTGACGTTTGACGCCGAACGGATGTAATGCGAATCAAGGATCAAGTCGAATGTCTAACCTGTGAAATTATCTGTTTGTTCGACGCTGGACTGTAATTAGCGAGGATCGTTTCTATTATCGATCGCTGTGAGCCGGAGAATCGACGGAGGAGTGTGACGAACCGAAATTGTCACCTCTCGCGCGCGCAGGATGACGCTCTCGGTTTGATCAGCGAGTCGTCGCCGACGGAGCTTTCACCGCGCGCGGTGTGTAGTTTTACTTTGTGGCTGCGGTTATCAATGACTCGCGCGTACGACGATCGGTAACGGATCAACCGCCGCTAGGATGCAACAGCAACACGAGCAACAACACAATGTTGCCGCGGACTGTTGCTACCAGCAGTGGGCGACGCATCATCATCATCATCATCATCAACATCAGCAGCTACAGCCAATTCCGTCTCCCATGCAGCAGATGGAAGGTGAGAGTTTCCGTGTTTTTCTCCTGCAGTTGCAATTCTAGTAATCGATTCTTCCCTCCCAAAAATGATTTGTACCGTTTCGATTAGAGTTCACTTCCCGATAGGACGCGTCACTCGAGCGATTTTATTCGTTCGATATCTTCCACGCGGCTCGTTGCGCCGGCCGGTGACTAAAAACGGAATATACGAATGCTCTGAATAGGATGGATAGGAAAACACACTCTAAAGACGTCACGATATTTTTCTGATGCAACGGATCGAAGGTGAATCGAGGGAGAGAGAGAGAGAGAGAGAGAGAGAGAAAGAGAAAGAGAGAGATGCCAATTAACACCGGAATAACCGCCCGGACGCGTTGGACCGCGGAAGAATGCACAATTCGCGATTCAACGACTGCATTCCCGGCGTCGCTATCGTGTTTAGCTTTGTCCCCCCGAAACGATACTTCTCTTCCTTTTCTCCCGCATATCACGAATACCCACGAGCTCCCTCTCGCATCGCGGCGCGCGCGCCTGAAACAAGAAAGGAAAATTCGTCGAAGCGGTGCAACGTGATCGCGTCCGTTCGTTTCAAACGAACGGATCTCTCGGAACGCTCGAAACGAAAGCGACGATATCGACGAGAAGAGTCGACGTGGCGTTTGCGTGAAAAAGCCGTGGAGTCGATTCGCCGCACACGCGGACCACCCGGAATCGACGTTACTCGGAGAACGCTCGAGTCTATCGCGTCGATGGAAAACGGATGCGACTCGTTCGCGACGGGGGAAAGATTTATTTTTTAGGGGAAAAAAGACGGACGTTTATCTTCAGCGCGACTCGAAAAATGTATTCTCTATATGATGTGGCCGCGCGCGAGGTCCGACAAATTGATTCCCACCAATTTTTGAAATCTGAACATCATTCGGCGCGGCTCGTTCGTCCTTTTCCTTTCGCATCGCAAAATGAAAATAAGAGATCAAGTGAGAAGCTCGTCATGCTCGCGACCGACGGGGGATGCTTAAACGAGGCTAACCTCATTATCGCGCGGCTGTCGATCGACAACTCGGCACCTTCGCCTCGCACCTCGCGGCGTCGCTGCCCGCGGAAATACATACCTACGTACGCATCCCGTGCCACCGGCGACGGACGAATCGCGTAAACATTCCATCCTCACGCGCGAATCCTTAAATTAAGAAAAATCCGCGAACTCTCTTTCCCCGCAGCGTGTCTTCAGACCGCCGGCCGAGTCAAACGCTCGCGAAGTCCCACCATGGAGTCGTCCTTGACGCACGCCTCGACGACCATCTCGCCGCCGTCGTCGTCGTCGTCCGAGTCGCGCAACGACAACAACAACAACAACAACGACAGCGGCACGCCGTCCTCCGCGGAGGACGTCGCCTCGAAAAGGCCGCTGCATCCGGCTCTGGCGGGCGCCGGTGCCGCGCTCGAAGCGAGACCTCTGTGGGAGGAATTTCACCAGCTGGGCACCGAGATGATCGTCACGAAGGCCGGGAGACGGATGTTTCCCACTTTTCAGGTACACACGAGTGTGTGCGTCTCGATTTTATCGGAAAATTCGCGCGAGGGAGAGAAACCGCGACGTCGTTTCCCCCGTCTTCTACTCGATCGAAAGCACGCGACCGACGCGTCAATCATCTAACCATCGGCTTTCTCTACGTTCAGTGTCGAATATTCGGGCTGGACCCGAACACGGAGTACTTGCTGGTGATGGATTTCGTGCCCTGCGACGACAAGCGGTACAGATACGCCTTTCACAGTAGCGCCTGGGTGGTGGCGGGTCGCGCCGACCCGGTTTCGCCACCCAGGATTCACGTGCATCCCGATAGCCCTGCCAGCGGTGCGCACTGGATGAAGCAACCCGTGTCTTTCGATAAATTGAAGCTCACGAACAATCAGCTGGACGACAACGGTCATGTAAGTGTGTTCAACGCTTCGATCGTACATGTACGCATATGTAGGTATATAGCTCTGCACGCGGAAGCGCGCGATCTCCGGACCGCGGTGAGCCAAATACATAGTAGAGGTAGGTATGTACCTATATCCGTTCGCGCGTTCCCCGAGAGCGATCGAAAGTCGTGGGTCCACAGCTGTTGTTAAATTTGCGAAAGTGCTCTTTCTGCTAGCGACATACCGCGACCCGAATGTGCGGCGGCGACGGGTCAATGCAGAGCGCAACTTTAAATTCAACCGAGTATGTGCGCGCGCGAGCATTCCGAGTGTACACTTCGCGAGAGAAGGGAGGTAAGGAGGCTGCCCCTCGCCACGCGGTACGGTAGTTCGGCCGCGCGCACAACCTCCTCCGCGCAGTCAGATACATAAAGTAGGGTGAAGGATGCGGCGAGCGTACCGCCGAGACAGCCCGGTCCACGTGTTTGTCGTTTCGGACGAGTTCCTCTTAATTGACCTGAGATACGACCCTGCCGCTTCGGTGGTTCGAAAAAAATCTTAAATTCGAACGCTCTTCATGACGCGAGAGATTCACCGTTTAAACGTACCACGAGAAACGATGGACCCGGCTCGCCTGGGGAAGAAGTATTTCTCTCGCGTCCGTCCGGGAATCGGTGCGGTTTCGTCGACGCGATAAATAAGACCGCACCGCTGCAACGCGCGTGGCCTAATCGTTATGCGTTTGGATTTATAATATCCGCGACGTCGTTCGCGTTATTCACCGCGTCGTACGGTAGTCCGTAAAACTATCCCGCGTCTGTTTTTGTTTTGTTTTTTGTTTTTTTTTTTTCAAAATATTTCTTTCACAACAAGGGCGACGCGAGAAAGATGAGCCAATACGACATTCGCTATCGTTTCCATCGTGCTCTTTCGTTGCATCGTTGAAATTAAACGTGGTACAGCGGCATGACAGCCTCTCTCACGCTGAGATCAGTACCCCCAAGAATAAAGGGAAAGCTGTCATCGACTCGATTTTCCGAGACCCCAATTGTACGGAGACACGAACGCGGGGCTTGTGTAGAACTGCGACAGAAGTTCCGCCGCACATATTCGCGTGTATAAATCGACACGACGGGACTCGACCGCTGCAGTGACACCACTGAGGACGGATCGCATTCTCTCTCAAACCGAAACGAAAATAGGTGACGATCTAGACGTCCAGTTTGGCCGCGATCGAACCGGGCTTGCGTTGCGAGGCGCGGTTAATCCGTGTCACGACGACTGCCGCCGCGCGAGCTTTCGACGTCGTGTTTGTATCGTTCGTGAAATAACATAAACAGAGGCCGGGAGAGGCCTGGGAGAGCGGACGGGTGTCACGTCGCACAGGCTCGCGCCTTCGGGCCTGAGGAATTAGTAGGAGTCAGCAGCATTCAAAGCCGCGGCAAGGAGTTTCGGCATTTCGAACGCGTATTATGAAATGCGGCCGTACCTATAACGCATAAATGAGAATTCGCGACCGCGAGACCACTTAACCGGAATTGGAGAAATCTTTGTCGAGAGAAATTTCTACCCTACTCTAAAAGCTGCATTCGCGCGTTGCACCGCGGCTATATAGAGGATTTGTAATTTCCTTCCTCCTCTGGGATGTGAACGGACGAGACTACGTCGAACAGAAGGAGAGTTTTGTTCAGAGGGGGATGATTTCGACAAAAAGAAAGTAATTACTTATCGCGATTGTCCACCCGTGAGATGCGATTATGGATTTCTTCGATTTCGACTGGGTATTCGATTCGGACTATCTAACACATCCTAGCTATAGGATCGCATTTTTCTTGCGTTATCACCACGGCTGTGATTTCGCTTTCCTTCTTTTCTTCTTTCCTCTCGGATTCCCCCTCTCCCTCCCAGATTCACGCGCGGAATCTCGTATCGATGAAACATTTCACGGGGCGTAAATTAATGGCTCGCGGCGCGCGATACAAACGATCGCTAATAATTCTCTTGTTCTCCGCTTTGCTTATGCTCTCGCCTGCCAAACAATACCGAGTTATAAAGTGGCGCGAGCCACCGGGTGTCTCATAAATCGGGCTCTGATTTAGAGAGGACCTCCGAGGACTCTGAATCAGCCACGCGCTAGATTCATCGATGAAAAGGGTTTCCCGTGTTGTTGAGAATCGGTGTGAGTGATTATGCGTTTATCGAGGGATTCGGGGAGAGGTTTTTCTTTCCTGTTATTTCGATCTCGTATTGTTCGAGTGATGGAAACTGGAAGAGTGATGAATAATCCCCCCCCCCCTCTCTCTCTCTCTCTCTTTTTCTTCAAAGGAAGAATGAATCCGCTGGTAGCCGACTTATGTCGGTATGTCGCCGATCGTCGACGGATCATTCTCTTTTAATTCTTTCGTCAAATCCGAAAACCCCTTTGTATTGCTTATGCATTCCCTGATCTCTTTGTGGCACGCGACAGGGAAAGTGTTCGTATATGTTTACGTTCGGGTGGTGACGCGCGATCTGACCTCTGTTTTTTCACCGCGTCGTTACGAAACTTTACCCGTGCATATAGTGGCATCGAAGGCGCATTATAAGCACGAAATTGATGAAATAATGGGAAAAATAAATGTATATCGCAATTATACTTGGTATGATCGTTAAATCGATTTCTTGAGAGAAGTATGAGAGTTATCGGTGATTTCCTTATACCTAACACTGTTTACATCTCGACGTCCCTTTGAGATTTGCTCGACAAATCTATGATTTTCGGAATCAAGGCAAAAAAAACATGTAAGATAAGATGGTCGAGAATTCGATTTCAGCGATGATTTCTGTTTTTGCGAAAAATTTAAAAAAATATCGAGCCATTTTCGCATAAAATCGAAATTTTTAGAATCAAACTCTAGACCATCCGAAAATAATGGATTTATCGAGAAAATTTCAAAGCAACATTGAGGATATCGTCGATTTTAGGGGGGGGGGGGGAAGAGGGGAGTAATTGTTACGAACATAAAATCACTCTGATACCTTATATTTCCTTTAGAATATCGACTCAATAAGCGTATTTATCATAATCAGTGTGAGAAAATACACAAGATGGAATGGTCCAGCGAGCAAAATTCCAGAGATCTACATTTTCGCCAGAATATCAAGGCCTCTTAGCGTTTTTTCAATTTTTCGCAAGAAGCAAACTCTCTGAAATCGATCACAGGATCATCCCATCTTGTGCGTTTTTTTTGTGCTGGTTACGAAAATCACTATTACCAAGTCTCAATCTCAAAGGAAATATGAGATATCGGCGGTTCAATGTACGAAAACATTGTTTCTCCACAAAAAATCATCGATGTCTCGACGTACCGATCTCTTTACACTGATTCGACGGAAACAGAGAGCGCGGTCCTTTCGTCGTGAACTATCCTGCGCAAATTTTCTCGCCCTTCCGATCCTGCTCCAAAATCACGATCATCCCCCACAAATACCTAGGTGGCGTTCAAAAGTGCATTTATTTGGCTTGCACTCGAGAGGCAAGGATTTTTTGATTGAGTCGTTTCTGGGAAAGCGGTGTCTCAAAAGTGATGCACAACTTTCTCTGCTTGGCGTATAGGTACACAGAGAGGGTGCGGAGCATCGCCTATCATTAGTCCGTTTATTTTTTCGGTTTCTTGCACTCCGCGCTGCAGTGTAAACATAAACGCGCGTATACGAGCGATGCCCGAGCGTACGAACCGCATATCCGAGTGTAGCAGTTCGCCTCGTGTAACGGATGTCAACTCGACCGAAGCTCCGAATCCTCCCTTCTCTGTCCTCGGAGATTATTCAAATTATTCATTCGCTTCTCCTCCTTTTTTGGAAGTTTAGAAGGCGCACCTCGATAATAAAAACGAAATTGAAGCTGCAGAATCGTGTTTCTCCGTATCTAGAGACTACAGAGATCATGTGCCAGTTACCCTCAGACCTTTTAGAAATGCACACCACCCCTCAAAGACACAATACAGTTATCCTTCCTCTTCCCCGCGCTCTCCCATTCTATTCTATTTTTCCATCTCGCGCATTCCATTTTTCCAGATCAACGCGAAAGAGCAAGCGAAGAACTGATTCCCCGAAACTTCAATGAATCCAAAAATACTCGTTCGAGACCTTTGCCTCTTCGTAAAAAAAAAAAATCCGTCGCGGCGGGAAGGGCGAATTCCCGCGAGCGGTGAATATTCGTGCATCCCTTAATTGACGTTTTGTATCGCGCGGCGTTTCCGGATTGCTCGCCCGCGCGAGAAAGAAAGGGGCTCGATGCTCGGGGAAAAAACGCATTCCGAGGAATCTGACTTTCCTTGTGGGCCACACGCACTCCGCTGCGAACGAGAAACGCTGTCTTTCTCTCTCTCTTTCTCTCTCTCTCTCTCTCTCTCCACAACGCGCAGAGACACGACGGACACAGGGATGTCTCTTCTTTATACGCCCCAGTAGGGATCTAGTGCGTTTACTCGCATGCGGGTCGCGCGAGGGAGACGAGGAGAGAGAGAGAGAGAGAGAGAGAGAGAGAGAGAGAGAAGGGAGACAGTTTCGGGTTGCCGTTGGGTCGGGTCGGGGGTTAGTTTTTACACTAATTAGTCACCGGGGCTCTTCTGGCTGTCAAACATTGAGACCGCCCCCCGCCGTGCTCCTTCCTTCTCGAATCTGCCCTCACGTGTGCGCACGCGTGCTTTCTTCTGCTTCGTCTTCTTCGTTCACCACGTTTCCGTCGCGAGTCTTGACTTTTCTCTTCGATAGCTCTGCAACGGGTCGGGGGTGGGATATCGCGCGAGCGATGCTCTCGCTTGATTCTCGCGCGCGGCGAGATATTTCTCCTCGAAAATGAAAACCCCTCGACCACGCTCACCGTCTCCGATCTCTTCGCTTTCAGATCATCCTGAACTCGATGCATCGTTACCAGCCCAGGTGCCACGTGGTGGTGGCACCCTCACCGCCCGGTTCCGCCCCCGATCCGCGAACCGAGAACTTCAAGACCTTCACGTTTCCGGAGACGCGATTCACCGCCGTCACCGCCTACCAGAACCATCGGATCACGCAGCTGAAGATAGCCAGCAACCCCTTCGCGAAGGGCTTCAGGGACTGCGAGCCGGACGAGTGCGAGTCGCCCACTTCCGGCTCGCAGACGGTCACGCAGAATCCGGCCAAAAGGCCCGCCACGGGGAGCAACGTCCTGCCGAATTACGCGCCGGTCTCGTCGATACCGATCGCCTCGGGTATCCCCGGCATTCCGAATCAGGAGCACCAGTTTTACGGAACCAGCGCGAGCCACCACTGGGGCTATCCGGCCCATCAGACGGCGCACGTCAACTCGCCCCATTACGCCACGCATCCCCATCACGCGCATCCCGGGGCGCACGCCTCTCCGTTGTACGGACCGCGATAGTCTCCAGGTCGGCGAAGATGTTGCGGAGACCGCAGGGTGAGGAGAGGAGGAGGAGAAGAAGGACGCGATTTCCGTACACGTAGTACGATTAACCGCCATGAGTCGAGTCAGTCCCGAGAGAGAAGCGTGGACGTGTCGAGAGTACTCGAAGAATATCGAAATCCAAGCCAAATATCGTCGAATCGATGCCAAAGCGAGATTACCAAAAAGAATAAGGAGGAGAAGGAGCATCAACGCAATCTCTAATATTATTATACAAAACGATCAATTTTAGTGCCTTCGCTAGAGAGAGAGAGAGAGAGAGAGCGAGCCTAAAGTAGCACGCGTAAGTATAGTATACCTATAACACACACACACACATTACACCACATATTATTTTTAATCGAGCGAGTAGAACTGCTTAGTCGCGATGAAACGAGGGGGAAGAAAATTTGCGAGAATCAGGGCGCTGAGAAGCTGCGCGACACGGGGGTCCGTGGGAACCCCACTGACCGTGGAAGCGGTCAAAGGGCAAAAGTATTTTAGATTAGTGCGCTAGGTATCGTAATTTCGTAGGAACGCGGTCGTCCCGGTTCAAAGCAGAGCGCTTCGAGAAACAAAGTGCCTTTTGTAGCTGAGCAGAGTGTCTATTTATATAGGGTGTTCTCAAATGCCAAACGAGCTTTGACGCGCTCGAGCCAAGACGAGAATGTAAACGTGCCGTGACACCCCCCGAGACCGCGCTAAGTGCCTTAATAAATTATACTCGAGTATTGCGCTATTATATTTTAGCCTAGAGTTTACACTCGTTATAAGATTAAGCATCGACTTTGTATAACGAGCGGCGAGAGAGCGCGGAGCACTGTATTATATTTTAACGTCCAACTACACGCGTGAGAGTCATCGACAAATATATCGGTATGCGTATTGCGATTGCGATTCGATCGATTTCGTTTGTAACCCTCCTTTCTCTCCGTCATTCGCGAAACTCCTGTCCGAGATCCCTTTCGCCCTGCAGGACGTCGAGTTCGATCGTTCGTGCGCGACGACATTGTAATCGTATAAATAGCTTCGGCGTTTCGTTGCGCGCCAAGTATAGAATTCGGCTCGCTCGACCCGTATCTACCGATTTACGGTGTTTTCGGCGAGCGATGTAAAAGATATCGACGCTTTCTCTCTTCAACGGGGGATATTTTTTCACGCTTCCTGTGAAATTCGTCTGTAGCTATGTGACGGCGAGATAATTTATCTCCTCTACTCCTCTTTCCAGATATGTATATTCCTCATCTCCTTCTGTCCTCTCATTTGAATCCAGCAAAGACGCACGAACACGTCGCCGTGGGGAGAAAGAGGAAAAGAGAAGGATCATCCTGCAGCGCAGCGGTGCAACGGTGTGAAACGAGCCATCAGGCAGCCGTCAGTCGCGCGAACGAGCGCTCTCGAAAGGATCGACGATGCGATCAGGTACCTACGCGCGGGAGAGGATCGAATTTTGACTAGGTATCGTTTCGGGGACACACGACGCTCCGTCGAAAAAGAAACGACAGACTCGCCTTCTATTCTAACGGAGCGGAAAGGAAACATGCATCCTATATAACCGGAGTTCGACATCGGAGTTTAGGGACACGCGGTTCGCTGGTCCACGGACGAACGGACGGGTCGTGATTGATGCGCGTGCGAAGAACGACGCTGTGTAAACATATTAGCGTCCCGACGCCCGCGCTCCCTTCCCTCGCGACGACGCTTAGCGTCCTTAATGACCCTCTCGTAGGTAGAGCAACGCGTCGTCGAGACGCTCGCGAGAGAGTTTCTTCTCGCAGAGTGGTTGCTGTGAATTCGTTAAAAATTCCGAAAAAACGGCAACAAGAAGAAGATGAAACATGTCGAGGAGCTCGACAAAATGATAATTCTTGACCGACATTCGATCCGGTGCAACTTTTGATCGAAACGAATCTTCGTTGCCGACAGTGTCGAGCATCCCTGCGTTGATCCTTATAAAATCCTACAGGATTACCTGCACACAAATCCTTATGAAAAAATACCATGTGTATTTCGAACAACGATTTCAGATAGGTAGACCACCCTTTCGAATTTGAGAAGAATAAATCGGAACATGTGTGTGGGATTTTACGCGTATTTGTATAGGATCGATACAAGTAAAATCGCGTTGAAATGAATGCTGTTCTATTGATAATAATAACCAATTGGCTGATATAAACGCCATTTTATTGGTAATAGAACGGCATTGATCTTTATGGGATTTTCTTTGTTTCAATACATGGCATGGAATTCAATAAATTTCGATTTGTTCCTCTCAGATTTTCACGGGTGGATTGTATTTGGAACTACTGTTTCAAATATGTACATATCGTATTTCCGTAAGAAATTGCATGGAATTTCTACAGGATTTTATATGAGAGAATCCATGGATTTGTCTACCACAGGGACGATTACCGCACGCGCGCGAGTCGAGAGTCGAGTTGCCGCTACGAGACGAAGAGTCATGCGCAACGTGTGTGTGTGTGCGCGCGCGTGCGTCACAATGCAGTTCGCCCGTTTTATTTTAACGTCCAGAAAGCGTGTCGTTTTACCAGAGCCGAACTACAGAGATGCCGAGCGTCTCGGCGGTGCGTGACGGCGCTGGTAATAAACCACCAGCCATCCTATCGCGTATTCTTTCATCTTTCGTATACCTATACCGAACTGAGAACTTGCCGCGGGCGCCTCGAGTTGCACGAAAGCCGTTTCGCGGCAGTGTGTGTGGACGTAGTAGATACTCGCTGCATTCTCGTGCACGTGCAAACGTAGGTACATATTTATATGCATTTCCGAAGGACGTTTTATTCCGCACGCCAAAAGTCTCGTCGCTATCGAGACACGATCGAATTTCATTCATCGGTGTAGCGCCTCGACGATTGGAAATATATGTAATTTGGAAAAAAAATACTCGCGCCCCATCGTCCTCGCGCGGGGTCACGCGACGCTTTTCCGAAAAGCTCAGCCGCGGGCACGCACGTGCGCGTGCAGACGTCGCGCGAGAACCTTGGTGGCCGGCACGGGGGCACGCGCGGAACTCCAGCAGCCAAGGAAGATTCACCGAGCGGGGCTCGTAAACGCGAAACATAAAAGATTTCCAGGGGTCACGTGGCGTGCGTTGCGGTTTTCGGACAGGGGGGGGGGGGTGGACACTTTATACTCGCGCGCACGAGGGGCCCACCCTTGCGGATCGGATCGTAGAAACGCGCAGCTTCCTACGCCGGGCGCGAGGACGAGTCTGGAATCTTTCACCCCGAGTCGTTAAGACGAACGGGGGGCGGCCCACCCATCCGTGCAGGCCGAGATAGATATATGTATACCCTCTGCACTCGAAGTGGGAGGGCGGAGGGAAACGTTCCGCACGCGATTCACGAGCCTACAAATCGCCGAATTCGAGTGGCGGTGGTTTGGAGGGGACGACCTTGGCACCCTCGCCCCGCTGTAATCGGATACTCGAGGAATCCCGACGGCTCGAGTCTTTCGTTTCGGGTGGCACGAGCTACGTATACGGTGGTCGCTTCACCCCCTTGATCATTTATTGCTTCGCATCATCACGAGCGCTGTGCCACGATTTTCTGACAATTCAACGCTCGCGGTAATAAGGAGATGGAGAAAAGTTCAGCGGGGAATTCGACGATGTGCGAACGTCCATCGTTGATCGAGGTATACGCGACACGGAAAGAAGACCGATAGGTAGGTACCTACCTGTTGATTCAACTAACTGTATCTCAACGACAGAAAAGGTAGACGTGACGGTTTTTGGAGGTTTTCACTGTGCCAAAGAACAATTTCTCCTTGGAAACCGATAGATCGTAGTGTCGAGCATCACGATCGGATGTTTTCAAAAGAAAAAAAAATTATCGTATACGCGGCCCACATACCTACTGTTGAAACATCCGAAAACCCTCGTGCGTACCTCTTCAATTGGTATCCCCCACTCGAAAAATCGAGAGAGAGAGAGAGAGAGAGAGAGAGAGGAATTTGGCGAACGACGCCGTCGTCCGTCGAGGACAGTCATTTAGTAACAAAAAAGAGAGAGAGAGAGAAGAAAGGAAATGGAAACAAATAAATAAAAAGAATCGTCACGGGGAGAGCAGTCAAACTACGATAAATCTCTCTAATTTTCCGGTGGTAGCTTGTTGGTCGCGGATCAAAGACCGACAAATGAATCGCTCGAATAAAAATGCATCCTCGGCCCCTCCGGCGCCCGCGGCCCTGCTCGCGTACGGTCCCACGGGCCGTGAATCCGTCATCGCCGCCTACTACGGGAATACGTGGGCAACTTGGCTCTGGTGGCTTTTATAGTTTCCACGCCATCTGAGTAAACCTCGGTCGATGCCGCTATCCGCGCGTATGTATACGTATGTACGTATACGCGCGTGCTTTCTCGGCCCCGGGTAACGACGAGTTGATGTTTGGCATTTGTCTCCGCGCGCGATGGAGAGCCTTTCCCTTTCCCCGAAAGTCGTGTGCCTGCGACGCGGTTGCATCCACGAAATAATCGCGGTGTAGGTATAACGTATGTATGTATCGTACGGGCAAAACAAATTATAGGTACCTAGATACTATTTTCACGGATCGACTCGCAATTTTCTCACTTTCCCATCGATAATATCGATCCGATAAATACACCTACCGATACGATTTCAAAAATAGGTACATATAGTAGCAACACCGAGAAAACGTATGGCTGACATCCACAAAGTTTTTCAGGTTCCCCGACGTTTTCTCCTTTTTCACCACCGATCCAACTTCCCGATACAGTCCGCGCAGCTAAGTATCCACGAATTTACGAAGCAACGCTCGGAAAATGCAGGACAACACGGATTTTCCTCCGGAAGCGGAGAGCCTGTACCGTCGCTTCAGCTGAGAAACGATACGTCAGTCGCGCGCTTCCCGAATTGGATGTTGAATCCCCGGGGGCGCGAGGCGACCCCGGACGAATCCTACCTAAATGTATGTATAGGTACGTATACGACCCGACCGGAGGACCGCGACGAAACGCGTTTCCGAAGCGGTCCCGTCGCTATTTAACGTACGTCGCCGAGCGAATAGGCTGCAGGCGGCAAGCAAGAGAGAGAGAGAGAGAGGGGGAGGAGTTCATATCCTGCTACCCGTGGCGAGCGAACGTTGCCCGGACGCTTGAATATCGTCGCAATGACAGATTTACAGATTCCAGCCACCGCAAGCGCGTTTCTTCTTCGGTAGATTCTTTGAGCTGCGTACTCTACGCGCGCGGGCGCAAGATGCGCGCCTCTCCGGATGGCTTGAGTGCACGTCAAATCGCACCTCGAATGTTTACGCTCTACGCCTGGAGATTCCCCTTCCCCCCCCCCCTGCCTTCCTATCGTCCTCTACTCGCTTTGCGCTTTATTTAAACTTTAAGACCACGAGGAAATGCTGCCGGGCGCATTCGTGCCCCCCGTTAAGCAAAAATATCGTTCCGCGGCGAGCAGAAACTCGATTTGGACGCCTCTGACGCGCGCGGTTCGAAGGGACGAAAACGAGTTGCCGCTCGATGCGCGAACGCGTTTTCGTTCGCGGAACTCATCGGACACGTCCGTCGTCGCGCGCAACGTCGCGTCGGGGCTCTCCGGAGCTCCGTGTGCGAGGGACTCCCGTCGATCGTTCATATCGGCGACCGGTGTGTCAGGGTTCGCCGGAACCGGTGACCATGTGTACCGGAGGGGGGTGTGGCGAGAGGATTTATCGATGACTCGCGTGTCGCTGAATTCTGTATTCGTGACGTTTTCAAACAGGAGGTCGTAGCCGAAAGGGGTAGCGCCGAGTCACCGAATCGAGTGCAGGAAGAGGTAGAGATAACGCGAGGCATTCCGGCGGCGGAAAGAAACAAACTCGCGGAAGCGCGCGATACCGAAAAGGGATTGTCGACAATTCGCGAGAACGAGTACCCGGAGGACGAAGGTCTTCCCGTCGCCAGTGACGAGAGAGCAGCGATAATGGTCCGAGAAACGAGCGCGCGAACATGCGAGGAAGGAAGGAAGGTGTCCGTCGTCGCCGTCGATCGGGCCGAGTAAGTTCGGCGAACGAAGACAGACGCTACCCGGGAGCATCGCGAGTCACAAGAGAAGTTTACCTTACGTCGGCGTAAATAAGGGGAATGATCTTCACGATGTAGCCCTGGCCGAGGTTGACAGTGCCGAGAGGCGCGCGCGGTTCCGTTGGACCTTTCGCATCCCTTCGCCTGTACTCGCGGAACACCGTACGGCCGCGGCGTCGTGTCCGCGGACGTGCGTGAAACGCGGCCAACTTTAATTCCCGGTACTCTCGGGTTATCCGAAGTCGGTGGGTCGCACGCGCGTAGGTACGCAGGATCGCGTCAAGATCGACGTGGAAGGACGATCCGTTCGACGGCGCGCGACTGGTGACGGTGAACCAGGATATACGAGTAGGTACATACACACGTCGAGATACAGTGACGTGTCGAAATAATCGTGCTGTCACGAGAGCAACGAGGAAGGGTGAAACGATATCACGGTTGGCGACTGCAGTCGTGACATTCGAGCGCGGAACTCGAGATATCCGAATCGATCTTCGCATCGACTACACCATTTGTCGTCGGCGATAACGCGATTCTTAAATAACCGTGAAAGTCACGCGCGGGGTGCGCACGTACTCGCGGGTCTCGACGGTTTGGGCGTGCAGTCGGCGCGCATATCCTATCTCGCCGCTGGAATCCTCATATGTCTGTCAGCGCGCCTCCCCAACACCTCCGGGCTCGGATCGCTTCGGTTTCAGCCAAGGCCCCAGCATCCGAGCACTATCCCACCCCACACTGCTCCGTACCAGCTCAAAATATCACCTCCCGCGGTAGTGGCCAGTGTACTTACAGGGCCGCGTGTCGCCGCGTGTGAAGGAGATAAGTACCTTTTTCGAGTTGCCCCGAACCGTCGATCGCTCGAGATGGAAAGATGTATCCGCGAAGAAATTGCGCGGTCATGTGTGGCGCGAGGTTGATTCGAATTCATTCGCTCCCGTGCGTTCACCCACAGATTCGATACCGCACCGGAGAGTTTTCGAATTTGAAAGGATGTCTGCCGGATTGTCTACCGCTGCCAGTGTGCGATCCGGGGCATCGTCTTTTTTCAATCGTTCCGAAAGACTCAACTTTCCACCCGAAGATCGAGAGAGAGTCGTGGGGGGTACATATTTTTCGGAACGGGGTAATCGATATTCAAAGAAATCCTATATTTTTCGCGTACCCCCTACAGGTGTCGAGGAGGCGCCCGTATACGAGATGCATATCATCATTCGGCCGGCTCAGTCAAGAAGTCGTTGATACGCTGGCAAACGCTAGGATAAAAAGATGGATGCGCCAACCTCGCGCGTCATGTTGGCGAATCAATCTGAGAAGTTTCCGAATACCACGAGGAAACTTCCAAAGATCAGAGTTGATGTCACGAACAATCAATAAAACTTACCCCCGAGACGCTCCTGTGGACGGCTCTCGAGGTGAAACCTCAAATTTCCATCGCATCTGCAAATCCTCCTTCCCGGCTCCATACCGCGCATCGGTACGACGAGTTATCCATTTCGCGGTTGCTCGAGTCAACGTTGACACTCACCGAAATCATTTTTCGCGGACCGAAGTGACTCGTCGACGACGAGTTCTCGCGCGACGAAACACGATCAAAATCGCTCCAGGATATTCTCATACTAGGGGTATAGGTACCTAGATATCGGCGACACCGAAATTGCGGGCGCCGTTCCCAGCAGCACCTCGAACGCGGCTGTTATCAACTTTTGTGCACTCTCTCTCTCTCTCTCTCTCTCTCTCTCTCTCTCTCTCTCTCTCTCTCTCTCTCTCTCTCTCTCTCTCTCTCTCTCTCTCTCTCTCTCTCTCTCTCTCTCTCTCTCTCTCTCTCTCTCTCTCTCTCTCTCTCTCTCTCTCTCTCTCTCTCTCTCTCTCTCTCTCTCTCTCTCTCTCTCTCTCTCTCTCTCTCTCTGACGCGCTCGAGAACCCCCGCGGAGCTGCGTTTTGTACGTATGATCTTCGTTCGCGATACAAGCGCGTTAGGTGAAAACTACCGTTTTATCTCGGCGCGTGATTTCTCGCATTGTTTGCAATCGAAGTTGTTCCATTTTTTCAAACTGTCCACTGGTAGACTGGTAAAGAAGGATCACGGAAAATGTGAAATACCGAGCGAAATGACCGCGCGATGACGCCACCGAACGCTGGCGTAGAACTGGCAGCTGAACCGATCAGTGACTTTTTCCCAACCTCACTTCGCGAATCTACGTCGAATAAACGAAATAAACGAATTACTGCACGACTGAATTTTTTTTCTCCGAGATCACCACACTGAAGTGTCGCCAAATTTATTCAAACTCACGTGAAATCGCGATATTCGTCTGAATGGATAATTATCTAATTTGTCAGCGAGCAATGATACGTTTCATCGTCGACTGCTTTTGATCCGACGTGCAAGTTATTCGAAAATTTGGCAGTTCTCTAAAATTCGTGATTTTAAATAACGTGCGTTTTCGAGGGGATAAATAAATACACGAGCAGTTGAGCGACGAAAAACGAGACGCAACATAACCTAGTCCAAAGGGTATGGCCGGATAAGCACATATTGCATGAAAAGTGCTCCCGCTTGAATTTTTTCCCCATTCAGGTATATTTTGTGTTTATATAGGTATAAGTAAGCTCTCTGTAAAATTTTAGATCAAAATATTGATTTTATCAAAAGTTGTCGTCAAAAAGCCAAAAAACGAAAATATTTCTTATCTCGAGAACTACTCGACCGATTTCGCACGGTAAAGTATAATGTGTTCTGCACCGTCGTGTACTTACTGTGAATCAATATTTTGATTTACAAATTTACAGAGAGTTTACTCTTATACCTATACCTATAAATACAAAATATACCTGAATATGGGAAACAAATTGAAGCGGGGTAACTTTTCATATGTTTATCCGGCTTATACCTTTTGTGCGTCAAAAATGTAGAGACCCCGCGTTACCTCGTCGATCGACTTTTGCAAGTGAATCTGTAAACGGAGTATATTGGCAAAGAGACGACTTCCGCGGTAATGTGCTCCCCGATGGATTCCCCCGGATCGCAGGCTCTAGAGGCGGCACGGAACATGAAGGACTTGTCGGTTTTTAAAAAGCCCGTCGGGGTGGCCAAGAGGAGCAAGAGTTTCCGAGCAAAAATCCTGGACGAAGACACCTACATCGACAAAATGGGGGAGATCATACAAAGAGACTTCTTCCCACACTTGGAGAAGCTTCAGGCCCAAAACGAATATCTAGACGCGTTGGAACAAAACGATGTTAAGAGAATGCGAGAGCTCTACGCCAAGTACAGTTCGGGGAGACCGGATACGGAGAGACTCGCGAGTCCGGCTACTTTCGAGACGCCCCTTCACGGTGCGGAAACGGATAACGACACACCCAGGCTCGACGCGTCCGCGAGACAACCGGAGGTGGACCCGACGAGGGGGGAGAAGGAGGAGGAGAAGGATACCGAACGGAAGATGGGCCTGGACGCGTTTCTGAGTACTCACACCAGCGAAGATAACGCAAATTTCGAAGAGATGATGATAGAGGCGGAGAAGCGCCACCGATTAAAATATTCTTGGCTCTACGAGGCGGATGATCGCTCCGAGACTCTCGCGATCCAGAGGAACGAGGAGGCTCCGCTGGCTCTCGGGGCGGGGGTCGGCAAAGCCGAAGGATCGAACGGCTGGAGTTACAAGAACAAGAATTACATCATGTATGTTCCGGACGGCGTGGCACTTACGCCGGAAGAGAGAATAGACTTGGCCAAGCGAAGGCAACAAGTGACGCACGACAATACGAGATTGAAGATCAATCCGTTCGACGAGCGGCAAAACAAGGAAACGATCAACGAGCTGGCGAAATCGCAGTCGAAAGCGAACGACGGCAAGATCGGCGTCGACGGCAAAGAGGTCGTTCGAAACGCGACCCCGAGGGTCGCCGGATTCAGTTTTGTCGCGACCCCCAGTCCCCGCCCTGGCGAGTGCGAAAGTCCCTTGATGACGTGGGGTCAAATAGAAGGCACGCCCTTCCGACTGGACGGAGGCGATACGCCACTACTGAGAACGAGCCAAGGACCGTCCTTCCGAATGGCCGAACCGCCGAAGAGGGAGAAAATCGCGCTGCGATTAGCGGAGAAAGCCGGCGAGAGGCACAGGGACAGGAAGAATAAAGCGTTGGAAGTGGCGCGAAGATCCTTGGCGACGTGAGTTATCATTCGGATTCGCGTTCAATTTCTACGAGACCGCGGTTCGCTTTCATTTGGTTGTGCTTCGCAGGCCTTCGCCGAGATCTCATATGGACCGATTGAATACGATGTCTCCCGCGGCCAGGAGATTGGCAACTCAGAAACTCAAACTCGCAGCCACCCCGAGCCCCCGGAGGGTACTCTCTTCGAGGACGCCTTCCATCGGCATCCGAACACCTCGTACACCTCGACCGGCCACCCCGGATGACAGTCCGAGGAGCCCGAGTTCCGACTCGGCAGAGAAGCCGCCAGCTCTGGGACCCGTTTTAACCGATAATTTACTCAATCTGCCGCTGCAGCGACAAAGGGCTGCAGATTTTTTCAACAACTGAGCCGGCGATTCTCTGGCTCGGATTTGTACCAAAGTGTCGTTTCGAGAAAAGTGCATCCGGTTGTCGTCATTTGCTTTCAAAAAATGTTACAATTTTGTACGGCCGTGACTGTCTCGCGTGGGAGTGGCGATTATGGTGAATAAAGATACCGATCACAGAGTCGGGGCGCGGTGTTGTTTCGTTCTCCGAATCCTCGATAGTGAGTCAAATAACCACGGCGCGCCGTGCCGCCTGTCATTCACGCGGCGTTGGAAAATTACGAAATACGCGCCAGCGTCCCGTGATCTTGTTTGTCGCGTTGCCTCAGGATCGGGATGCCCGATCAGGCCCGCGAAATATGCGGTAAGCTGTCGTACCGAATTTTCTCGGCGGAATCGCGATCGAATTTTGGAAAAGTTCCCCTAACTCTTATTTCTGCACGAAATTTGAGGTCTCCCGAAGCTGTCTGGGAATTTCAGTATCCTCATCCATACTTTCGATCTATCTACGCGTAAAATAAGTGTCTACCTACCCTCACGTTTGAACCGCGCGTTCGGTGAGGATGGAGCGCTCAGTCTGGTTGCGCCACCCGCCGCGGTGCGGCGCCGAAGTCCGGAGTGGCACGACATTCGAACTCGGGGAATTACCGACACGGCGGACACGGCGCACACATCGTTGCGATAATTCATTTTCCTTGAACGCAAAAGTGTTTATCATTGCTACACATTTTCGAAGGTTCAGGCAAAGGAAAAATTATTCCCTTGCGCGATGCATTTTTCCTTTCTTTTTTCCTACCAAGTCCAGCGCGGCCTTCAGGCGAATCTTTTTGCCAGAGGTGCCACAGCACTGCCTCTCCCCCTCTCGATATAATTATTTTGCCTAGGCGACTGTTCGCGTTTCGAAAGTGACGAAAAATTGGAAACACGAAGAAGATAGTCTCGCATTAATGTACAAGTTTCGTTCGCCTCTGGCCAAATTCCCATTCCATTGGTGCTTTCAAACAACGTAAATTGGCTCCCGCGAAGTTTTTCGAATCAGCATGCTTTGTGTTTCACGGAAGTTGTACCAGGCCGCGAGGAAGAATTGTCGGGAGATGTATACAAAGGCAGTTTGCAAGACTCGAGCCATGAAAGCAGTTCTCTTGACGATCCTACTCCTCGCTGTGCAGGTGAGTGCGTCTGATTTTCCTAGTTTGAGCATATTCGAGCGTCAGAACAATTCCGAGCGATGATATCGAAACTGTCCGTGTAAATCATCATTTGACAGACTAAGGGCCGGTTTTACCAACAGGTATAAACGCGGTATAGGGCTATACTGAGAATAACCATAAGGCTTATTGCTGGTTATTCTCAGCATAGCGCTATACCGCGTTTTTATACCGTGTTGGTAAAACCGGCCCTAATACGCGTTTATGTAAGAATATCCGAATAGCTGTACATTCGATCCAGATTGATGACTCTAAATATAACGAGGTCGATGAGAAGGAAGTTTCAGGATACGTTTCGTCGTTCCCATTGTCGCTCAATCTTGCGATATCATGGGAAATTATTCTATAAATTAATACAGCTTCGTGTTTCCCCTCCAGGAAGGTGAAAACATTCGCGTGGGCCTCATGAATGGGAACGTGAGGTACAGAGGGTCCAACGTACGAATCGGAGATGTCGTTACCAATTTTGCCCTCGTCGTGAACATCTATCCGAGGTCAAAACACGATGAAGGGGAGAAGCTGGAACCCACTGTGATTCGCGATAAGCAGCGATCGAAATCGAAGTTCAAGATTAGATTTAGATGAACTGCACAGTGTCTGGATACAGTCAGTCCTCATCTGCACTTTTCGAGGGGAGCACGTGTACCTAAACTCCGAATTATATATAGGATAAGGTGCGCGATTGTGTAAATAATAAAATAATTATCGCAGAAAAAAACTTGGGAAGAAGATTACTTTTCGATAATTCAACCTTCCTTCCTTCCGCTCCGCAGATCGTCTGTATATTGTGATACTTATCATAATATGCTACCGATAAAACTCTCCCCAAGAAAGATTTGCTCCCGCCCCTCCCCCACGGTCCAGACACCCTTCCCTCATCCCCCAACACTCGACGTAATATTTAAGCGCTCTCTTCTACCGTATTTAAAGGAGCGCGTAGATGTCTCTGACGTTTTTCTATCACCTCGTTATTCTGCCATCGCGTGTGAGATCGTAAGATTTTTAACACTTATCCCCCCTCTTCTTCTTCTTTTCCACGAACGATAAGCGATAGAGTTTCTCGATATTCCCGTTCGCCTTTGAAATCCTTCGCCGTCGAAGGAACCTTCGTATCGCACCTTCGTCCTCGTCTCGCACCAGTTCCCCGGAACGCCGCGGCAGGATTCACCGACCCACTTGAATCGCCGATACCGGACGCCCCGTCCCGTTCCGGTATACCCACCTTCCTCCATGCGCCACCGTCGCGCCCGTAAGAGTCTCTCTTTCCTTCCAGTGACGCAATCACAACGCAGTCCAGTCTCAGCTCTCCTTCTCGTCCGCAGTATTCCGCCAGCTCCATCCGTATTTACGCGCGAGAGGGAAAACATTTCCTCGAACCGAACGTCGATCGGAGGAATCTCGAGCGCTCAGCCGCCGACGACTGTTGCGCCGAAAGGAAGATCGTAGGCGGAAGTGCAGACGCGCGCGCGATGTTATTTGTCAACCACGAGCGACGATTCCGGCAACGCGGTGACAACGAAACCGGTCACCCGGTCGCGGCCCAGACGTTTACGCGATTTCGCAATAGCGCGTCGCGAAAAAGCCGATTGTTTACGATAAGCATTGCCGCTACTCGGAGGTATAAGTATGACCGACGCCCGCCACTCGAGGGACACACACGCGTAATTTTAAGGAGACAGAAACGGCTCGACACCTCACGGAAGTCATGAAGACTTCTCAGATCATCAGCCTGGGCGTCGCCCTCATTCTGACACTGCAATCGGCCACGGCGGAGCGCAGCTGCAACTGCGGCTTGGGAGGCGGCACCAGTGTCTGCGGCGGCGGCGGCGGCAGCGGCAGCGGCAGCGGCGATTTCGTCGTCAAGGCGGCGAGACCCGTGAGACCGGCGCACTTCGCGTCGCCCCTCGCGATCAACGAGGCCTCGGCGGCGAAGGCCGCGATCGCCGGTCCCGAGGGATGCAACGACATCTCGTCTCCCGGCGGCAAGTCGCGCGGTTTGGACGGCGGCTTGAGCGCGCAGCAACTGATGAACTTGGGATCCGGTGCCAGAGTTGCTCCCAGGTAAATGCGCTCGGTTCGCCCGAAGGCGTGTTGAGCTGGACTCGCGAAGTCGCGCGCGTGCACTCGCGCATACTGACCTCTCTCTCTCTCCCTCTCTCGTTTGTTCATACAGATTCTCGCCGATCGGTGACCTGTGCGGTCTGAACTCGGGTTCGCCGCGATCCTCCGCGGCGGTCATCCCCGCGTTAGCGCCGCGACCTCGATGCAACGTGTGCGGCTTGGTCGGTTCGAGCTGCGGCATCGACGGCATCGGCGGCAACGGCGGCAGTTCCGTCACGGGCAGAGGTCTCGACGGCATCAGCCTGAGCGGCGGTGTCTGCGCCGAATGCGAGGCACGATTGGCGGCGGCCGAAGCCGCGGCTTCGGCTGGCGGTTACGGCGGTGCCCTGTCCAGGTCCCTCGCTGCTTCGCGCCACTTCAACAGCCTCGGCTCCAATTACAATAACTTGAACGCTTTCGATCAGGAGGACGACGGTACGGTGTGCCTCCTCGCTAGTGCCTCGCCGTAGGCTTCGCGAGAAGCCGAGGCGCGAGGCATGCGGGCTGGCTATACAGTGGGTTCGATCTTCCAGGTATGTCGTTCGACGAGCAGGAGAGCATCTACAACGGGCAGCCCGTCCCGATCGCTCCCGCCGATGCGGTATCCCTGTCTCTCGCCTACGGACTCGCCCAGCGCGCCGCCAAGATCATCCCCGAGGAGAAGCTCAACTTCGGGCCCAACAGGCTCCCCGCCGACGGTCGCGTCCAGCCTAAATCCATCCCCGACGTACCCGAGGAGCGACTCCTCAACGTCGACAAGCCCATCGTCGAGCTGAAGGCGCCGAGGAACCTGGGCGGTCACGGCGGAGCCCACGGCAGCGGAGCATGTTCTTCCGACGACGATCTCGCCGAGCAGGAGCTCGTCGAGCAGCAGAGGTTGGAGTTGGAAGCGGAAGCCGAAGCCAGGTCCGCGGCGGCTCCCGGTGCATTCATCACTTACAGGTGATCATCGTCGAGTGCTCGCGCGGTTTTCACGTGAAATCGACCTTCGAATAACGCCTGCGACGTCTGCCCGTATCTCCTGTTTCAGCGATTTGGGATACGCCCCGATCGGACCCAGTAACAACCATTTCATCAACACCGTACCGGCGACGAGTTACTCCGGACCCGGATCCGCGCTCGGATCCGCGCCCGGATCCGCGTTCAGAGCCGCTCCCGGTTTCCCGGGTGAGAGCGAGTCTCCCTGCGGAGAACTGGGACCCCCCGCTCCCGGCTATCGCAGCGGAAGCGTCATCTTCGGTGACGACGACGCCGAGGACGGTGACTACGAAGGAGCCGCGAGCCTGGAGCAAGACGTGAGCTCCAGCGGCGAGGAAGGCGACTCCGAGCAATCGTCGACGTCGATCTTGGCGAGGTTGAGGGCCGTCGCGAACAAAGTCGTCGCCGGTCGTCACCACTCGCACCATCATCATGGTCATCACGGACACTCTTACTCCTCCTCCTCCTCCTGCGGATGTCAGCAATAAGCGCGCCACGCCTGACACCCTCTCAGACTGACTTTTCTTATTTGTTAAGCAGCGCCGACGTCGTCCCGCCGAGCGTGTAGAAACTAGTCTTCGCCCTTGTACCATGTGTCCCACCCTGACGAATAAAACGACAATGTGTTTCCTTATAAGCGATCGGTTTTCCATTCTTTTAAACCCCTTGCGATCAGCGCCGGGGAAAGAAGGACTTGTGTGTGTGCGCGGAAGGAGAGCGGGGTGACTGTCGCGGGGGGCCGCACCTCTCGAGTTCGCCGTTGAGAAACGGGAGGAGGATCGCGGCGGTTTGCGATTGCTGCGAGTTCCGGAATCTCGTACCGTCTCGTACTCTTGCCGGAGATCGAGTTCCGACTGAATCTGGTGGCCGCGGAAGTGCATTTTTAATCAGTGCACACACACACACACACACACACACATTATATCGCGATGAACGTATCCTCAGAGATCGATCGTCGATTGTCCCGTGCTCTTTCGTACTGGGGTTCCCTATCCCAATTCTCTTTTTCAATACCGCGATGATATATTTCAGAGGTGTGTCTCGAATCAATCGTGTGAAAAGAGTCTTCGTTATTTTTCTTCGACCACCGCAGCCAATTCAAAGGGCAAAGAGCATAACGATGGTTTTTCCACGTGCACCGACTCCGAAGCGATCCTGTGTTTCAACGATTCTCGTCGGCGATGCATCGATTCGCGTCATTCCAAAGGATCGCATACGTCGACGCTTCGAGCGAAAGCAGATGTTTTTCTCGAACCCATCCTCGTCCCAGCTCTCACCCGCACTCGATAAGGCTCCTCCTCGTTATCACGAAAAAAAAAAAAAAAAAAAAAAAAAGAAGCGCTGACGCGCGAATACTGATTCGCGAAGCTTCCCACACTACGCGCGAGCACAATTTCCCGCGTCGTACAGGGACGCTATTTCGACCATCTGCGAATGCTACGGCGGCGAAGCGTCGTGACGCAGAACCCACGTTCGCGCGCCCCGAGAGATATATGGCTTGTCTCCCGCTTCTGACTTTAAAGCGAGACGTCGTCGCGTCGTAAAAGCGTTCGGTCGGGAAGCGAGGGAGGACACAGGGGGAGAGTGCGTTGCGCTCGCCATATGGCGCAGCGCGCTGATCGCGATTTCGGGGAGACTCGCTTGATGTACCGTCGACAGCTACCCGTCGAAACTCCGGCTCGCTGGGATGCGCACGGGGATGCTGGAAAGATCGAGGCATCGAGTTTCCGGATCGAGGTTGCGAATGTTGGGTATACATACTAGATATCGGGGGAACCCCCTCGATGGAATCCTTCACGCGCGGGCCGAATGTAGCGGGTCCCATAGGGGCGAGAATGAAATCGAAACGCGCGCGCGCGCGCGCAGCCGACGAGATTTGCGTAATTCTCAGCTTCTCGAGAATCTCGTATCGGAAACGTACCGAAGAAAGATGCACCAGCCGGAAGCGAAACGTCGGAAGATAAACGCGTTTGCCGGAATTTCTCTGCAGATATATTCGGGGCGCGGGATATTTGCACGAGCTTCTCTCCGCGGGAGATCGGATCGCGTCCATCTGAAAGAATCGACTCAAGAGGGGTAGGAGGATGTCGAAGGAAAGGAATGCGCGTGGAATGTGTGTACGGCAATACCGTCGAAAAAAAAAACAAAACGATCGCATTCCAAGCGCCGAAGGTCACTCGCGCCGCCACAAAAGGAGGAAGCCTGCATTGAAACAAACGGAAAACCGCCTCCGCGCGGGCCATCGCGCTCGGTGTACACAGAATCGGAAGCGATAAACAGGCGCGTACACTCCGTTGCATAATTCGTCGGACGTGTACCGACGATTTTTGAAGCCCGCATCAAAACAGGAACAAGCCCCCGGCGATGCGTCTATAAGTAGAGCACGAGATGACCTCGGCCAGTTTTGGGTGAAAATTGGTCGTGTCATGAGGTTGTCGTGGAGTTGGGCCTTGCTGGCCTGGACAGTGGCGGTTGTCCGGGCGAATCGCGGCTGCGGCGAGTCCGCGTCGCGTCATCTGCGCGTCATGTCTTCGTCGTCGCTCGCGGCGCGGAGCGGCTCGGCCGACGCCGAGGACTGCGGCGCCGCCCTGAACGCCCTGGGTACGCCTTACTCCGGAGCCGAGGTCATCACCTACGGGGAGCCGTGTTCCTGCAGGCAGCAGTTGCCTTATTTGATTCAGGTAGGCCCGCGTACACATGGATCGTCGTCGTCGTCGTCGTCGTTCGTTCGCGACCTCGAAGAGAATCTTCGTACGCCTTGATCCGCGGAGATGGTCGCGACGGAAAGGCGATCTACACGCGTATATTCCACGCGACGGAGAACGAAAGAAAAGTAGTCTCGCGTGGAACACGAGATGTGACGGCCACTGATCGCGTCTCCTCACAGGTGCCCCAAGCGCCCGTGATCCAGGACTCGCCGCCGATCAAGAGTTACGGTTACAACGTGCAGCCGGAGAAACCGAGAGGACCGGACGGCTGCAATACCGGATTCGAGCTTCCCGTAAAGATTCAAGCTCCCCTCAACCCCCCCTCGCGATCGGGTCACGTCGATATCTTCGCCGGCAGGACTTATGGAGTTGACGTACAGGGTCCGGCCGCGTCGGGTCCCGCCGTACCGGTTAGACGTCAGTTCGATTTTGCCGTTCAGCATTCCGTTCCCGGTAGCGGCCCGAGATCGACGGGGTGAGTACTTGTTTTTTGTCTCTCTCTCTCTCTCTCTCTCTCTCTCTCTCTCTCTCTCTCTCTCTCTCTCTCTCTCTCTCTCTCTCTCTCTCTTTCTATCGATTAATTTCCATTTTAATCTGACCGCATTTCCGATCGTTTTCTCTCGTTGTTCAGCCCCGACTACTCAATCGATATACATCCGGGTGGTGCGGGTATCGGTTCCGGCCCAGGTAGCGGTTTCGGACCACTTCCCTATAAGGTGGAAGCTCCGCTGGTTCAGCACGGTCCCTCGTCCGCGCCTCTCCTGTCGGGACTGACCTCGAAGGTCGACAGGATTCTCATCCCCGCCTGCGACGTTGACGCGTGCCCCATCTGCGCGGAGAGTCCGACGATGGGCAGGAGCTTGAACAGCAACGCTCTAGGCAAAACCTGCACCTGTACCTGCGTGTGAGGGCGTTGAAATTGCTTCGCGGACGAGTACCTCCGTTCGAGAGTCCTTCCAAAGACGTTGCGACGAGTGCGAAAGATGTAGATAGTTTAGCAGTCTCGCGTTTTAGATAAATAAAATACGCCGTTGACGCGTGGTCATCGACTGCCGCTGATCGCTGAACGAAAAACCGGCGTGTCATCCCGCTTCGAACGTCTTCGACTCTGATGATTCGACGGTATTTTTCCCGCGGACATTTCCCTCCCGATCTTCAATCCCTTCCGAATCAGTTTAGGTTTCAATTGAAACAAAGAGGAGGAACTCGTTACTCATCGACGAAAAATTACGATCTCGCACCTTTGATCAGGTATCAGGGACGGCGCGATACCTATGTATGTACTGCACCGTTTGGGATCAGATTCGTCAGTTTGTCTCCCGTTAAGCGGGACACTCGCGGGACAATGCGCGAACAAACGTTATAAGGGATGTAGTAAATTCGAAGAAAGAAATTCCACGGAAGAGAGAGTGATCGACCACACCAACCTTCGTACCTCTGGTAGGAAATTCATCGGATGACGAACGAGACAGAAAGAGGAGGAAGAATTAGGCGGTAGGCGAAATCATCTCGGATGACTAACCAAAGATAACGTCCAACGTGCCACGAAAGACTCGAAGAGAGAGAGAGAGTACGTACCTCGGCACGTCAGGTTTAACCGAGCGGATGATAATCGCCTTGCCATTCCGTTCGTTAACCGTTGATCAGCACGGATTATTTTCTCCAGCTGGAAGGAACGTGATCTCTCTCTCTCTCTCTCTCTCTCTCTCTCTCTCTCTCTCGGCGCGTATCGAGTCTTCGCCACTCACGACTTCGCCAATATGCGGTTCCACGCGTAGCCGGTGGTATTCCGGTCTTTTGGTAGGTACAGCTCCGAACGCGTCAACGATATCAATCGAAATTAATCTCGCTCGGATCTGCTGAGCACAAAGGTCGCTATCGCTATGCCCCTGTTCGTTATCGCGATTGACTATCGCGACTGTTGTCGACTTCTCGCACGATTTTCGTGCCAAATCGCTATTTCTGCATCCCCGTTACGAGGTATATGAACCTGCCGGATAACCGGGAAAATCATTGGCCTCTCGGTTCGCAATGGGGAGAATAGCTCGAGCGGTTACCTTGTGCATCGCGATCTGTCTGACCGCCTCGCCGTGGGTCAGCAGTCAGCCGAGTTCGGCGGAGGTGCTGGAAGTTCGACGGAGAGATCCGAGATTTTTACGGCACCACCATCAACACCACGTCAATTATAAGGCGCTCCGCGGCGGGGGAGTGAGTCGATCCGGTTCGTTTTCCTCCGGAGGCCCCGGATACGGAGGCGGCTCCGCGTCCTTCGGTTACGGATACGACGGCTCGGGATCCTCCGCTGCCGGACACGAAATCTCGCCGTCCACCGGTCCCGGATATTTGAGCTACGCGGGCGGACCGAGAGGCTTTCCCAAAAATGGATACTCGAGCTTCGGCGGAAGTTATGGAGGCTCCGGTGGAAGTTACGGAAGTTACGGAGGCTTCGGAGACGGGGCTGTCGGAATTGCCGGAGAATACGCGGGCTCGAGATCCGGCGGTCAGCCTCCGATTTCCGGAGCGTCGGATGACGATTCATCGATCTACGGATCCGGATTGTCCGGCGGTGTTTCGGGAGGCTACGGATCTGGATTGTCCGACGGTGTTTCGGGAGACTACGGATCTGGATTGTCCGACGGTGTTTCGGGAGGCTACGGATCCGGTCTGTCCGGCGATGATTTGGGAAGCTCCGGACTCGGAGGAGGCTCAACGGGTGCGGCAGGAATATCACTGATTCAATCCAACATCTTCAACGCGCAGCCTGCGATCGACGGTCGTGGCTCCGGATACGGATTGCAGAGCAGTTCCTTGTCCAGCGGAAGAGCTCTATCTCACAGCGGGCCTTTGTTCCTCCCAAGCGCCGGACGTGCTACTTCTTCTTCTTCTTCTTCTTCTTTGTCTTCTTCTTCTTCCGGCAATTCGGGACTACCCGGAAATTCCATCTCTCCTAGTCGTCCCGGTCTTGGATCATCCAATAACGGAGGCTCCGGCTCCCCTCAAGACGATTCTTCGATCAACGATGACATAAGTTCGATGATCCAATCCATCATACAGTCCGTGGTAAATCAACTCTCGGCCCTGAGAAGTGGAAGTTCCTCGTTGGTAGGTTCGGGGCAATACGACGATGACGACGACATCGACATCGACGACAACGACGACGACGACGATGGCGATGACGACGTCCGCGGTGGTTCGTCGAGTTCGAATCGCTTTGCGGGCAACCTCGGCTCTGGTCGCGCAATATCGGGCGACAGCGGATCTCTCCTCGCAATCAGTCGCAATCTGATCTACGGCTTCGGAGCCAATGGAGCTATCTCCCCGAATTCGGCCGGATCGAGTTACAATCCGAACGGTAACGCACCAGGATACTCCTCGTACGCGACTTACGGGGCCATGTCACCCTCGTACGCCAATCCGAATTTGTATCCCGACCAGCAGGGATACTCGTCGGCGTCGACTTTCGGCGGTGCGACGGACTCGTATCCCTACTCCAGTGCGGATATACAGGCGCTGAAAGCCCAGAAGAATCAACTGGTACAGCAAGCTGTCAGCCTGCTGAATCAATTGAACTCTTCCCCGAACACCTCTCCGTCCGACTTGACGAACGTCATCGAGCAATTGGCGGGCAGCCTTCAGAATTATCCGTCGAACGACGGTTCCGTTTTGGCTCTGGAAGTCTCTCTCCTGAGGAATCTGGTGAACAGTCTTGCCGGACTGGTGTCCAGCGGCCAATCGACTATACCAAACGGCTACGGTTCGCCGCGAAGCGCCAATAGAGCGGCGAACGTCTGGCGCAAGAATCAGAAGAGGATCCTGAAGTCCAGTAAAAAGAGCGCGAAAGAAATTCTCCGAGGCTCGAGTCCGGGGAACGTCGGCGGTCAGAAAATCGCGCCGATGGCTCCCAAGAATTCGAAAGCGACGGCGCAGATGCTCACCCAGATGATTCCGGACTACTTCGACAGCGCGGTGGACAAGCTGCAGGATCGCGCGGGCCACGTCGAGGCGCACGGGCTGGAGCGATTGAACGATCTGTATCGGAAGACCGACAATGCGAATGTCGATCGCTCCCTGCTGACGGCGACTCAAAACGCGGTGGAGGAGCTTTCCGGGGGAATCAAGCAGCTCTCGGAAGGGTCCGCCAACATCATCGGCTACTTGCTGGACATGATCGCCGGCGATGGCTCGGATGACCGGTCTTCGAGTCAGGGTTCGTCCCCTTCGTCTTCCGGTAAGGCGCTGTCCCCTCGGTTCCCCCCCTATGGCGCGAACGGTCTCGCCTACTCTCAATCCGTTTCGGACAACTACGAGTACCGTCCCAATTACAACGGAGCTTACGGCTCCGCGTACGGCTCCGGTTTCGGTTACGGCCCCGGTCGAAGCGGTCAGCCCTCTCCGGACGTCGCTGCGAAACTGCAAAACTCCGTTCGCGATATCCTCACTGGCACTCAGACCTTGATAAACGCCCTGGCGAACGAGATCGCCAATATTCCCGCGTCGTCGATTCGGAGTGCACTGCAGTCGATGACTTCGGGTCTCAATTCGAGCCCGAGTTTCCCCGCGGGATCGGGCGATATCGTCACGACGGGCGACGGGGACGCCGCCGTCCAAGTGAGCTACTCCAGCGAGAGTAGCTCGAGCGAGAGCGACGACTCGTCCTCCTCTTCCGGTGGCGACTCTTTCGAGGATTACGCAGCCTGGGACGGAAGACCAAACTCCGCGGCGGGTCAGCCAATCGGTTCCGGTGGTTCCGCTCTCTCACCCTCTTCGGGTTCACCGGGACAACCCCTCGTCCAGGTGAACAGCGTCAACGGAGCGACGGTAGCCATCCAAGCCCCCGAAGCGATGGGCTCCGACGTTTACACCAACAACCCCAGTTACGGGAACAGGGCTCAATCATACGGATCGTCACCGCTCGGCGGTTCCCCATTGGAATCCGGCGACGGCCCTCAGTCGGGCGTCGGAGTGCCCGATACTCTCCAGATAAACAGTGCCCACGATACGAACGTACTGATCAATCCGTCCTGCGCCGACGGTAGCTCTCTCTCCTCCTCCTCCTCTTCCTCCTCCTCCTCCTCCTCCTCCTCCTCCTCCTCTTCCGATTACTCTTCCGGTAGGAGCGATGGAAGCCTATCGATTTCCTCCGGCGGCAATTACAGAGGCTACGACGTGAACCAAGACACGATCGACTACCCCGGGGTCGATGGATCGGCGGCGGGGGGGCATCCCGGTGTCGTCGGTGGAGGTGGTCAAGGATCGAGCCGCGCTCACCACATCAGCCATCATTATCGCAGCGGCGGCAGGGGCGGCGGCGCCAGGGGAGGCGGTCCCAGGTCTTACCGCGGCGGTGCCGGGGTCTCCCTGCCGAGGCAAAACGTACTGTCGGCCATCGGAAACGACGGCGTCAGAGCCGGAGACACGGTGGTGATAACCGGAAAGCGAGGCTCGACCTTCACCGGACGCATCGGCGGCTCCCTCGAGCCCGTGCAATTCCGCATAGTGAGATCGGTGTCGGAGACACCCTCGGAAGGTAAGATTTGGAGCATCACCACGAAAGATCTCTGCGAGACCGATTGCCTGGCGCTGGACCGCGAGGTGGATCTCGGGGGGGCGGAGACGACCACGTAGAGGACCCCCCCCCCACCCCCCTCATCCTGGATACGAGGGGGTGCGGAGTGCGTCTCTCCCGAGTTTCCCCGTACCGTCTTTTCCCTTTGTCGAATCTTTCCACTTCGACCGATCGGCGAAACGTTCCGGTCGCCGTGATCGATAATCGCCGGCCGCTCCGCGATTCTCGACCATCGGCGACATCGCACCGAGATTTATTTGATTCTTCGTATACGATTACGAGACTGTGCGATTTACAGAGGAACGAGCGCGAAACGCGATGCACTTGATTTTCTTTTTCTCGTTTGTTTGCATTGAATAAAAAATTGTGTCCACGACAAAATAGAGGCTTTGATTCAAGAAACTCCCGTCTCTCACCTCTCTGTCGTATCGATTCTACGATATGTAGCACGCGATACGTGCGGTGCACGGACATTTTTTATGATTATCCGTGCGTCGTACATATAATACATAGGGGTAGATACGTCAACCGCGTTATCCATGCGCGGCCGTCCCCTTCCGTGAGTGGCGCATAACAGAATACCGGAGAGTTGTTTATCGGGCGACGTACGGCTCGAATGATAACGCGACCGCCTCTCCACACTGACAAGTCAATTTCTAAAAGGACGCGCAATCGGATCATATCGTTATGCCGCTACCAAATGCGTATGCATATCTCCGTTCAAAGCTTAAACCTTCGAATCTGCGAATATATGTGATCGACACATACGTAATACCACGAATCACCACCATTGGCGACGACGAGCGGTTTGTGTAACGCGTCGACTTGTTAAAAATGTGCTGATCTCGCTACGGCACCGTGTAAACGTCGGCCGAACTGGTCGGCTCGAACGAGCGGTTCGACGAGACGGTGGAAGAAATTAATTATCAATCCATCGCCTCGCGCGCATTGACGGAAGATCTATCGCCGGGGAAAATGAAACTCTCGAGTATCCACATCTGCCTCATCATCTGCGCGATCAGCCTCCTCGTCGATGGGGCTCGCTGCGAGAGCGACAGCTCCGAAGAATCCATAGAAATGCCGAGGAAGAGATCGCGGAAGACGCAGCCGCGCGGCAATGACGGCGACGACGACGACGACGACGACGACGACGACGCGGGCCAGACGCAACGGCAGCAGAACCGGCCCATCCTCGAGTTGGTCCTCGGGATTCTCGACACCTTTCACGCCTCGTCGCAGGCGGAGCTAAAGAGGGCCAAGCAGAGGGAGCAGCAGCTGCGGGAAAGTGCCAAACTGGTGGAGACGACGACTACGGCCTCGAAAGCCGCAGCCGATGAAACGATCGCCACGGAGGAGCCGCGCGAAGCTGAAGAAGTACCCGAAGAATCAACTACGGAATAGTATCTCCGGGTTTTGTAACGAGAAATGTCGATTGTCGCGAACTGATTGTATGCTTCGTTAATTCGGTTTCCACTCGTACTTTGTTATGTAATTAGAGTATTAATCGCGATGTTTTTTATACGTATACCATGTAATACAGCTCATTGTCAGATGTCGACGAGAACTTCTTCCTTCTCGTTCAGTCGAATCGCAACTTCGTTCTCGCTCGTCTGTTGCAATCTATGTCACGGATGTGTAGAATATTCGATTGATGAACGAAACGAATAATTGGTCTTCCTCTGTCAAAATTTAATTACCTCGGCTCAGATTCCATTCTCCTACTCCGCGATGATCGTGCTTTCGCTTTACTTTTTATTAAATAAAATCTCACGTGTATTCTCTGAGCAACGCTTTGTCATTTTCCTCTGCGATAAAACTAATCCTCTCAGTCTTTGACACAATGTGGTTGACGTCTTCATTCGTTTGACGTTCAACGCTGCGCTTTCCGTATTGCGCAATCGAGTTAACGTCAACACGATCTCTGACCCGCGATCTTATCATGTAAACTCTCGAACGAGTATAAATTCTCTTCGATGCCAACATACGTCGGTCAGTGCATAACGGCTCTTCGCTAGGATCTTATAAAAACGGATGGTCCTCCTGAAAAATTGACAATCATCAGATCATGTCTCGTTTCATTCAATTAACGGTACTGCTATTCGTGGTTTCCCTCTGCCACGTCATCCAGGTAAGTCGAACCTCCCGTCGTATCGAATCACACGATGGAAATAACGATCGAATTTTGAATCAACGTCGATCGATGTTGCGTTTGCATTATCGATCGGAGTTATTATACCTATCTATAGCTTTCCCCGAAAGAAGGTGGCACAGTGAATACGCGTGTAGGTATTTCTCTTATCGTGTTGTAGTAAAATAAGAGAGAGTGTCACGATTGGAAATATTTCGAACGCGTTGTCACAGGAATTTTCGGATAAGCCGAAGTAAGGAATGTCATTATCCGAGTTGATCGACATATCTAGTCTATTTAAGCTACGTCGTCCACCAAAAGGAATCCTTTGTCAGTCACGGATTCTAAGCGCAACTTATCTTCCCCCCCCCCCCCCCCTCAACCGCGCGGGTCTATAGTTATTTCTGACATGCTCTTTCCACTCTCGTCACACGAAATTTCGGCGTTATCGATTCATTTCTTTTTTACTCGTCAATATCTCTCGCACGTCTGCTGGAATATCAACGACTCGCGTGATGTAGACGGCGCTTCGGGTTACCGCGAAGAGGCTTCATTCGCGGAACGAAGTGGGTCAAGTTCACCGAACGTCTGATCGTCCACGTGTCTCGAGTTGCGACCCAAATCCGAGCTCTCTGTCCGAGTGATATTTCATTCCGATAATTTCCGCCTGTCCCAATTTTGCACGATATCCACACGAAGAGTCAGATCACACCGTTCCATCATTGCAGGCCACTCCGCTATCGGAACAGGACCAGACACCGAAGCCTGACAGCAACGCGGAGTCCTTGGAAAAGACCATGGAGTCGATTCAGCAGCAGCTCGGCGCCATTCTGAAAGACATTCGTTTCAACGACCTCATAAAGGACGGAACGGAACTGCTGACCCACGCGGCAGAGTCTATTCGTCGGGGTGCCGAGGAGATGATCCCCAAAACCGATTAAATATGGATGGATTCTATCATTTTTTAAGGGAAAATAGATCAATCGCCCTTCCATTTATATCCCACGGTCGGCGTTGATACGATACGATCGATGTGTTCGTGTTTGACGTACGAATGAATCGTGGGATCTGGTCGATGTAGGACGCGATGATATTCATAGTTTATACCATCTGGCCATCGTTTAATTGTACGCGCCTTCTGGGCCGAGGAAATAAACGCGTGACGCGTCACTGAAATAAACGCAAGCGTGTCGTTGTTTCTCGATCGATCGGTCGATCGGTCGATCGTTTGACAGTGACAGGGGCTCGGAGGAAGAAGCAAATGCTCACACCCGACGTTTAAGCATACGTGGGGATGAGTAGGTATTTGCGCGGTTCAGAAGTTCCTGTTTTGGAACATCCCTATCGCTGGTTTCCTTTTCCCGCCCCCTTTCCCCCGTCACCCCGGGGAAAAATGTATCGAAGAAAATCTCATCAGAGGTCAAGGTCCCAGCTCCCCCCGGTCATCGTCGATAGCCGATAAGAGAGAAAGAAGCCCGTATATCGAATATCGGTCACCGCGGTTTCAGAGGTTACCGAGACGCTGACCAATACACTCGAACTCTCGGCACTCTGATCGCGCGCACGTCGTACGCCAGACTGTAGATATTTCTGAAGATGATCGATCTGACAGATTTTTCCGTGGAACCCCTTGTCCCCTCTGAATACGCGTCGTGTTCGTAGAAATATGTGTGCAGGTATACGTCAGAACTGCGTACGGAAGTGAATAATTCGCGAAAATGGTTGCTCCCATCGACCACTAGCTCGAAAGAGCGATCGCAACTGGAATTTCCCAGAAGGGGTAAAATTCCTCGAACCCCTCATAACGGCCTGGGTCAGACGCTACGCACGTTCTGTCGGAAGGAAAAAAGGAATACATACCTCCTCCCCCCCCCCCCCCCTTTTACCTCGGCGTGTATTCCTTTCTCCGATTCCCCGTTCGAAGGCCCGCACCAATATTTATCGGGGGTGCGATTATCGTAACGACCGCGATAAGAGTCCGTTGTTCCTGAGGAGGGGTCTCTCAAGGGTCTCCTCCTCCATTCGGTCATCCGCCGAGGAATGGGTACGCGTATCGTATACCGCACCGTTACCGCGCGAGTACGAATGATGCATCGCACAGATATAATTGTACCGTAACGGTGTGCAATACATCTAACTATACTCGCGCAAATGAGAATTCCTTAAAAGCAATCGTTATTCTATTTGCGCGACGACTACTTCACGTCGGGAAGATCTAGAGAAATCGGGGCGATATCGGTGCGAGCGAAATATCTAGGTTCGATCCACGAGTACATACATATATTATGTATACGTGATTCCGTGTATCTAGGTATATAGTATCGGTAAATATTTTTCCCCGTGTCGCGTATTTATTCTGACGATCGTGTAACGTCCATCGGGTCGACGCTCCCTCCTTCTCGTCTCATTGTCAGAGAGGATTCAAATTCCACGATAGCGCGTATCTTCCAAGGACACACTCGGGGATGAGGAACGCTCGTGGCATCCCCCTGAAATTATACCCGTGCAACGTGAGAAAGGGTGTAGAAAAAGAAAAAGAGAAAAAAATGCATACGCGAAAGAGCTCCTCATTTCAGATGTTCGCAAAGAATGACCACCCACCCCCACGTGGATCCCCGTGTACTCCTATACCGGATCAGCGCGCGGCATACGCGATATAAATACATAGCAGGTACACATACCGCGTCTGTGTGTACGATACCGCGAAACATTCCGTCGAATCGCATCTTCTCCGAGATTTCTTTTTCTCCGGCTGACGGACTTCCGGCACGATCCTGAATAGCCCCGCTCTCCACCCGAGCGTCTTAAACGCGCATGATGTGTATGAATGTGTATCGCCGATATGTGTCAACGCGATTACGATCTAGGAATAACAGATCATTATTGCGTTCCCGATGATACTTTCTACTATTCTTTGCTTTCACTCGCTCGCTCTCTTCCACAGCGCGCACGATGAAAATGTTAATCGTCCACGAAAGCGTCGCGGGAAATTCGCTCGTCGTATCAGTTTCGCCCCGTACACCCGATCTTTCGGTCGACTGCACGTCGTCGAGAGAAAACGCGTTCCCTCGTGGATTACTGCGAGGGTCGAATAAAAATAGAGGATCCAATCGATCTCTCGTTGCGTGTATACGTACTGTATACGTGTGTTCGCGGTGAAGAGCCACTCTCGGCCGGGGTCGTTGTCATCGGCGCAAGGCGAGATAATCGGCACTTTGCCCCGCGCGCGGTCCGCCGATAAGGATTTCCTATAAAAGGGAGTAGACGAGCCGAGCGGTTGCATCAGTCTCCCGTTGGACTCACTTCCGCCAGCCAGTGTATCGCCTCCCTCGTCGAACATGAGAGCTTTCGTGGTGTTTTTGGCCGTTTTGTCCCTGTCGATCGGCGGTGAGGCCCGCGTCGCCGCGGAGACTCCGACCGCACCCAATCAACCGCCCTCGCTGACCGATCTGATCAGCCAAGCGCAGGCCAACATCAACAGCCTCGGCAAGCAGATTCAGGAGCAGCTGAATCTCCCCGATCAACAAACCGTGGTCGAGACCCTGAAGAATCAGAGCAGCAACTTGGTCACCAATGTGCAGACTTACATCAGCCAAATGTCGGAAGAGGTGAGCGCTCGTTCGACCCCGGCAACCCCGATCGAAATTTACCGTACCGCGCTGCAGAAACATTCGAAAATCCTCGCGGTACCTCATCGATCGTTGATACGGTAGAATCAATTGGCAGGTCGGTCTTTCCGTGTCGGCTCGCATATATTTTGGATTGAAATCGAATGGAAGAATACACCGACCGCGGTGCCAGAAAGAAGCACATACATAATATTACATCCCTTAGTCACTCTGTAATCGTAGAACATCGTAACTCATTGCTGTGCGAGGAAGCGTCGTAAGTCACACATCGGTGACAGCAAGGTCACTTGCGATGTTTCTCAGCGTAGGTAGCAACGAGTTACGATGTTTCTCAATGACGGTACATGACGATAGAGATGCTTTTCTCCGGTACCTACCGGACGATACAATGACGCGCACGTCTACGTCGCACACGTGTAACGAAAGGAATAGGAACGAAGTGTGTAATAGCGCCAGCGGAGACGTCTGAAAGTCTGCTGTGGGATCGATTCAGTTCGATCGACGCGTCTCGATTCTCCCCTTCCCCCGCGGCCTCTTCGATCAATTATTGAAAGTTCAACGGAGCTTATCTCTCGGAATATCTCTGCGGATCTGAGCGCGATCTCGATAGAGCGTAGCGAGTCAGTTCTAGCGAGAAGCTCGCACGACATACATACATACATACATACATGCATGTGTATGTACAGTATGTATGTGCATACGTAGACCTGATTGCGTTTCAAACCGACGCTTCTTGCATCCGCGGCGCAATCGCTTCGCTCGTCACGTGTCGTGGTGATATGGCCGAGTTATCGCTGGTCCGACCTTGACCGCCGGTCACCGCGATCGATCAGAGTTGTACATGCGACCGGCGCCCCACGGTGGTTTCGCGCGACAATCGTGCGGCTTTCGCTCGCCATTACGATTCGATTAATTCTGAGATCTCCGGATCGATCACTCCTCCAATTCGACTCTTCTCGACAGGTCAAAGCGAAGAGCCCCGAAATCGAGAAGCTGTGGAACGACGTGAAGGGTAAACTCAGCAAGGCGGTGGAGGATATCAACGCCAAGATACCCGACGCCAAGCAGCAAGCGGCTCAGCTCCAGGCGAAATTCCAGGAGGGCGTGCAGACCCTGGTCACGGAGTCGGACAAGGCGGCGAAGTCGCTCTCCCAGAACTCTGGAAAGGTCCAAGAGGACATTGCGAATTTCACGAAGCAGGTGGTAGACATTGCCGTCCAGGCAACTCAGAACCTGAACAATCAATTGCAGCAGGCGGCGGCGCCCGCCAAATCCTAAAATAGTCGCTCGTCTACGAGATATTTTGCTTAAAAATTAAGAAAATAAATAAGCGCTCTCTCTTCGCGGTACTCGTATTCCATTTCTCCCCGTCCTTTTCTCATCCAGCTTGTTCGAAGAGAAGAACGATGTCTCTCTCTCTCTCTCTCTCTCTCTCTCTCTCTCTCTCTCTCTCGCGATGTAATCGAAAAATAAAATAATTAGTTAGCCCTCTGGGAGATATACATAATAAGTATCTCCTTTTTCTGTACAAGGTCGGCATCGGCGTGCCCACGTCAATTTTATTCGTCAATTTTTCTATCCCAAGTGACAATGGGAAGGTTCAATCAAACTCCTCGAAGGAGCTGCCGTCGTCGTCGTCGTCGTCGTCGTCCATGCAGTCGAATGTTGGTTTTATCCGTAGCGTCGGCGGCGGCGGTCTGACGCACTCGGGAAGCTCGGGTAGCCACTTCCAGACGTAAGAAGCCACCTTGACCATCGCACCGATCGCCTTCGACGCTATCGTGTTGATCGTGGACGCGTCCGGTCGGTCCGGCGGCGTTCTGGACGAGGACTTGAAGCATACCGACGGTACGGCCGATGTCTGCGCGGAGCGATAATTCATTCAGGCTCGACGGTCTGCCTCGTATCGAGTGTCCGCGAGGACGATACCGATGTCGAAAATTCAAAGAAAGGGCGCGTGGTTCGAAGCGCTGCGCGAGCCGCTCCCCTCGATGTGTCCGCTCGTTGAGCGTCGCGGGGTGGATCGCGCGCGCACGCGCGCACGTCACACTTCCCGCGAATTCTCCTTCCGCGAAGCGTCGACGAAGATACCCCATCGCGCGGTGTCACGTTCTCCGAGTATCTTTCAACGAAACGAAAAACACTCACCTCGCGAAGGACAGCGGCGAAGGTGACAAACAGCAGGCAACCGAGGAGCAGCGTTCGTGGCTCGCACATTTTGGTTTGGACTTGACTCTCGTACTGCCGACGCCGTCTCATGGACGTGGTTTCTCGCGCCGACCGACTTCCTGGTTACGCCTCGGCATGCGGCGATGTTTTGCTCCGCTTGGCGTCAACACGCGATTATATAAACTACGCCGCGAAATTCGTCCGAAACGCGAGTCTCGAGTCGTCGCGCGGATGCTGCTGCGCCCGAGGATCTCCGGGGTCGCGTCTCTCTGTCTCTTCTGCGGCCTCGTCGTCGGACCGATCATGATCGCGGAAGCGAGTGCGAATCGATGCTGCGAGCCGCGCCGGATTGATCTGGAAATTTTGAAATATCACCGGCCCCCGAAACAGGTTCGACGAATGAGTATCCTCGTTTCCATTTCGAACTGACGTTGGGGTCGCGCCAGCTGGGTAGTCACGAACAATTTTATTCCTTCGAGACGCGGCTGCGATTGTCGAAAATATCACAACGGAGAGAGATTTCGATTTCGTCTCTCCCAGTCGTCTACCGCAACTTCGCATTGTCCTCGTGGCTACTATCTGTATCCGTATCATTAGGCGGCCCGATTCTGACATTCATTACTCGTGGCTCGTGGCAGACCCACGAGGAACCGGAAATCGCGGGCAATTTTTTTCAAGCTAACATCATAACCGCGATAGCGAATCCGAATCAAGTCAACCGAACTTTCCGAACCTCTATCGTTTTAGCCGCTGAAATCGGATCGGGAGCAACTGTGCTCGGTGCCACTCGCCATGGATATACCGGAAGTGGTGAAAGCTCACTTCAAGCGGCTGCTGGCCTTTCAGAAGGACGTTCTGACGAAGATGATCGCTAGGAGACTGCAGGAGAAGCGCGCCGCGGCGCGGAAACGCTGCTAGTCAGCGTATTCGTAAGCTCGCGTTCGGGCGCGAAAAAGTCAGCACATTCTTTCTGGATTCCGCTGCGATCACCTGTACGCGCGACGTTGCTCGAAGCCAAGTCTACATGCCCAATTTTATCACGAATTCCAAATTCCGTCTCACGATTGGGTCTGCGCGAGAATAGATCTTTTGGCAACGACGAGTGATGATGTCTCTCTCTCTCTCTCTCTCTCTCACTCTCTTCCCTTCACTTCGTTTCGCGTTGATCGAGTGCCCGTCGGAGGAGTTCCTACGAATAAAATATCGTACGAAGAAAAGTTCGAATGCAAAGTACGCAGTCCAATTAATTATCGACCCTGAGAAGGAAAGGGATTGACTTGGGGCGAAGGGAGAGTGCGTTGAAACGACGGCTGTCTCCTTTCCCTCTTCGAGACCCTTCCGACGAATATTTTCAAACCAGTGGTTCAAGGTTGGCCTGTGAAAAAATCAGCGATGAATGCTCGTTCGTTACGATCCTTCGAGCTCTTCTTGTATAAAAATCAGGATATTTTCTTACATCAGATTTTTGGTGGGACATGATGAATTCAAATTGCGAGGGTCATTCGGAACAGGTGCATATTTGTGCAACGAGTGGTTCAACAATAGCGCGAGTGATACCGCGTCTCGGATTATCGAATGCGATATCGTTTCGGAGCTATCGATTAAATTTGAGAAATTTTCATCCGAGCTAAAGGAATACACGCAGAAATATTTCGATTTCTCGAAGTAGTCGCAATACTCGGCTGCTCGACACACTGACAAAAGGGCGAGGAAAATAACGGCTACGGTCACGAATATAGTAGATACATAGGTATGTAGAGTATACGCACGATGTGCATGCAGTGAAAAATGCATATCTACATACATACTCGCGATCGCAGTTTCTCGCGCGTAACTCCGATATTGAAGAATTTGTAGATATCCAAACAAACGCCCAATTCAGTTCTACTTCTCGTAGCTCTGGTTCTCGTGTGTAAGAGTGAATAAATTGCACCCCGTTTTTTTTTTTTTTCAGGTCGATCCCACCTCAATCGATTCTCCGAATTTTTCAGTGCGAAATCTACGATAAAACAAATTTAGACAATTCCTCGAATCGCACTCGACGAGCGCCGATCGGATTTGTCAACCTTCGCGTTTTAATTACACGCGCGATAAATGCAAGGTAGCACATCACATCGCGTTCCTTTCGACGCTCACAGTCGACGCGTGCGTGCATGCGTGCATGCGCTTCGGGGAGTGTGTCATCGGTGCATCGAGACGAGGTTCGATACGCTTCGATAATCGTGTTCGACAAAATTAATTCGACACAGAACGTAGACTATTTTCGTGCGTGGTTTTGGAAAAAGGAAGAAAATTGGAAGAACAATTTCGCGCGAAAGCACGTCGAATAATTATTTCGTTCGTTAAACTTGGTCAATTCTGGGCATAACGATTGTCAGTGTGGTTCGGTAATATTGTGCAACACGGTAAACAAAGATTGAGAGGGATCTTCGCACAATGATGACCACTTTGCGTTCACTTTGCGTACTGCCTTTCGTCATTTCGCTGGTGAGTGGTAGAAATTATAATTCTTCGACGAGAAGAAAGAACGATGCCGTGTCAATAGCTGTGATTGTATCGGGCGACGAAGGAAATCGATTTACGACAGCATTAGATTTTCCGCGAAAATCATACGACCTTACGATTGACCCTACGAATGAGAAATTAACAACTACACCCTCGTCTCGAGGAGGATCGAGTCTGTTAACGGAAACCCCCTTTTCACCTATTAGTCCGGTCGACTCGGGTAATGCGAACCGCGATTAACACCGTACTACGAAATCGTGGATATAGGTATTATGTATTCTCTTCCGCTGAAATCGTTATTAAGCGGCGCACTTTACACCGCCTCGTCGATCCGATCTAGCCGAACGGTTCCCGTCGTCGCTCGACCCGCATCTACGCGCGCACCCCGGAGCGCGGCAATAGAAATTCGAAGGCTTTTGGAAATTTCCACGATACGCCGGGAAATATGCCCCGATCCCCCCACACCGAAATAAAATCAGATATCTTTCGGATATCCCGTAAGCGTATGCTTCCATGTATAAAATCAACATCTGCGGATGTCACACACACACACACAATCGAGGTAAAATTTCTCTCGGCAGATTCTCGTCGCAAAGCCTGCAGAAGAGGAAGAATTCACCAAGGAACACAAAGATATTTTGCAAAAATTAGCGGCTCTACTCGCCGAAAAGGAATCGATCGCCACTCAAAAACCGAAATTGGGCCTGGCCACGAAAATCACCACCACCCCGAAGCCTCCGTTGACTCTGCCGTCTAAAAAGGTGGAGACCGAAGTGGAGAGGGCCGAGAGGATCAATAAGGGCTTCGAGAGGATGATAACGTTCGTTAATATTCTGGGCCAGGTCGATAATTTCATCTGTGACCGGACGAAGAATATCGTGAAGACGTTGAACGCGATGTACGATGTAGACGATAAGGAGAGATCTCGCAGAGTTCGAAATCATCATGCATAATCGTACACACATGTACATACACACACACTGAGAAAAAAAATTTATTTCTTCAAAATAAACGTGTTTTGTGATAGACCTGAAAGCACATTTTATCCGATTCGAATGAAAAACGATTTGATAGGAATGCCATTCAAAAAATTGAATCAATAATATCTGTACACGCGTCCGATCGATCGATATTCATTGTACCTACTCGAAAATAAGTGGGCTGTTGCAGGAGTATCGATTGACCCGAGTCAATTTTTCTTTTTCTCAGTATACGAACTATACCGAGCATAAATAATTGAACGTTGAAACCTCCCGATGTACGTGTCCTTCTGAATAAAAAATACTAGAATCTCCACGAGCGTCATCAATACGTCTTTCCCGCGCAAGAGAAATACCTAGGTACTATAGGTATACCATACCACGCGGTGCGACGAATTCGCAGCGATCGAAAATTTTCCATCGATCGTTCGTACCTGCATCGCTTCGCACGGTGCTCGCTTACGCAGGTCGACCTAACGGTTGACCCCCTCGATTTACCGTGTAAGGAGGAGGTCATCCGTTCCGCCGCACAGTCGCCGCGGGGGTGATAGAATCGCTTCGAAAATGCCCTCCACCGAGCAACGGTGCGTTTAAATCACCCTTTCCCTCTCCCACGACGCCACTCGTATCAATCCACCGTATAAATGGGCTGAACAGATTTTTCATTTCTAGTAGTTTTCGATAACTCGAGCAGTCATGATCGCCGTAACTCCGTGAACAGGGTCCTCTTCGAGCGTCATTCATTTCGTTCCGCGGTCGACGTCCGTTCGCGCGACATGGCTCTCAACGGGAAAGCCGTCGTGCTGTGGTGCTTGAGTTTGACGGTGCTTCCGCCGCTGATCGTCACCGACGATTACTGTTCCTCGTGTCAGGATCACACCATGTGCAAATATCAGGTGAGCCGCGCAAATTTTCAACGACAGATCGCCTGTTGTCTCGAGTTCTCGCCTCGAATACATCCGCAATGTTTCCGTCCGCTGGAAGTTGATCGCGACGCTTTTCTTCATCTTCGAAACAGGGACCCGGTCCGGCTTGCGGTGCGAACAGAGAGAGCGGAGTCTCCGAAGCAGAGGCCGATCAGATCGTTCGGTGGCACAACGGTCTGCGCTCCCAAGTAGCCAACGGTCAGGAGCCACGCGGCGCACCCGGGCCACAACCATCCGCGGCCGATATGTTGGCCCTCGTGTGGGACGATAAGTTGGCCGAGGTCGCTCAGAGATGGGCCGATCAGTGCACCTTCCAGCACGATCAGTGCAGGAACGATCGTGAGTGATTTCCAGCATTCGTTTCGCTCTTTCGTCGCACTTCGTCGCGTATCTCGTTCATCAACGTCTCTTCTCTAAATTCCTCCCTTTTCACAGCTCGCTTCAAAGTCGGTCAGAATATTTACTGGAGCTCCGGCTACGGCCCCGCTAGCTGGGGACGCGCCATTCGATCTTGGTACGAGGAAGTCACGACGTTCAATGGTCGCACCGCCGGCAGCTACCAGTTCCAGAGTGGCACCGGTCATTACACGCAAATGTTATGGGGCAACACGCGCTACATAGGCTGCGGTCGTACCAGTTACGGCGGCACGTACAGAGTCGTAGGCTCGCCGCCGATCGAGTACATCTTGGCATCGTCCGTTAATGGAACGGAACCGGACGCGAACGCGAACGCGAACGCGAACGCGAACGCGAACGAGATCAGTTCCGGGAACAAGAAGCCTGCCGAAAGCAGGCAGAGTGGCGGACTGGGCCTCTTCGGTGGACTGGTACCCGATATCAATGGAGCCAAAGGAGCCATCACCAAGGTGATCAGTCGGAAATGAAATACGCTTGTTGTGCGGAAGGCTCCTTTTCGGAAACGCGTTAATGAGAAGTATTCCGATTTTAATAGAATCCTGGCGGACAATCTCCGGGTAATCCTGGTGGTCAATTCCCCGGAGGATTTAATCCAACTGGTCCAGGCGGCGGCGGCGGCGGCGGCGGCGGCGGCGGTGGCTTCAACCCCGGCGGCGGTGGCGGCGGTTTCAATCCCGGCGGCGGCGGCGGCGGTTTCAATCCCGGCGGCGGCGGCGGCGGCGGCGGTTTCAATCCCGGCGGCGGCGGCGGTGGCTTCAACCCCGGCGGCGGTTTCAATCCCGGCGGCGGCGGCGGTGGCTTCAACCCCGGCGGTGGCGGCGGTTTCAATCCCGGCGGCGGCGGCGGCGGTTTCAACCCCGGCGGCGGCGGCGGTTTCAATCCCGGCGGCGGCGGCGGTGGTGGTTTTAACCCCGGCAGCGGTGGTGGTTTCAACCCCGGCGGCGGTGGCGGCGGTTTCAACCCCGGCGGCGGCGGCGGTTTCAACCCCGGCGGTGGCGGCGGTTTCAACCCCGGCGGCGGCGGCGGTTTCAACCCCGGCGGCGGCGGCGGTTTCAACCCCGGCGGCGGCGGCGGTTTCAACCCCGGCGGTGGCGGCGGTTTCAATCCCGGCGGCGGCGGTGGTGGTTTTAACCCCGGCGGCGGTGGCGGCGGTCTCAACCCCGGCGGCGGTGGCGGTGGTTTCAATCCCGGCGGCGGCGGCGGTGGTTTCAATCCCGGCGGCGGCGGTGGCGGCGGTTTCAACCCCGGCGGTGGCGGTGGTGGTTTTAACCCCGGCGGCGGCGGCGGCGGTGGTTTCAATCCCGGCGGCGGCGGCGGCGGCGGTTTCAACCCCGGCGGTGGCGGTGGTGGTTTTAACCCCGGCGGCGGCGGCGGCGGTGGTTTCAATCCCGGCGGCGGCGGCGGTGGTTTCAACCCCGGCGGCGGCGGCGGTGGTTTCAACCCCGGCGTCGGTGGCGATGGCGGTTTCAACCCCGGCGGCGGCGGTGGTTTCAACCCCGGCGGCGGCTTGATTCCCGATGATCCGGGCAGTGGTGGCATCATTATCGGTGGTCAAGATGGTGGCTTGAATCCACTAGATCCAATTGGTGGACTGTTCCCTATAGGCGGAGGTGGTTCATTTGGATTCGCGGGAAGACCACAGAAACCCGTGCTACCGAGCTTGGGTAACATTGCCGGTAGCGGTAGCGGAGGCACGATAGGAGGTTTGCTTCCGGGCTTAGGTACCCACTTCAACAAAGAAAATGAATTCGAAGGCCAAGATCTGGCCGAGCCTGTTGCCAATCAAGCGCCTCCGACGATACCAGGATTTTCTCCAAATCCTGTTGGCGGTATCACGAATCCGGCGGCTACTTCACCCACCGTCATAGGCTCTGCTATCGGCTCTCTGATAGGCAGCGCTGCCGCCCCCATTATCGCCACTGCCGCAGCGCCGATTATCGGCGGTATCCTGGGACTGAGACAAGAGTTGCAACCGGCGTCGCCTTTCGAGAGGAAACCCTTGACCATGACGTTGCCAACTTACGCCGAATATTACGCCAACGTCCAAGGATCCGATCAAACGAACGCGAATCCCTTCCAGCCGCAAAACCCTAATGGCATTCCGAGCAATCCCAACGAAGATGCAAACGCCACGTCAGCTTTGCCGCAGCCGCTACCAGCTCCGGCACCTCCAACCGCCACTGTAAGTAGCGTGATCGATCATTCGTGGCTTTCGCAGCAAGAGTAATATTAGCTGTGCGATGTGAAGACTGTCATCTTTTTCGTTCTGATTACAGAAGCGACCGATTACGACACCGACTGATACCGTCAAGATGCCGATGCAATTCCAGATGCAGCGGTGGGATGGCGAGAAATGGGTTTCCATAAATTATCGTTACGCGGGCAGGAATCAGATATTTATTTGCAACTACGGGCCGGCCGGAAATGTGCTAGGAAAACCCGTTTATAATTTCGGATCACCCTGCTCCAATTGTCCCAACGGTACCACTTGCAATTACGGTCTGTGCGCTTAGAAAAGTGATCGATGCTGACTTGGATGTATCGTTCAGTTCGTATCAAACGTCCTCAGGGATCGATCGATTCACACTCGAAGATAATCCGAAATAAATGGCGTTGTTCCGTAAACGACGCCAAGAGAATTAAACCGATCAATGATGATGAGAACTATGTGTCGGTTATAAACTTCATTTTCAAAGGCGTATTCAAAATTTTTCATTCATTCTGCGATATGCTTTCATCGATGATCTTCTTCCTCTATCAAATTTCTTCTTTCCAATTGTAATCATACTTCCAGTTGTAGTATAAGACGACTTTTTAATTTATGCACAATTCGTTAGAGTTTTAAGGCGACGAACAATCGCAATTAATTATTATTGCGTGTTATATACGTATGTATAGCGGTAAAAAATAGTTACTACGAACGCGCGCGAGTATGCATTGTAACAGTGGATTATAATATAATAAATGAAACATTAATTTTTACCCTGTACTTTATCGCTCTTCATTAGCATCCTTGGTACGTATGTATCTAGCTACCTATACGTACCTTTCATTTATTCCCCCCTTTATTTTATAACGACTCTATGAGTGCAGTCGTTACTTCATTATGTCTCGACTATTGAGAATTAATTAAATCGGAGCTATATGTCATCCATCTAATTACACTAGTTTACAGTGGAAAAGTATCTGAAGTAATTTTAACTAATTTCTGCTTATCTACCCATGCTGAATACGAGTTCATAAGTAAGAGTCATTTATTAGTTTACGTTTTCAAGATACCTGATATCTTCCAAATTTAACGATTCTAACTTCATTTAATTTGAAAATATTGATATTTACTTGGTTAGTTGCTATCGAATGTAAATATTATTGTGTTTTAGTGCTTTGTTTTGTATTACTAAGAATTAATAGAGTGTTAGAAGTGAAAAAATCAGTTATATTTTATAGCAAAATGTCTCGAAAATGTGTGAATAATCCCGACAATTTTTGTTACATTTGCGGTGAGGCGATATTTAGTAAGCAAAGGTGCTCTATATCGCCTACATTAAAGAAAGCCTATTTTGATTACTTTACATTCTCATTTGGATTTCTTTGCGGACAAATGTGGGAATTTTAGCGATGAGCATGGAGAGCGCTTCCATCAGGACATTGCAAATAGGTATGGAAAAACTATATCAGGGCAAGTGGAATGTTTCAATGTTGGCGGATTAGGATTGCTGGACTCTTTGTCGAGATGTTACAGAAGCAAAATACAAGAGGGCAGCGAAAAAACCACGTCGCAATTATTCTGCTTACGAATAGTAAGCAGAACGTTATGATGTTTGATAATTTTTGCAAGAAACTTGTATTTTTTTTTCTAAAAAACTGAAACCAATTTTAAAGTGTCATGATTATTTTCGTATTGAACATGTGAAAATTAATCAAACAAATGGTACTTAACTTTAAGAATACTTTTTCAAAGTCATAATTTGTAGACTAGTGCTATCGATCGCGGACGCTGTACCCAGCTTAATTTGAGGTCCAATTACAGGTCAAATCACATCTAGGCAAAGCGAAGAGAAGCGCGGCTGTGGAAAGCACACTTGGGCGAAGCGAAGCGCGGCGAATTCTATCCCCTTCTCTACCAGGTATAATCATCTATACCTGAAAATATCCGCATATATGGATACCCGGGTAGAGAAGGGGTTATATGTATGTGCGAAGGGAAGGGAAGCGCCGTGAAATGAGCAGTGTATACTATGTTTTGTTTTGAGAAATGGGCATTCGTGAGGAAAAATAGTATACATAATACCCCCCTATGTCATTCGGCGGAAATCCTCGGATTTTTAAGACTGTGTTTAGATCGTAGCCTCTCCTCCCCAAACCATGCCTCGTGTGTTACGACCTAATTAAACACAGTCGGAAAAAACCTCGAATTTCCGCCTTATGATATAAGATACTATTTCGTGTGAGAAAATTCATTTCGTTGACGAGATCTATCTTGGAAAGGATTTTCGAATCGTTAACGGAAGTGATCGACGAAACTTTACATCCGTTAACGAATTACATTCCGTCCACGAAAAACATTTCTCACGCGTCGAGAATACGCCTCCAGACTTGCGGCGCTTCGGTTTGCGACGCTTCGCTTCGCGGCGCTTCGCTCAAGTGTGCGTTACCTCGTAAGAATCAATGGAAATATAAAAGGTAGCTTCTCTCGCTGCGTTTCCAGTCGCGCAAGTGTGCTTATCCTAGGTCGCGGCGCTTCGCTTCGCTCAAGTGTGCGTTACTTCGTAAGAATCAATGGAAATATAAAAGGTAGCTTCGCTTCGCTTCGCCTAGATGTACTTTGACCTTACCCCGCTCCGAAGAAGGGAGTGCGTACGTGCGGATGAACACCATGTGCGCACGCCAGCGACGCGACAGTGGGAGAAGGGTTAGGTTGGTTCCTCGGGATGATTCAAGCCCCCGTTACCTGTAAGCTCGAAAATTTTCCGGACGCGAGTACATATTTAGCGCGAGGGGGGCGATAGACTACCAAGGAGAGGTGCAGAGACGCACTTCCATTATTATGCGAAATTCCTCCGTTTCAGTCGGCTCTTCCTACCGCTTCTAATAGCGGTTCCCGTATGAATTTACCTGCGCAAATGACCCTATTAATTTCGCATGACAAGGGCCACCGGACCCGCTAGATACCGAAGGTCGTTGAGTGGCACTGAAAATTTCCGTTGACTCGCCAGTAACGCGATTCCCATTGGCGGCATCCACCCTTCCCTTTCTTGGTATCAACTACCCCAGAAATCATATCTCGCTTATATAAGTCGACAATTTTCACGACCGATTTTCATTACACGTTGGTCACTCCTGCAGTGTCACTATCGCCCGACGTCGTGACCAGGATCTTCTTCGCGTCAACTCTGTTTCTCAAGTGAAGCTTCTCGGTTCACCGCGCTTCATTGTATTTCTTATCGTTCGATCGGCACGGCTATCTGTTTTCGGGATGGCTTTTTACGAGAAACTGGCAATTTTGTGGTACGTGAGTGTGTCGGTGTTTTCACTGGTAGCAGCGGCTGATAATTATTGTTCCGTGTGCCGCCAACACACCATGTGTGTATATCAGGTAAGCGATTTTATTTCCTCGATTTTCCACGACCCCCTTATTTGGATAAGATGTGTCGAATAATTGATTCGATTGAAAAACTTTGCCCGTCGCGCTTTAACCCGTTCTAAATCTCTCGAAACTTTCTGATCTTCCGAGAAAAAGGACACGACGACTCATTTGTATTTCGGAAATAGGGTATCGGTCGAGCATGCGGCGGGAACGTCGACAGAGGCGTTTCGAGAGCGGAAGCCGACCAGATCGTCCAATGGCACAACATCGCCCGCTCCAGAATAGCCAGTGGTCAAGAGACGCGTGGCTCACCCGGACCCCAACCGGCCGCGGCCAACATGCTCGGCCTAGTGTGGGACAACAATCTGGCCGAGGTCGCTCAGAGATGGGCCGACCAATGCACCTTCCAGCACGATCAGTGCAGAGACGATCGTGAGTTGTGCCCACCATTCTCAGCCTTCCTCAGTCGTACCCCTACTTTGTCATTGATCTCGTAATCGATCATATTTTCTCCCCGCTTCCCCCCCTCTCTCCCTTCAGCTCGCTTCAAAGTCGGCCAAAACATCTACTGGAACTCCGGCTACCGCGACGTCGACTGGGGACGCGCCATTCAATCCTGGTACGACGAACTGACCTTGTTCAACGGTCGCTCCGTTGGCAGCTACCAATTCGGCAGTAGCACCGGTCATTACACCCAGATGATGTGGGCCAAGACGCGTTACGTGGGGTGCGGACGTACCAGTTACGGTGCTTCCTACAGAGTCGATGGCTCTCCACCGGTCGAGTACGTCTTGTCGGCCTCCGGAAATGACACGGAATCGGAACCAGTGGAAGTGCCACTCGATTTCGATACCGAGAGTGACGAGCCCGTTAAAAGAAGACGAACAATTGGATTCGCCGGTTACGATCGATCGGTCCCCGATCCCGCTGCAGGCGTAGGCGTCGTTCCCGGGTCAGCGGGTAACGGAAATTATCCTACGAATTCGGGTCAGCGATATCCAGCCGGTGCGGAAAGTGTGGGAGAAGCCGGTCAAACGAATGGTCCGGATCTATGCGGTGTTGTACCCCCTGCTGCGGGGTCTGCTCCTGGAGCTACGGGAACTAATTCCGTTATTCGCTCCGTCGCCGATACCGTCACGTCACTGATGAAGGCTCTTCTGCCGGCAAGACGAAACACCGCAGCGTTCACTCGGGGTACATCGCCGGTCGACGCTGTGAGTTATCCGAGATCAGCTGTGTGCACGAACAAAATTCCCCATTGTGTGCAAAGTCGAAAGAAAACATCATCTCCTCGATATATCGATTTTTATTCCAGCAAGGACGACAAGCGGCAGGGACCGGAAATTGCGGAGAGGCGTCGACGCCAAAGCCGACTATTCCTACGGTACCAAGATCCCCGTTCCCCGTTGTAAGTGGTTCAACGAGGCGCACACTCGGCGATACACACACTCGGTGTAAAATTCAGCATTGAGAACCTGAAAAAATACTTTTTTCATTTCTATTCCAGCGACGACGTGCGATAGTGCCGGGAAAAGACGGAAAACTTCCGGAATACATTCAGCTTCACACATTGAGGGGAGGAAAGTGGGTTCCGATAAATTATCGCCTCGGCGGGAACAATCAATTGATGGTTTGCAATTATGGATCAACCGGAAACGTCTTGGGACAACCTATTTATAACCAGGGGCAGCCTTGCTCTCAATGTCCGCAAGGTACCAACTGCCAAAACAATCTCTGTTTCTAGTAGAACCGGAAGAGGTATCCGCGGAAGAGATGCAGACAATGTGATTGATACGATAATTATTTCTCGTTCGCATCGAACGTCTAGTGCATATTTTTAAGTTAGACCCTCCCCCCCCTCCTCCTAGTGAGAGCCCTGTAATAATAGGATGATGTTAAAGTGTGATAATATTTGTATTTAACGCGTGATGATATGTAATAGAGAATCACGATAAACACATAATACATCCAGGCTTACGGGAAAGATGTTATACAGGGTGACATTTTGAAAACTTGCCACCCCAATATCTCAGAAAGTTATAGAGATTTTCTAAAAAACAAAAATACGATTTCGGTAGTGGAGAGGGGGAACCAAAATGACATAATCGGAGACGCACCCCCTCCAACCCCCTTAGGGGTAGCCCCCCAACTTTGTAATCTTAAATAGCAACCCCCTATGTGTGATACAGCGTTCGAAAGCTCTTTAAAAATGCTTTACAACAATACCAAATTTTGGTACCTTTCGATGAGTAGTTTTTGCGCAAATCGAGAAAGAAACTGCTAGAAGTAAGTTGTCAATTTATTTATTAAAGGTCAATTACGTTACAATAAATTTTCGAAATGATTTCCATTGATTTTTCGGACTTTTTCAAATGTTGTTGAAATTTTGCGACATTCTTGCATAATTCTCTGTTTCAGTTGGTTAATGCTTGCTGGTTGAGTTTGAAAAACAACAGATTTCAGATGTCCCCATAAGAAGAAATCGCAGGGAGTAAGATCAGATAATGGAAATCACTTCGAAAATTTATTGTAACATAATTGACCTTTAATAAATAAATTGACAAAACTTACTTCTGGCAGTTTCTTTCTCGATTTGCGCGAAAACTACTCATCGAAAGGTACCAAAAGTTGGTGTTGTTGTAAAGCATTTTTAAAGAGCTTTCCAACGCTGTATCACACATGGGGGGTTGCTATTTAAGATTACAAAGTTTGGGGGGCTACCCCTAAGGGGGTTGGAGTGGGTACGTCTCTGATTATGTCATTTTGGTTCCCCCTCTCCACTGCCGAAACCGTATTTTTGTTTTTTAGAAAATCTCTGTAACTTTCTGAGATATTGGGGTGGCAAGTTTTCAAAATGTCACCCTGTATAATTGAAGAGAGAGGCTCATCAAACACACCCGTGCTTGTACACCATTGTTCTAAAGATCTACATATCACGGTCAAGTTCTAAATATACTCAAATTTACAATATAAAATAGGTATATTACATATGTGATATAATCGTACAGCAGACGCTGCTCAGTGGAACGATATCAGATATCTCGAGCGGATTTATCGAGATTCACGTAATTATTATGATTTTTGCTCTTAACAATTGCCGTATGATAGAATCCACATTGATTTGATAAATATATTTAATTTGAGCGGCGCCTCCTACGATTTGAACAGGATTAAACAAATACATAATATTCGAATGATAAATTCCTTCTTATCGTGTATACATACATAATAATATGTAATTTGATTATTGCCCTTTATCTTGCACCTTGTATGCGCTTACGAAAGACTAGAACTTCCTATCGCTACAAACAAATCGCGACCCGCGCGATCGACTTATTGTTAGTGGTTCTCCGATTACTACCGTTTATGCCCTTACACATACGATATACTGTAATACAAATTGTCGTCCGATATCAATTAACCGAACCTCGAAGGTGTCGGACTACCGCGCGTTACCTCAAATGTGTCCATCGTACAATATAGATCAGTAGCGTGCCAATAAATATGTATATCCTATGTCCTCCCATCGTTGTTGCGACATATTTAATTTCCCAAGTTATTTCGCCGTTCGCTCGACTCGCAGTCATACATCGCCTCCTCGAAAGTCATCTATACTCGTCGAACCTCGAGCTATATCGATTTTCCGCTGCCTCAGAGACTCAAAATATTATACATCGAGTGTGCCACGTTGACTCATCTATTCGAAGACGAACTTGCTTCGTCACGAGAAGCCAGAGACACCGCGCCGACTCCCTCGAATCGGACTCAGCAATCTCCGTGCACCCCCCGTTCGAATAGACGACCCCGTCGCGTCGTTGGTGTCTACGTCACGGCTAACGGTTGGTCCGGGAATCAGCGGAATCGGGCAATTCGTCGTCATGGTTCGGAGCGTTTCAGCGACACGTCGGGCTGATTTCAACGTACACACGCGCACCTACTATACATACATACATACATACGTATGTAGGTGTCACCCCTGGTTAGGTCCTTCCCTCGGTTGTTCGCTGGAACCTGTTAGCTCCCAAGGTCCCCAGGGCTGTCCTTCTGCCTCTTTCGAATTCATATGTTCATATTCAGCGGCATCAGCGGTATGTACTTCTCGCTCGGGCGGAATTTGTACTGCGAGCAAAGTCGATCGGACTCGGCCGCGGCGTAACCATTCCTGAAAAGAGAAACGCGAGGCGTCAGAGAGGAAGACTCGTACAGCCGAATCTGTTTCCCATTGAAATCGTGTCATCGAGTCGCCACCACCACGGCACGTAGGTACAGTTCAGATCCGAGATCGTCGGATCGTCGAGAAGCGAGCCTCCACCACCGGTCCCGCGAGATTTGCCACCGTCACCAAGAATCGACCTGAAGAGAGTATAGGTACCTATTCTCTCTCGGGGTACTGCGTACATATTTACACCTGCAACTCATCGGTAGGTATCCCCTTTGACGCGTCATCGAGATTGACCGCGATGCGACGCGAGATCGTCGAACGTCGTCAACAGGAATCTCAAGATTCTCAGCTTCGGTTCCAGGTGGTCGAAGAGGCCCGAACTTTGATTTTCGATCGGCAGATATTGGGGTGGACGTCGCCACTCCGTGGAGGACCTGCATTGACGAAAGCGCGAGCGCGTGCGACAGACTCTCAGCGCGGGGGGCAATCGTATGACTCTCGCGTAGAACGATAGGTGTTATCGCCACACAGTCTCTCGAAGGGAGAATAAATTATACGCGTATACGCGTGTATCACGCGAGTTAGTTCATACCTCTGCCACTGCGAGCACGGTCGCCGCTCCTTGAAGCAGGTGATTTGGACGACGTTGAAGAAGAGCGCGCCCAGCGTATTGGCCACCTCGGTGTTCAGGTTTTGCAGGCACCTGCGGAACTTGGCGTCGCAGTCGCAATGGGACCGCGTGATCGGTGAGTTGTTGCAGATACCGTGAATGCACTGGTGAGGCCCTATGGTGACGGGGCAATGATCGTGCTCCCTGCAGCAGGCGTCCTCCGCGGCGTGCTGACCGAGGTCGTCGTACGACTTCGCCTGACTTCCCGGGCCGCACCACTTGGTACCGGGATAGATGAGACCGCCCGGCGCCTGGTTCTGAAAGTAGCGTTTCAATAATTGAAATTGAAGGTACTCTTAAACACGTCCGTCGGCCTTCGACCGAGCGATCGTTATTCTCGGAAGCCGGTGCGAGCCACCCGGAAAGGAGAATTCCAAGTTTGGGGACCCCGACGCGCGAAGAAGAATGCGCATACATACATGTAGATCCGAGTACGGCTCGAATGCGATCAACGGAGATGAGAAATTGATTAATTTCAGAAGCGACGAGTCCCCGTCCCGTGATTTGCCGTCAAATTTCTACCTTTTGATCTCGTCGCGACGTCGGAACGCCGACTCGTGCCTGGTCAAGCGCGCTCACCTTTCCCTTATCGCGGGAGGCCTTGCACGTCTCTTCGAGGTCCGCCACGAGATTGCCGGACATCTGGCGCACCCGCCTGGGATCGGCGCCGAGGACCATTCTCTGGATGACGCCCCGATCATTATACAGGGCGCAGAAAGGCGCGCCCGCGTTTAACTCGACCATTCTCGACATGGTGATATCGGCGACCAGTACGCTGGCACTCGCCACGGTTCCCCAGACGATCAGGAGGACGCACGTCGCAATCGTTGACATCTGACGAAAGAATCGGAAGGGAGAAATCGTCAGTGATTCGCGCGCGGGAGCGACAGCGGGCAAGAGGGGTCACGGTGAATCTGTCCTTGCGAACACGACACGTGCAGGACACGTTATTTTTTCGCTCACGCGCCTAACTGAGGTGCGCACATGCGATCGCAGCGCGAAAAGAAGAGGAAATTCAAGGCGGTGGGAAAAATCAATGCGAATCAATTCCTGGCGCTCTGGCGCTGATGCTATAATCATTCGACATTCGATGCCCGGTACTCCGACAATCGAGCGACTCGCGCCGCGCGATCCCACACGATGGATGCGACACGAATACGTATGTATAAGCGCGCCTTCGGAACGCTTTAGGAGGGTCGATTGACGGATGAATAGCTTCGGATTGGATAAATTGCCGGGGGCAAATTTTTCCCAATCGTATCAGTGCCGCGACGGCGATCTGATCGCAAGAGGGGCAAGGGTGGACGGATTAAATTTCGCGTCGCTTGATTCGCACCGGCCACTGGGGGTCGTCCCTCGTCGTACACGACGACGAGATTATCGTCGATCGTCGAACCAGCGAGCGTATACATACGTATTCCGGAATTTTTAAAAGCGACGCGTAACGACGAAAAAACATTCGCTCTTCCCGGAGACCCTCGGAACCTATACCTATTCCCCAATTCCGCGACTGATGCTCAATTATTATACTTATGTATGTATGTGTATTCATGCTCCCACTGGCGAACTCGAGCTCTCGGATGATCGGCGTCGAAGGTCCGCCACCGGCTGACCTTCCGCCTTTCGCGCTCATGAACGCGCGCGTCTCTCGTCGATGCCGATCGTTTGTCTTTTCCTCGAGGCTTTGTTTGTCGATTAGCCGCTCGGCAGTAGGATCCGTCTCGTTCGAATTCACGGTAGCGCGCGCGAGTCTTCGAATCTCAGACTCAGATCGGGGTCCTGATTCTCGAGCGCGCGCGAAAAACCTTTGTACCTATACCGATCTTTGAATCTCGCCAATCTCGTTGCGGCCATTCTGCTCTGTTCTCCGTCTGCTCTGTTAGTTCGAATCAGAGCTCCGTGCACGTCACGCCGAGGACCCGGTGTAGCGATGAGCGCTCGTCGAACGAAATGCGCGCCGAGGTGCGTCCCCGCGCGGATTCCGAAGACGCTGGAATCGCGAAACGGAAGAGCGTCATTGGAAATCGAAGCACCCCGTTGAATCATCGGGAGAGACGATACCTATGCAATATTGTCGAATGGCCCTTGATCGCCGCGGTGGCGCAGACCCCCGCGCGGTTATTCAGGCTGAAAGGAGGGAGCTGCGAGGGAGGAAGGTACTTGCGCACAGCGCGAGTCGCGCTCTGACGTATACGCTCATCTGTAATGACAGCCGATGCACGCGTCGAGGTCAAATCTGCGAGCGTCGTTATCGTTAAAAAGCCCGTCCCGATTGATCCCGATTGGGGAAGCACCAGGGTCGTTTATCGTTTCTCCCTGCAATTGGAACAGCCTGCGGGATCGCATTCGCGTCGTCGAAGGGCAGTTTAACGGAGCGGTGATACAGATGTGGGTCAACGAGCGCCGTGCGACCCCGTTGCGAAGTTCTCTCGAAACCTGCGGCAGTCGCATCTGTTGCACGCGCGAGTTTCGCAACCGCGGCGCGGAATTAACCCGCCTGGCCTCCCCTTCAACGAGAACGAGTTACGAACGGATCGATCGGGGGGGGCGACTCGACTGTGAACTGTGGCTGAAAATCCATTTTTTCCTACTCTTCTCGAAAGCTCTTCCGACTGCGGTGGGAGTGCTCCGGCAGTCCGTGCAATTTGTACCGTATAATTCACGGAATGACTTCCATCGCGTGTGTTTACGCGCTGGAAAAAATGCACGGGGTTCAATGAAAACTCAAAACGCCCCGGAGCGTCGGCTCGCGCGCTTCACTCGCGCGATTGCGATATACGATGCACTCGCTTCCGGGATTCTTTCAACCCGATACGACCGAATGAGAAATTTTCGCTGTTGTGTTCGAGCGGGGTAGAGAGAGATCGAATTATAATTCCTTTCACTCTACTCGCTGGCTGTACATCGCTCTCTTTCGGCGTCTCTAATATTGTTTCTCTCTCTCTCTCTCTCTTCGCTGTGTAAAAGAGCCGACCAGCGCACCCGCCTAATGAGCGCGTCCGCGCGGTGTCGTCGATCGGAACGCCTGATTACACGCCCCAATTGGCACACAGCCGGCTCCTCTCCCAAAAGTCGCTGGAATTTGTAAAGCAGGGTGGCGGCGAGATCGATCGCGAGCATTTCTCCGCAAAGCGGGTTACGCGTATATCGCTATGAGTGCAGTTCGTGGGCGCATTTGTGTTAATGCGGTGTGGAAAAAAGTGACAAGTTGAGAGAGAGAGAGAGAGAGAGAGAGAGAAGCATTTATTTTACACACAAGAAAGGTAAAAAAATAAAGTAAAGAGTAAAGGTAGAATGAAAGAGAAGTAGCTGGGTAAGTAAATAACTAAGTAATTAAGTAGGAGAGAGAGAGGAGAGAGAGAGAGAGAGAGGAGAGAGAGAGAGACGTCAATAGGGAGGGCTTATTGGAATGAAAATACGAGCAAAGAACTTATCCCCGAAGCGCGCCGCACTCACCTTTCCGTGGGACAAGATCTTCCTCCCCTCGAGCCAAAATTTCGCGACCGCGATATCCAAAATGTCCGAAAAGCTGCTCAGGGAGCGTTCGTAGGGGATTTTTTTTTCGCGCACGCGAACCTGGACTCGAGCCTGGCAACCCCTGTTGCAGCGTGTACCGATGCAATGCGCGACAACCTCCTCGACCTCGGTGCGGATTCGGCGCCTGCGGGTTGTCTTGGATTAATTTCATTTCTTTGCAGTGGGAGGGAAGTTTTCGACGATCGATTTGGGGACGGATAATCAACGCCCGGTTCCTTCTTTCGAATTTCGATGAAAGATGCAGCACTAAATTTTCGTGGCATCGATGTTCATGTAATTTTTGCACGCTAAAGATTGTCGTTGTAATCGATTTCTTACAGATTCTACAGATTCTTCGTATCTCGCTTGCGAGTTGTGGTAGAATTATTTAATTCGACGCAGGAAGCCATCGGGTGATGATGAACGCCAGTACATACACATGTATGTATAGGTACATATGTGTGTATACGAGTATACCTATACCACCTCATCTCTCTCGAGGGAGGATTAAGTCAATCCCTGTGTGCAGCCCATCGGTGACGGAAGCGGATGTGGCTATATCATCATAGTCATTAAAGGACGATCCTGACGTGAGTCATTTATCTTCGTTCATTGACGGGCATTTCGAGTTGCGATTAATCGCTCGATCGCGCGATGACACGCGAGGGTCACGCACGATCGATTTACGTAATCACAAACTCGTCAGCTCTCCGAGATCAGCGTTTTTACGCGTGTTGATAATTTGTCTCCCAATCGGCATTGGTACTTGACGATGCAGATTCGGATTGAGAAGGTTCTCTTATCGAGTGCTACGATATTATTAAAGGATAAATACATACAAAATTCATTGAAACATTGCCACTGAGTTGACACATCGATATTTATCGCTGTAATCGGGAGAGAAATATTATCCGAATGGGTGTGTGACTTTAGATGAGAAATCACATGCGATGAAGCTCCAAATTGTACAAACGATACACTCGATCGATAATATCGGCAGACTCGGAGAACTGCATCCGATGCACGTCGAGTTGCAACGCGGCAAATTCGCCGTTCGAACACTCACGGAAGGCACTCACTTCCACGAGTGACGAGGGAAACGAACGTTTCCTTTCCACCCTTTCGGTCTACTATTTTTCAAAACTCCAACTCACCTTTCAAATGTTCGGCGATCCGCAAAATTCCCCTTTCAAAGCTGCGCTCACGATCGAGGGAGGTATGCGAGCCAGTCCACGCGTGACGTTCGAGGATCGCGAAACTCGCGCGAAGCTCTGGTCTTCCTCTGGTACGTTTCCTCGTACCTTCCAACAAAAGCACACGGGGACCACTCTTCAGCGGACCACGGGCTAGAACGAACTGATCGATCGCGCGGAAAGTACGAACGCTGATGTACACGCATACGTAGAACTCGCGCGCGTAGCGTATACGCGCGCTTGATAGGGTTTACGGGGGAGATATCAGAGCCACGTGAGACGGTAGGTACCTACCTAGGTAGTATTATTTATACCGCCCGTTCATAAACACAGGATCGGGCGAGGATGGGACGCATGGGGTGATATACATACATATGTATGCGGTAATGGGTCGTCTGCCAATCGTGTCAGGCATCCTATTCGATGATGGAAATGCTATACAAAATGATGAAGTTATCTCGAGCGGCACGACGAAGCTGCGATACGCTGCGGATATGTACCTACACGCGGAAAAATGTCCGGAATTCAATCTCGCGTTCTCCTTCATGGTATCGTGTGTGCTCCCAAGGCGCGTGCTCGATAGCGGCTCGGCGTAGAAATTCTGAAATTGCGAGCAATCTATCAAAAAGATGTGCCGCTGTCGCGAATCAAGATCACGCGTACAGCTGATAAAATAACGCGATACAAATCGTTGCACATCGTCGCGCTGCACCCGTGCCTCGAATTTTCGCGAAAAACCTGCAGTATGGGTATGCGAACGGTAGTAACATCAGTGATCACGCGTTGTGCTGATATCGATTAGCTTTTTACACAGCGAACAAGAATTGAAGCCGTGAAGTGATCGATCGATCAATCAATCGACTATCCACTGATTGTACCCGCGCATTCGTTCGTCGGCGGAAGAAGAGTACCGTGATGTCATATACGTATACAATGTATGTATGTATGTATGCATGTATGTGCACACAACGGACACTTTCACTGTGAGATGATGTGGACGCACCAGTTGACCGTCAAACATTTAGGCCAACCGCGCGCGCGCCAAGATTTTCATTGCGGCGGCCTTTTCTCGCACAGGACAAAATGTTGGGGCTGATTATCGTCATCGTTATTGAAATCGCGTTGTTCGTGGCGATGTGAAAATTGTAGCGCGTGTCCAACTTATTTCATTATAAGGGCGATGCTGTTGTCAAATACACATTACGTGTCGGGGCTATGCCTGTGATCCCGCGTTAAATTAATTTGTACGGTTCTACGTATACATAAATATGTACATACGTATGTATACGAGGGCAGAGTGAAAAGTCCGATACTTTTCTAGTAAGTGCAGGTGGTGCAATCGCGAAGATGAGCATACGCCCCCAAAATTGATGGAGAAAAAACAAAATTCTGTTCCATCACGACAATGCACCTGTCCATTCCTCTGCCGTTGCCACACCTGAATTGGTCGATTTCAAGTTCGAATTGCTGCCGCATCCACCTTATTCACCGGATTTCGCTCCCTGCGACTTCTTTCTCTTCGCAGACTTGAAAAAATGGCTGGCTGGAAAGAAATTCTCATCTAACGAGAAGAGGTCGTTGCCGTAACAGGGAGCTACTTTACAGACTTCGGGGCGAACCACCGTCTACTAGAAAAGTATCGGACTTTCCACTCTGCCCTCGCATGTATGGGTATGGAATCCGAAGGACTTTGGTGAATGGCGCGCCACGCCACCGAATCGGCGAATCAATCTTCCTTTGTCGAGGAAACCGGCCGAATGCCCCGAAGTCGTCAAGTTCATTCTTCTCTCTTACAACACTTTAAGCAAGAGACCAGTTCGAACGTTGGTGACCAAAAGAGATTCGTACCAGAGTTCAACGATATAATTCTCGTGTTTGTCTATGAATTTCTCTTTCTACGATTGCGTTTCTCTATTCGCTAAACTTAACGAGAGGATCTAAAGCTGCACTATTCGAAAGCTGAGAAGCTTGTAGAACAACGCAACACCGATAACAGCAAATGGGAAAACAACAGGTTGAATCACTTCCTATTTTCGAAGTGACTATACTCGCGATAAGAAATTGTTTGCTTTCGGCGCAGTTTCCCAACGGCTTTATTGTGTCCCGCGGACTTTTAGACCACACGCGCGGCAGAGGCCTTTTACAACCGTCACACACCGGCAAGCGCCTCGGGTGCGATTGAATTAACAGCTGTGTCTTCGTTCGGTATTTGATCTAAACGTGTTTCGATCAAATTTCTATCCCTCGACGTTCGGCTAAAAATTGAAATCTCTGGAATTCGAGCTCTCTCGACCATTCCATCGAACGTACTTTTTCGCGCTGATTGTGAAAATCACAGTTATCAAATCTATCGATCTTTCGAAGGAAATGTAATAAGATATCGACGATTATTTTATATGTATGTACGAGAAAGTTATTTTTCACATAAAAAAAAAACCACTGATAATCGATTGAAGAAGGTCGGGAGGTGAATTTTACGTGAAAGGAACCAAACAGGTTTTATTGTATATCTTCTCTAGCGGCAATGTCACTCGTACGCGCGCCTTCGTCGAATCACCAACATCGCAGTGCCGCAAGTACAATCTCAAGTATGTAGGTAATTACAAATACAAGGAACATCTTATCGCACGGGCTGCGCGCATACGCATTTAAGGTATCCACTCCACGTCATTGGTCTCGATTCTTCCGTGAACTTCTGGATTGTAAACGTTATCTCGAGTCTTGGGCTTCGTCGGCTTTTCCTCGGTTCCGGACAGCTTGTGATAGACCTTGCTTCCGGTTTTGGCGACCCACTCGACCCCATCTCCGATCTTCTCGCCGGCTTTGCGCACGATATGACCGAAGTTTTCGGCGGTGAAAGTATTCGGATCCACGTTAATGTCCACGGTTTTATTTCCGGTCGGACATTCGGTTTGGGAGATAATGCTGAGATCGAAAGGATCCACGCCGAATCTGGAGAGCTCTTCGCGTACTCTGTCCAAGGTAGTCCTGTCAAGATCGCGGTGCCTCGAGAGAATGGTAGCGCTCTGTCGATGCGCGAAGGCGAGCTTTTGACAGGAAAAGACTCCCGCGTAATTATCGTAGTCGGTGCTGAAGACAACGTGGGATGCGGTTCCGGCTACACCTTGTGTTGAAAAAAGTGGAAGATGGAAGAAATACAAGAGAATTGTTTCAGACGCGTAATCGCGTCGTCGAGCAAAAATCAGGCTCGCCGGAATGTATAATACAACGCGATATGGCTGGTAGGAGTTACAGCGGAACTTGTGTCTCGTCTCATGGACACTTGCGAGAGGGCTGTCCGGAATGCGAGGGTTGCTCTTGTTATTCCGACAAGTACGGACGCAATAAAATAGAGAACTCGAAACAATGGCAATAACCAGGGTTCCACGTGAACGTAGAAGTTATCCGTCGATATTAATTAAAACACTTACTGAGGGGAAAGCGCACACTCATGCGGGCAGGAGTGCTGGGCTCAATGACGCTCAACTCCCCGGTATAGTGGTACTCGTGCTTCAAAGGCGTAAGACCTGCGCATACACACGCAATAATTGCAGATGATTCATACCACTTGCCCCGAAGCATTTATTCCATTGAAACTTGATGGAACCTATGTATACATGTATGTATATTCCCTCGATTAGTGGCCGAGAGTTGGATTAACGGTTCTCCTCGAGTACTCCGTCAATACCGCCAAAGCCTTTCCCGATTAAAATAATCGCTCCAACGAGTCTTCGGGATGCGTCGCCCCGAATGCGACTCTCTCGAATTACATTGCGATGTCAATTACCAGTGACGATCGCAGCGGCTCACCTAATACCGGATGATCCGAATCTTGCGTAATCGTGTACTCGCCGGGCTCCTCCCCTCGCGTGTAATTGTACGTGATGCACTTACTGGCGGTCGAAGTTTTCTGAATGACGTACCAAACGCCGAGAAACTAAAAAGAGGATACAGAAGTGCATCGGTGAAACGATGGGTGACACTTCTAGTATTCGCGATTGGCTTATTGCGAGCTACATCACAAGCAAGGTAGTGCGTACTGCGATTTCATGCCTCATTGTCAGTACGATATAAAGCCCATTTGTTTTCTTTGCGCGCGCTCACCCTGTTCATCTGAAAGCCCTGCACTGGCTCGACCACCGGACACGCTCCCAAATGATAGGTATGTGCCTTGGCTAAGGCCAAGCATCCCACCAAAATGAAACAGAAAATTAGCACCTTCATCTGAGAAAAAAGAAATAACGTGATCAGTGCCGAAGAAAAGAATAACTCAATCGTTCGGTCGTCATTCTCAATCGCCAACTACTGTGAGCCTCGGAGATTGTGCGATACTTTTTGGACGATTACATATTGATCTACAAAACAGTCCATACCGGTCGGTATTGGCCTCGCGAATAACAGATAGTATACCTAATGAAATAATCACACGCGCGGAATATGTGACGCTACTCGTTGATTTTTACTCTAGCGCATACAGGAGATTTCTTATTGTCTTATTAAAAAACCGGGCAGTATCACGATTTCGCTGTGAGTTGATCCAACAGCGCAATCAATGGCATTATCGCTTCAAAAATATCTTCTTCTACGTTTTGCACCCTTCATCTTGATTGTGCCTCATGGGTCAAAGGCCTCTACTGACTGACCGGCTCCGAGCTACGCACACATTCTGCCGAGTGCACGGCTATCGTATATAAACCGCTCGTGAATTTTCATTCCAGATCCAACAATGCAAACGAGAAATACCGACCGCATTATTTAAAATAACATTCGAAACTTTTCAAGCTACGCTAATTAGCAACCACATGCACAATCGACTTCGAGCTCGCAGAGATTTTGTGATGACCTTCTTATCTCGCTCCTCGTACGGGGTGATTGCAGCTGCGCTTTCCTTCCTCCCGCCCCGATAAGTCAAACTACACTTCTCGATCGCGCGCTCCCGTTCGCAAAAAGCACAAAGTATAGATAATACATTACGGAGAGAGAGAGAGAGAAAGCGCCGAAAAACCGACAGAATTTTACTCCTTACGCGCGCGTGTTTCGCTTCTTGCCTCCCACCAATCTTATTTAATTCGATGCGTTTCTCCCGATAAAGATTTACAGCGTGCCGAAATTACGTGGCAGATTGAGCCGCAAGTGTTTCAGGGAAGAATGAATGCACCCAAGTCGAGCGCATTTTGAATGCACGAACCACGCGACGTTAAATATTTCACTTTGAATTTCAATCTTACTTGATCGCTCGCTTTCGGCGCGTTGCTCGAAATAATTCGTTGATACTCACTTTCTGATAACTCTAGCGTCTTATTCGCGTCAGACGTGTCCTTGCTCCACGGTTCTCTGGACTCTCCTACTGTAAACATAAATTACGTCGCCGGGGGATTTTATGCGACTTCTCCCCACTCTACACTTTTGAACCGCTCTGCTCTAGCATCAGCGGACGCGCTTTGGCAGGGACGTCTCGAGGAATTTGAATTTACCGAAGCTGCTCGAAGAAGAGGCTTTTCCTGTCACTGGGGAAACTCTAGAATTAACGTAGGTATCATCGAGCATACCGCTCGTCCGTCCATGGAGAAAGTACGACGCCGAGAAATAAATAAATAATAGACCACACTCTCAAGCTTCTTTCTCGTTTGTTCTAATTCTGTACCTATTTACAATTTATTGTAGGACACTGCGAAAGGAAGACGTTAGACATCTCCTCGTTTGAATGCAAATTCAATTCTTCGAATACGAGCGTTCCTCGACACAACACAATTACGATTGTTCGATTGAGTCACGATACGTCGCGACATCCATATATGTGGATGATGGACCAAATCAACTGTAATTATGAAAAAATAATTATTGCTCTGGACTCCCTCAAACATAATACGCCCCTGGTCTTTCTTTCCCCTCTCATGCTCTACCGTTTAACGCAACGCTGGCGTGTAGTGTCTCGAGTGACGCCTAGAACTTGAACGCTACTCCGCTTACGAGTCATTTCCTAGAATTCGTCCTTGCACACGGCTTCTTAGCACTTTGGGATTGAGAAGGAAACCGGAGTTACCGTTATCTGAGCGGGGAAACCATTAAACTCAGTTGTCACACGCACCGATGTGTTCACTGAACTGCGTGATTCGCATACATATTCTCGTAGATTTCCCGGAATCACAAACAACTATTTATCGTCCGATACTTTCTAGATTATCTACTTAGCGCAAAGTTTATCCGAGGTAATTGATCTGCTGAGGAGCATTCAATGTAACGATATCACACTGAAATGGCTTTCGATTATTACGTGTATTTCAGAAGTTACAAAAACGTCTGGTAGCCCGAGAATAGACAACCGTCCTTTGCCCCGCGTATGCACAGTCCATCGATGATGCGCAGCTAATAAGTCCTATTAAAGTTTACAATGACGTCTACCGAAACAACCGTTAAACGATACACGTATTCGCGAGTTTCTGCTCCGCGATTCGACGATAAATATAAGGCACCGTGCGTATAAAAATAGATCGCGTTGAATCTTACGCTACCATGTAATTAGAAACAATATGAGAATGGTGGATCGATACCCGATTCACGCGTATCGGCGTAAAAAAATAAAAAAATAAAAAATAAGAATAAAAAGAGAGCTGAAACCAGAAACACCTTCGGTTACAGATCTTACGCGTTCTTATCCGGCATCGTTAGTAGCATATATTAACTTTGGAGATGGAAATGTAACAATGAAAACGTCCTTATCGTTAGTATATCCGATGCAAATGAATGAGCGAGTTCGGAACGTGTATGTTGTGAGACAAAAGATACACATAAAAACACAAACGAATTCACCACAGATTATACGTAAAATGAAATGAAACCTCATCTGTGCGAAACACAGTGGAGCATTTCACCTTCCACGAATAACAGAGGTATAAACAAGAACTTTTTGTAACCGACTCGGGATTCCCTGCGTAATAATTCGAGGGGGGAACCTGTTTCTTTCTTCCACAAGTACATGCTCCCTCATTCGGGCGGTAATTTCGACGTGTCTAGATCGTAGAAATAGGGATGCTGCAGCGCGGCCTTCGCGGATATCCTGCGCACTGGATCGTATACGAGCATGCTCTGCAGAAGATCGAGGCCGTCCTCGTCGAGGGTCTTCACTTGAGCCGCTAAATTGTTCGTTTTCCAATTTGGAAATGTCGCCTTGTAGTCCGTCAGCTGCGTCACTCCCGGCCAGATTTCTTCGGTAGGTGTCTTTAATATGCTAAAGAGAGATATTTAATACTTTACGGGAGGTATTCGCGGCGAATGAGAATGTCGAAAAGATACTCTTTGACTCGCGCTCTTCGTTCGGAAAGAGCTTAAAAGTTCCCCGCGGAATGCCGGACGTCTCACCGAAATATTCTGAAAATTTGATCGATTTCGCTATCCCCCTGGAAGAGAGGCTTCTTGGTGGCCATTTCCGCGAATATGCACCCGATGCTCCAGACGTCGATTTCGCAAGAGTATCTGCTGGCACCCAGGAGAATTTCGATCGCCCTGTACCACAGTGTGACCACTTCGTGCGTGTAAACTCTCACTGGAATGCCAAAAGCGCGCCCCAACCCAAAGTCCGCAACTTTGATCACGCCGTGCTTATCGATCAATAAATTTTGGGGCTTCAGATCTCGATGCAACACGCGACGTTTGTGGCAAAACAAAATAGCGCGAGTAATCTGCGTAGAGATAAATTGTTCCTCCGTTATAGTCGTACCTAGTTATTCCAAGAACTGGCTTAAACGTTCGCGACTATCTTCGTACCTGATACAAGTACGACTTCACCAGTTCAGGCTCCAAAAGCTTTCCATTGCCTAAACTATCCATATACTTCTTCAGATCCATACTGAGAAATTCAAAGACCAGGTAAAGTCTTGACTCCTCCATCAAGACATCTATCAACCGGACGATATTGGCGTGCCGCAGTTCCTTCAGCAAGCTAATTTCCCTGATCGCCGTCGAAGGTATCCCTTCGTCATCGCTCTCCAGGCGAATCTTCTTCATGGCGACTATTTCGCCAGTTTTCTTATGTTTACCTTTATACACGACTCCATAGGTTCCTTGAGAAAACAAATTAAACAAAACGGGTAGTCGCGTTAAATAACAGAGGGCCTGTAGGAGAACTTAACCAGGCATCGGTCGCTAGAAATACTTTCATATGGCGATCGCGTATAAACGTGAGCAAAATGCTCATATAGCGACCGAGGCTGGGTTAAAAATGCTGCGAAAAGAGAACAATGAAGTATGCCTCGTAACTGTGTCAAAACACTTGCAAATAAGCGTAAGAATTGTACAGACATCTGCTTTAAAAAAAACGCTGTTTAGACGCACAAAGTGACTGCGGTTTCCTTTCAAGGCCTACATCGCGTGCGCGCGTAAGCTGTACAACTCTCGCGCTAATAACATCGAAGCGAAAACGAGCGAAGCTGAGGCTTCACCAGAGGCCACAGAGATCGATGGCTTTGGTTTCGTCGGAAAAACGAGTCCACTGAGCAATCTTGTCGATAAAGCATCGGATCAACTGAATATGATCGAAAGCCGAGAACGCTTTCGCCGCGCGTTACCTTCGCCAATTTTCTCGATTTTCAAATAATTCTCCATGCCGGCGACTTTTTCGAATTCTCGTAGATTCTCGGAGGATGTCTCGTATACGAAATACCGCGCCACGGCACCAGAAAACAAAACTTTCACACACGTTTTACAGATCACAGCCACAGTAGCAACACGTAACGTCCAAATTCAAACGTTGAAACGCCATATTGGTAAGCACGTTTGACTGTCGCATCGTGCGTCTTCGGGAAGCTTCGGAGCTACAGGTGCCTGTCGAAAAATCCGAAAAATCTTCCCGGAGTCGCGTGTCCTTTGAGGTTATATCACAGCCTTCGAGGCGGTCGAGGCTGAAAGGAGAATTATTACACATGACACACATCGCTGCGCAGTTTTGAAAATTACGAAACCATCGCTACACACATAAAATTAGGTATATGCCTCTTCCCTCGAGGGAAGACAAAACACTTTGTCTTCGCAATGAAGCCCGCGTTCCTCCTGTACACCTGCACGCATACAAAGCCTCACGTATGTACTTGTCATTCACACACGATAGGCCCAACTAAACTCGATATCGTACAAGTTTTAAAAATAACCTACAGAAAACATCAGATTTTCGGAAAAATTATAAACAAGAAATGGTAGATGTGTCATCAAACGTTTCTCTTCCCCGGTTGAACGTTTGATAAAATGAAATAGCATTTCACACCGCTACTCTCTTCACGCATTTATTACGAAAAACACTCGTACATATATATTCTTATAAGTTACCTTTCTGTAAACTTAGCCACAGAGCGTCAACGGGCATTACTCAGAGGCAAATTATTCAAACAGAAGGTACGAAGCGCATCTTCTCGTGTCGAGGATCCTAGCTTCTAAACTCCATCGACTTCTTCCTTGGTAGCCGTTCGTATTACTAGGAAAGATCGAACTATTCTCTACGAACGATCGGCCTTACAATCCTACGGTACATCGCGAATGAAACTTATATTTACACGCGTCGTCGGTGCCGATCTTACGAATACAGTCACGCACCCGTAAAGACCTCATTGAGCCCCCGCTCAAATCCCTCCTGCACTCTACCGTGGAAACTGATAACCCCCCGTGGCATAGCCGAGTCCGACACCGCGTTGCGTGTGCGTGGTAGCCCGGGCTACCTCGTACTGTTGTTCCATATTATTGAACATCTCTTCCTGCTTCTTCAAGATATCGGGCTTCGCCCCGGCCTGTGGCGGCGCGGGCAAGTCTTCCTTGATGCCCATCAACCGCTTGAATTTGGCTGTCACTTTACCGTCCTGATCGTGCGTGAACGTCGTGCCTACCCACGTATTAGCCGACGACGCTGTTGCCGTTAAGCTCTTCCCTTCGTTTGGTTTCGACTGCGTTAATAAAAAAATTTTAAAAAAATAAAAAATAAATGTAATAATGAAGGAGGAAAAACACGTCTAATTTATTCACGAGGGGGATATGTCTATCTATTTTTTACAGTCCGGGCCGCCTCCTCCCCCAAGCCGGTAAGCGCGAGCAAATTCCTTCCCGGGAGATGTAAGAATCTTTTACCTTGTTTGTCCAAAGAAGTTTCCTCTTCTGTATCTGTTCAGCGTATTTCCCCTGCGTCGCCGTCGCGAGTGGATTGTAATAATTCGGCTCACCCGGAACGACCGGCGCGACTGGTTCTCCTTCGGGAGGCTTCAATTCTATGCCCAACTTCTCGAGTTGCGCCAGCTTGTTCCTGCCCTTTTCCTCGCGGTAACTCATCGTCCGGAACGGCGGAACCACTGTGCGATCTCTCGATCCAGATCGCGAGCGGGTGCGATCTTTTTCCCTGTGATAGCTCGACGCGCGTTCCTCCCTGTGACGCTCCTTCGATCTGTCCCGGTCTCTGTTGTGGCGACGATCCCTCTCCCTGTCACGACGTCTGTCCCTCTCGCTTCGGTCTCTGTCCCGTTCCCTCCTGTCGTCGCGATGATGATGATGATCCTTCTCCGACTTCTCCTTGTCGTCGTTCCTCTCGTCCCTGCAGGATCCAGACGAAGTTCTGTCCTTCCGTCTGTCCTCGTCACGAGACCTCCTATCGTCGTCCCGTGATCTTTTAGACTCCTTGCCGTCCCGGTCCCTTTCGCAATCTCCTCTCCGCCGATCATCGTGCGAGGACCGTCGACTTCTATCGACGGAATGTCTGTTGCGTTCCGACCTCTCACTTCGCTTGTGTTCGTCTCGGGACGAGTTCGAATGACTTTCATGATCCGATCGCCTGTAAAACGATTAATATCTGCAGGGGTATACCACACAGATTCGTATTATTGATTGGATCATTGAGAGGGAATTTGTAAAAAAAAAAAAAGAAGAAACGTTGATATACACTTTGATGCTAACGGGCTACAACTTTTGTTGCGATGTGAACGACTAGCCGAGTTTTCGTGACGGGACGGGGGACCCGGGGGGGGAACCAAATATCAACAGAGTAACTCGAATCCCGAAAAATGTTGGAACGAGGTGCCATGACAATTGTTATCTATTGCGATTTTGTACAGATCTAGGGATATTAACAAACCAGCCCACCTCTGGTCTGGGGGAGACGGAAAACCCCGGGAGGATTCTGTCCTGGAAGAACTGGTAGGCGGTACGCGCGGCACTGCTGCTAGAGGACTGTTTGCGCGTTCGCTCCCAGATTCGGCCGAGGAATTGTTGTTGTTACTCTCCTAGGAAAATAAAAATGATCCTTTTTAAGGCGGTTCCCCTTGTACGTTTGAATATAGGAAAAAAAAAATGTCGAGTCCCCAAAACCAAATTAACAATGCTCGATCGAATTTTACGATCGATCTTACGGGGGGCGATTTTCATTCCTTGAGAGCTTAACTATATGTACCTGCTTATGGTAGCGTTAATTACGTGCTAGTAAACGAGGTAGTTAATCCACCCACCTCTCCTCTTTATATCAATTGATTACTGCCGTTTGAAGGATCGCATTCTTTTCTTTGTTAGGATCGACAAAAGAAAACTGCACCCTACTTATAAATGGAGATGTCACCCTTGACATTTTGAGCGCCATTGACAACTATAGCCGGACACCCTGCTCGTGCAAAATTAGCTTAAAGAAGAGTGGATAAAATCGAGTTTTCAGCTGCGTTCTCATCGCAGCACTCTCATCAATGATTTAGGAGCTATCGTTAGGGACACGCAAGGTACCGACGAATTCGGAAATTTCGGAATTATTCGACGAAACTCTTCCTTTGCAGAGCCGTAAATGTCCGAAATCATACCGCGTTAAATTTACACGCTTTAGCTGCTCAAAAAATTCGGAACACGCGTAAGATCGTACATTCGACCCAGACCTTTCAGAGTTCCACGCGTTTCAAAGGTGATAACCGAGAAGCAAAGACTCGCGCCTTTGGAAACTGATCCGAATATACACGCTGGGGCATTTCAGATACCACGACCATTTTAGCATTAGTATCTAAACATTACGGAATAGATTATTTGTTTGGTTTTCATCGCCGTTCGGTGTTTTGTTAGCGTTACCTTCTGTCAGCTTCCTCTACTCACCTCTGTCTTCGGACTAGGACTTGGGGGTAGACTTGAAAGACCCTCGCACAGCATAGACCTTGCCGAGGTGCGTAGATATTGTATCATGTATTACCAACAGAGCTACGTGTTAATATTTTCTCACGAAATGGCACCATTCCCATTTACTTATCAATTAAGATTTTAAAGTACGTCAGAGCTAGCCTAACCGTTCCTACCAGGCGTAAAATGCTTTGGCGTCACAATATCTCTGGACTATATGAAGTGTCGCCTTTAAGTAACAACAAAACACTTTTTTTCGGCATTCGGAAAAATCGTTGGCGCTGCCGTTCTTATCGTAACCATTTTAATTAAGAACGATACACGATATTTTAATCTTCCAAAGCATCGGCGCGAGCAATTAGAGACGCGATGGTACTGCAAGACCGTTTGGAAAGCACGATAAAGAACCCTGCCCGTGTATCGCAGTGTTCGTAAACAGTAGGGAAATCGTCTCGGTCTCTATTTTCTAAAGTGTATTAATCCCTAGCGGTAAACGACAAGGGGGGAGGGAGAGAGAGAGAGAAGGCGAAAAGGCATGCATTTTTGTTGTACCTCACTCATGTCCATCTGCACGGGGTCGTAATTAGCGTCACTCGCCCTCCTGCTCGCGACTCCACCCCTACTCCCTGGTTCCGGCATCTCGAACACACAAAATTGACGGTCGACGATGCAAAAATTGCACGGCGCTCGAAGCTATCGTCGCGACGGAATTACGACTCGAAGGGTTCACGAGCGATCTAGCCTAGAAGCCATTTCTGTCACCGTACACGTCGTACGGGAAAATTCCTCAGCGGCGATCGGCGAGAGGCTAAATCGCGCGGACGCCAATCACACGAATCTCGCGGATATCTCACGGCAAAACGCGGTCGAAATTGAAGGAAACTCACCTTTGTATCTCCCGAATTATCACTGTTTTCCTCGCCGTCACTCACGTAACTTGCCAACGAATCCATAATGGATGCTCCACTGCGCTTCGCGATCTCCGAATAATACCTAGTGCTGCCCGTGTACCCTGTCGGACGCAGCGGTGCGCTCTGTCGGGAGCGAGACTAATTTATTTCGAATCTACAGGTAAGATAGTGCGCTTTGTCTACCGTACCTACCGTATGTATCATGCCAAATTAAACAAGCAGATACCGTATGTATCATGCCAAATTAAACAAGCAGATATACCGACATTGCCGAAACTTTACCGACGGTCAAGAATTTTATAGTTAGAGTTGGCTTGAGAAGAGTGCGCTGTGTGTGCTGCGTGAGAGCGAAAAGTGTCAAACGTCTGATTTCCCGATAGCTGTTAATTCAAGAGATCGAAGTGTTTCGTGTATTATTCAATACTTCGATTTTCCGAATTGACAGCTATCGGGAAATCAGACGTTTGACACTTTTCGTTCTCATGCAGCACACACAGCGCACTCTTCTCAAGCCAACTCTAACTATAAAATTCTTGACCGTCGGTAAAGCTTCGGCAATGTCGGTATATCTGCTTGTTTAATTTGGCATGATACATTCGGTATAGGTAGGTAGGTATACCTACTACCTACCTAGTAGGTAGTTATAGTAGATAGGTAGAGCGGATAAAGGCCATCACACACATAATTCCGTAAAGCCGTAAGACATAAGCGTAAGCGAATAGACCAATCAGGATCAAGTATTCCGTTGTGGTGGGGTTACGGACAACGGAATACTTGATCCTGATTGGTCTATTCGCTTACGCTTGCCCCTTACGGCCTTACGGAATTTTGTGTGTGATGGCCTTAAGTTGTGCTATTACTGACACGACCAAGCGGCCCTCACACACACGATCAGTATTACTGACAGTATTAACTACTGACAGTATTTCATAATTCACCGCACACACACGATCAGTATTTATGTCAGTATAGATTTGTAGTTCGTAGAACGCCGTTGTTTTTCTGTACTATAATTTTAAAGAATGGACAAGAAACAAAAGGCTTGCATTGCAATTACATAATTATATTGTACAAGAGTTTAAAGGATCGCAAAAAGAAAAAAAATTGACGTAAAGTTTCATGTCCTCTTTTATTTTGTCCCAATCTGAATATTCTTTCGTTGTGATGTTCACAACTCGGGCATTGACCTATACCTATACATCGATAAATTTTTTTAGTACGGATTTTTTGGTTTCTTCTTGTTCATTCCCGAAATCGGAGCCGGGTGAGCCTATGTAAATACTACGACACGGGCTACGTTGCTTACATGGCTGCGCTTGTACTCAGACGATCAGTATTTTCATCAGTATTTTGGCTCCGCCCAAATACTTTCAGGATCCCGAAAGTATCATCAGTATTTGCCCTCACACGGTCAGTAATATTGTCAGTATTTCGAAATACTGTCAGTAATATTGATCGTGTGAGGGCCGCTTAATGTGATAGGCAATCGCGAAATCCTTGACTGCACCAGGTATTGTAGGTATAAACCGCATCATCATGCACAAACGCTTGTGTGCAGCGATGATAATTAAGTTACATGTCGTACCTACCAAAGGTTGAGCTTTCTTCAATCAGACAAAAATGTACGCGACATCGCTTTTGCGAGATATACATACGTATTATTGAGTCGAAGAGCATGCTACAGCTGAAGACCGAAATATTACAGATTGAGATAGCGATCTCTCACAGTCAAATCAAGTATTACACATGTATAGGTATATGTATATAGGGCCAAAAAGGTAGTCGAAGGACGTTCGGTCCTCAATATTGAACTGTCAGCACGATCAGAGATTCCACATGACCTAGAATTATTGAGTAACGAATGAAGGGGAGGGAGACCCGATCGATTCGCGTGCGAATCTACTCGGGTTTTTTTTTAACGAGGTCAATCCGTCGAACGAGCGTCTCGAATGGGATCGAACGTCTCTAATGAGATCTAATGATTTCTCCCACGGGTCCAATCAAATGATCTTCCGAATGACAGCTAGCCGTTCAGCAGTGACGCCGAGTCATTATACGTACATCCGATAAATTAATCCGATATTCTCGACGGACAGCAGATTACTCGACGCGTTCGAGATACACATTCATCGTTATATCTCCTTCCGAATGTTTCACGTGCAAACTTTGCGCAGACTCTCACCTTTTGATCCGATAAGGTGATCCACGCGGGATTCGTAGAATTTTTAATTGAAAACGAATACCAATTTGAGCGGCTCCCTGCTGCACGATACTCAATTCGACTTGGATCGTAGGCACCTATGTATGTATATATCGGATAGAGTTACACGTAATACGCGCGGTAGAGAATAGAATACCTATCGGGTTGATTGTCTGATTGGAAACACACACAACGGATTATAATAGCGTTACTATAAAATATAATAGTATTCGCCGAAAGTCTTGCTCGGTGTTCCTTTCGCCTATAGCTACATTTTCTCAATTTTCCGCAACAATTTCTTTCTTAATTTGTCAGACTTACAACGTCCAGTTGTTTCGACACGCACCCGTATTCTCCTTTTCCCGCTCTCTTTTACTCCATCGCTCCGGCTCGTTCTCTCCTGCTCTCATTCTCTCCTTCTCTCTCCCTCTCGTTCTCTACAACTGTATATCTACAATAAGATTGGAAATGGTACCGTGCGCAAAAAATACGAAGTATAAAATATCTTTGTGCATTTACAAGAATATATATATACTATGTATGTATACATACTGTAACGTGTGACGGATACATGTATACATATCTACAATATACGTATGTATGAATAGAATATAATATCAATTTCTTCTTCCTTCCAACTTGTTTGTTCGCGTAATATAATAATTTAATTTGTATACCCGTAATAACGTCTTACGGTAATCGGTATCGTCTGAAAGGGCTGCGCAACGTCCAACGCTGTGTGTGATGCTAGTGCCAAAAAAATCAGAAGCGAAACGAGAGGGCGATCGATCAAATTCGTACGCGATGTTTATCATCATTCGCGGCGACTCTTCTCGCCTCTCCGATACCGTTACCATTTATACTATGGCACGACGTGACTGGATCTTACCGTGAAATTCTGATCAGCCACTTTGTTGAACAGAGTTCGAACCAAGACTCTAAACGTAACTATACGCTGGGATCACAGCCTTTCCAGATGTACGCATCCGTCGTCCTCCCTCGCGTTTAAAAAATAGCTCGCTGAGTCGAATTCGGTGATATGAGTTAAAATCTTTGTCCCCCTAAGCCCTAGAAAAGCTACGAATTCTAAGGTCGTAGAATGATGGTCCCCCTAGTCTCAATAAGGTCTCGCAACGTTAAAAATTTATAAATACATGCCCTCTCTCTCTCTCTCTTTCCTGATCAATTGTCCCTGATACGTCTACATATTATGTATACCTACTTATCTGCAGTGTACTTCGTTGCGAACCGATATCGCCGAGGTCCTCAAACGCCAACGTCGATCAATTCGGTTTTCCTCGGCTTCGCGAAGATCGACCGTGTCGTCTTCCTCGGGCCATTCGAGTTTTTAACTCCCGTCGTATACCGCAGCGCCCGCCTACACAAGTAGTTGCAACGGAGGAAGGTTTTGCGCATTCTCAACCCTTCTCACCGATCCCCGGCGACCAGCGCGAGCCGCGACGACCACAGATCAATGAAAAGGGTCAAGGCCATTCAGACCTCTTCTCAAATTCGGATGAACCGATCGCAACCGGACGTCGCGTCGCGTCGCGTCGGCGTTCGAGACGCGTCGGACGAGTCACGAGGAAAGGGCGTCGTTGTCTCGCGGGCTTCTTCCGAGCCGATAAAAACAATGAGACTACGCGCGAGAGCGCGTAGAGTGAGCCGCACCTGCTCGCTTCGCGATTAAAATACATACGAGAGAGGAGGAGCCGCCCCGCCGATTAGCGCGCATCCACGCAACGCCGAACATCGTGCTACATTCGCGCGCGCGATGTCAACCGTCTAGTCGGCTCGTCAATGATTTGTTCAAGAGTACGTACCGTCCCTCCGCTCCGTGCTCGTATCGCGACACACGCGGAACTCTCTTGCGTCGAATGCCCGCGCGCGTCGACGGGATCCCCGCGGCAAGAATAATCCTACGCAATTGCAGCGTACACCTGGCGCGCGTTGTCGCATAAACCCACGCGCGAGAGAGCCCATCCACGTCTGAGGCGCAATTAAGAAATGCGAAACTCGTTGAAACTGTCGACCGTCCCCGTATGCGCGGAATTTCGACACGCGCGGCGTCAATTGATTCGACATCAGGCACTGGTCCTGCGGCGTATGGCCGCTCGTCTCACGGCGCGTACGTTGAACGAACGCGCGTTTTCGCCGTGCCACCCCGAACAGAAATTCGTGGAAGCGCGCCGTGCGACCTTCGAGCGCCGACCGAAATCTCGCCCCGGTCGCGAAAAGTCCGTGGACGATAAAATATACACAAATTCATTGCAACGATTATCGCGTTACTTTACGCGAAGGCGGAGAGAGCGTTTCGCTCATTGAGCCCGTGGAGCAGACGCTCAGGCGGCGTAACAGCCGCGCGCTAACCCCTCGTCTCGCACATCGGGCTTGTACTGCAAATAATCCCCCTCATCTCGGGTACCTTGGTGTCGCCGATGAAAAAATATTTCAGTGCTCCGGATGCAAAGTCGAAGATAATAATTTATGCGCGCATTATGTGCGCCGTGAAGATGCCCAATGGGATGTGCATAAATTTATCCATCCAGACGAGCGCCACGTCGCGAAGGGGAGTGCCGATTTCGCGTGTTCTCGTCCTAGAAAAGCGAGAGTGATATCGGCGATCCGAACGTCGTCGTTCGTTCGTTCGTGCGATCGGGGTCGGAGGAGCGGGAAGGAAGGAGGCCGAGGGGGAAAAGGTCATCGAAGCAACAACGACATTCGTCCCTCGGTGCGAGCAAATCGGTCGCACGCGGAGACCGGGCGATCGATTCCCCGGGGACGGGGGAAGCGACGAATTACCGCGCGATCAGGCGGTTTGGCTCGGTTCCGTGGGTGCGTATCACCGTCTCTCCACTTCCGATTCCTGGTTGGACGCTTCCGTGACGGGCGGCAGCTGACTTTCCATCGATATTTGCCTGAAACACGAGGCGTAATCAGAGCGGCTATCGCGGTTGGGTCGCAACGCTTATTATTCGCGACTCGTGACGGCACGGTCGAACTCTCTGGGCGTTTCTCTCGTTCCTACTCGTATTCAACGCGCGACGCCACGAGCATCAGGGTGCTCGAGGTCCCGGCGGAGTTTCAGTACGAATATCCTGGAAAAAGTCGGATCGAATGAAAGCGAATGAAGACATTTTCCAGGGCCCCCCCCCCCCCCCCTCCCACGATCTCGCGTTCATTCTATATCCGATTTATTCGTTCGCCACTTTTTCCTTACGTGAGAGAAATTGCAAGACACGCCGAGTTGAAACGCGCGAAGTCGATCTGTACCACTGTATGTCACGCGTCGATTTACCGATCGTGCCATTCGTAGGTATCGGGCGCAGAGTTGCATCTACCCGCTCTGTGGAACTTGTTCGCCCTGCTGGCGCCGCCGTTCCCCTTTTTCGAAGTCTCGGAGGATTCGCTGGTGCCCGCCGAGGAGAGTTCGGTGGGAGTCGCGTCGCCGCAAACGGACTTGGCGCTGCGTCTCGGTAAGAACGGATTCTGCAACGGGAAGCGGAGCATTTCCTTTGATGGATTGCCATGCAAAAATCGCCTGTCGCGCCTTAGGTCGACGTTTGGTGGGACGACGCATAAATTGGAGGCGGAAATTCATCGATTAAAACCGTCGTTCCCTCGCTCGACGTTGGAGATGTCCGTTTATACCGCCGCGATTCGATTCGTGACGGTTCCTATAGGTACATATCGATTACTCCCGCTTGGCTGTGCCTCGCACATAAATATCGACTCTCTCTCTCCCTCTGGCGTGATAGATAGATAGATAGATAGATAGAGAGAGAGAGAGAGAGAGAGAGAGAGAGAGAGAGAGAGAGAGAGAGAGGATACACAAACGCCGATAGGATGATAGCGTTTCGTCTAATTTCGTCAACGGGCAGTCCGCGGCTCGATCGAGCCGGAATACATACATATACATACATATACATAGCGGGCTTTGAAATCCCCGCGAAACGATAGGCGGGTCCTTCCGGGAGGATGAAAATAGAATTCCCATAGGGAGAGAGAGAGAGAGACACGTTGGCCTGCGCGGTCGATACGAGCGGTCGAATCAGGAATGACCTGTAGAGATATCACTCAAGAAGAGTATTTTTCTACAAAGACAAAGTCCATCCGTAGAATGACGTAGACGCCTAAGGTCACACAACGGTATTTCGAAACGACGAGCTGACGCGAAGCGCGCGAGTCGTGGAATTCTCTTTCCAGGGTAGATATACGAATTCCAAAGCGTCAGTTCGTCGCAGCGGATGAATAGGTACGCCGCGCTGAGCGCGTGATATCAACGTACGCACGTCTCTACAGTCGCGATATCGAGGAGCCGATGACCTCTCTTGAACTCGACCGATATTGACCGCCCACTCGGCAAATAATAAAGATGGACTCGGGGTTAAACCGCGCATATTTTCCATATCGAGGTATACTATGTGTACGTATAGTACGTATAAGACAGGCCCCGCCGGCATCCTCGTAGAGAGATCCGAACAAATTTCTCTTCCGCGCGTTAGAGTCGCGCTCCTCTCGTGCCGCCGAGCTTCGGGTCGACCACCGCGGTTTCGCGGATCCCTGTCAGGTGCAAGCGCTATAAATTCATGGAACAACGCTGGTTAGAAAAACTCGCGTGTAAAAACTTTCACTCGCCGGTTTCATTTTCTTGTTTGCTGAATTTCTAGGAGAGGCGAAGTACGTTCCGAATTACGTTTGATCGTCCGAGTGATGCAGCAACGAGTACCACGTGTTTGCATCACTCGAATGCTTCGAGTGAGCGGTGATCGCGAGTCTACAGCGCCGCAGTGATTGCAAATCTATGCGGCGGATAACGATACACGCGCCCGCTGATGAAATAATTCGAAATCTTCGAGATCTTCGAGGGAAACGAAATCTTTAGAATTGATCAAAGAGCCGCTCTTGAACCAAATTCGCGAGAAATAATAAAAAGTAAAAATATGACCTCCTCTGCCGGATGAAGAGGTTACCGCGGAAAGATCTAGTGAAACGTAGATCACGGATAACGTAGATAAAGCGTCCGGATAGGCAAAAAACCGACAAAACCATCCATTCGTCACAACTCCTTTGATCGTCCATTGATACCTCGGTTCACACGGACACGCGCGTGCGGATATACGCGAGTAGCGTTCCCCACCCCCTCACCCCTTCCCTCACTCGACTTTCATCGGGTAGACCGCGGTGCGCGATGGAATTGCACGACAACCCGCGTCGACATCCGACGAGCGAACTCTACGGAAATCTTATATTTTCTTCGAGATAAAAATACAAAAGACAGGGGGTGGTCGAGCGATCGATTCCAAAGATTTCGATTTTAGCCAAAATGTCAATAAGGACGGACGGACGGACGGACGGACGGACGAACGACACGCGAGGATCGTTCGTCGAATCCACCACGCGGCATCCGCGCAGCGAGTGGAGCGCGATAATCGGCAGTCTCACCTGAAAGCTGTGCTGCTTCAGCATCGTCTTAATGAGGATGAGCGTGTCCAGCTTGGGGACTCTCGTGACGACCCGTGCGACCTCTTCGTCGGTCACGGTCACGGGTAATCGACAATTGTCGGCCTCGCTGGGCAGCGTCTCCGCGCCGCCGAGGGTCACCCATTCGTGTCCCTTGATCGCCGACAGGGTGATCCTCTCGGACGGGTCCTTCGACAGCATCCGCGATATCAGGTCGCGCAGTCCCTCCGAGAATTGCGGCTTCTCGGGGAACTTTAAGGGCTCCGAACGGACCGCCGCTTGGACGCCTATGACGCTGCCCGCTCCGTCCCAAGGCACTCTTCCGGTCACCAGCGAGTAAAGCGTCACTCCCATCGACCAGACGTCGCACAGCTATTAGACGAGAGAGAGAGAGAGAGAGAGAGAGAGAGAAAGAGAGAGAGAGAGAGAGAGAGAGAGAGAGACACGAATCAAGGGACACGAGTTTCTACATCGCTCGTTTCGGCGGACTCGTAGATCGAGAGCGGAGCTGAGTACCTCCTACTCACCGTTCCCGAGTACTGGGCGCCAGGGGTGGTGGTCTCGGGTGCGGCGAACGCGGGGGTTCCGGCCGACCCCGAGAGGAGCTCACCCGATGCCCTCAGCTCGGCGCTCACCCCCAGATCCGCGATTTTCACCCGGCCCTCGCCGTCCACCAGCAAATTGCTCGGCTTGATGTCCCGGTGAACTATTCTCTGGTAGTGCACTGTTCGGCGAAAAGCGATCGACGCGTATACATATGTATGTATGTACAGGTACAGACCTATGTACTTGGAACGCCTTCTCGTCTCGTGTATTTCGAGCCGCGTCGCTCGTGTAACGCAATTCCTCGATACCACAGGTAGGTACAGGGGTATTCATTACGCGTGTACGAAGAAAGATACCTATGTTCTCTTCACAATTGGCTGCGCGCGCTAAAATTGCGCTCGATCGCTCGACGAAAGAGGGATTCGCGCGGAGGAGCCAAACCGCAGCCACGCTGCTTCACTTCCGTGGGCTAAACCGGCAGCTTCGCGATCAGTGGAGTCTTGCGGAAAACTCCGCCTCGCGAATTCTCTCGATTTTGAAAAGGTCTACCGTTCGGTTAAATCGACAGCTGGAAACGGTCGGTGCAGCGTTCTGCCCGCTTTTTTCATACCAAATACTTCCTTCGTCTTCTTCTCGTGATTTGATAAATTTTTCTCGAGAGGTGAAACAATCTCCAGGGATAGATACGAGGGTTCTTTCGCGCAGATTTCGAAAATGGAGAAAAGATAATTTTCGTCCCTGCGCAGAATATTGGCTTCGTCCTACCGTATCAAATTCCTACCATTCTCGACAGTCGAATTAAATAAATTCCTTTCGATTCAACTCGATTGTGCGCGATCGGGGTGCGCGTATTTTTGAACGATTCCAAATAAATCCGCAGCGAGAACTTGATACAGGTATACTCACGATATTCGACGCCCATAACGATGTCGCGAAAATTCGTTCTAGCGGTATCCTCGTCCAGCGGCGCGTCGGTGGGCAACTGCAGGACCTCGCCTCGTTGCACCAACTCGAAGACGAGATAAAGATTATCCTCGTCGGGATCGTCCAGCACCTCGACGAGCTTCACCACGTTGGGGTGGTCCAGCTTCTTCAGCAGCGCTATCTCCCTGTAGACCTTAGCCAGGGGATTGGATGCACCCTTTCGCCCGGGCGCCATTCGTCCGAAGATTCCAGCCTTCTTCATCAGCTTCTTCTTGCTCAGAATTTTCATGGCGTAGTGAGTCTCATCCTCCTCGTTGAACGCCAGTTTGACTATTCCGTAAGAACCCTTTGAACGAGAAGAAGACGAAGGACCCTTTTAGGCGTGCAACGACCTCGCTTCGTCATTTTGTTCGGCGACTCAGGAGCTGTCGTAAACATTTTTCCGCTCGCGAAAATATCAACGACTCTTTCGCGCGAGCGTGGTAAAATGTAGGTACCTACCTAATTAATTGTAGGTACCTGATATCGGGGATTTGATAAGCTTCGTACGTAATCTGACATATTGTTCGGTTTTTTCTCCTCGACGTTCGCAACTCGCGTGCGTAATACCGGCTCTCTGGAAAGAGCGAGAGCCGTGTCCTATCGCAGCGATCTCCCGTGCATTTTCACTCCGACCTTCGACTATCAAGATTCCAGCCGAGATCTTCGCGCGCGGGCACGTGCGTTCGCGAGTGTCGAAAGTCGGGAAGATGATAATATCACGTTGACGCAGCGTCATAATTTACGGTACCTACAGCGACGCGACTCGCGCCGAGAGAGAACTACCGAAGAAAATGTTCGCTTTCGACGAAGACTGTACTTGAACGGGAACGGAGAGAGACGAAGGAAAGAGATTGCGCCTCATCCGCGAGTGAAGAACTGCACCGTTCGGATGACATCGCGAAATCCTTGTCTCGAGTGGAAGAGAAAAGAAGCGAGACGCGATTCGCGCAAAGACTCGTCGGAGCATTCTCGCCGCCCGAGGCGACGTTTCACGCTCCACCGCGGCACGAGAGAAAAATACGAGAGGTCATACACAATAACCGTGCCGGCAAACTGATCGCGCTTTTCTCCGCGTATCGCCATCCCTCTTCGTCCTCGCGGCGCGGTTCTCTACATACTATAGAAAGCTATTACCACACGCGCGAAACGCAAAGTCTGAGAATTTTTCTCCGGATTTCGTTCGCTCGAGAGAGAGAGAGAGAGAGAGAGAGAGAGAAAAAAAGTATCGTCCCTTCAATCGTCGCACACTGACCTGTCCGATGTTATCCAGCAGCTTGTACTGGTTGAGCTGAAGCGCACCCTGCTTGCAGTCAATGGACACCCTCCTGCTCTCCCTCAACGGCCTCCGCCTGTTCCTCGGCGAGCCCTGAGGGCTTCCGTACGGCGAATAGGGGTAATAAGGATAAATCGGCCGAACGCCGACGTGTCCCGCGTCGCTGGTGAGTCTCGGGAGGCCTCCCACTTCCTCCGGCGACGACAGCTTCCTCATCGGCGAGCAACCGATTATCGTCGGCGTCAGCAGTTTCGAGTAGTCGCCCGCCGTCGCATGACCAGGGACGCTCAGGGTTGGCACGCTCTCTGCGTGCTGCAATACCTTCTCCTCGGGCTTCGCCACGCCGATCGGTAGCACACGCTCCTGCTCCTCCTCCTCCTCCTCTCGCCGCGGTATCTGCAGCGATATCCGCCTATCCGCGAGGTTCGGCAGCCCGTCGCCGCGGTCCTCAGACTGCGTCGAGAGCAGTTGATACACTTTAACGGATTTCGGGAGAAACTTCCTCGTGTTCGAGGTGCCATTGTTTTCGCTCTCCATTGTCCCGTTGCCATTGTTCCCCAGCCGGGCGATCCTCGCCTCGCCTCCAGGGGCACCGACGTTCTCCCTGTCCTCCTTCGCAAACCTCCTCCGCCCCTCCTCCGCCCGCTCCGCCGGGCTCGAATCCTTCGGATTCTCCGTCGATTTGTCGCTCGGCCTCTCGAGGATGCTCTCCAGCTCCATGCTGGAGAAGTTCGGCGAGCTGTACTGATGAACGATCCTCCTTCTTTGGCGCTGCATCTTGCCGGCGGCGCAGCCGCTCGGGCTCGGTCCGTGGAGGAGGCTGTGCGGAAGGTTCCCGCAGGTGACGCGAGCGTCGAAGGACTCGGCGCGCGAGAGGATCCGAGATTTATTCGAATTCCCGCTCGCGGTGGGACTTTGTCCGACAACCTCGGCGTAGGACGGCGGCGTCTCCCGGTTGGCGGCTCTGGATAACGTCGTCGGTGCGTCGGAAAGCAAAGCGGTCACCTTGGTTTCGACCGACGAACTTTCACCGACGGGAATTCGAGGTAAACTCTTCGCGGCGAACGATCGACTCGCCTCGGACGTCTTCTCCTTGTTCGGCGGCGCATCGATCGTCTCCAAAGAATCCGTCCGCTGCGGGAAGTCGGCCGGAGACACGGAAAGCCTTTCGTCGTCGTCATCGTCGTCGTCGTCGTCGTCGTCGTTATGCCGCGACGCTGCGACGTCCTGACTCTCCCGAAGTTCGGCGTCCCTGACCTCCTCGATATCCGGCATATCGAGGCCGGAGCTCGACACCTTTCGATGATGCACCTCGGTGGCCGGCATGACCTCGCGGTCCGAAACGAGTCTCGTCTTGGCGGTGAGGGACCTCCGTCTCTCCTTGAACGAGGCGAAATCCTGCGCGTCGGCGGAATTCCTTCCGTCCTCGTCGAAGGTACCGAAATTACTGGCGTAGCCGCTGCTCTCTCGTCGCGGCACCGGGCACCTGCCCACTCGGGATTCGAGGCTCTCCCTGAAGCTCCGCAGACCCTCCGCTTCCTCCAGATAGAGAGCGCTGTCCTTGCGCACCTCTCGCACTTCCTTCGGCGGCGTGGGCAAGAGGCGAATCGAATTTCCGGTGTCTTCGCCGAGATTCGAGTCGGGATCGCTTTCCTCCCGATGCCGCTCACCGACGAAAGGTGCACCGTCCCCGTCCCCGTCCTCGTCCTCGTCGTCCCGCGAGGGTTCGGAGGAGCAGCGAATCGAATTCGCGGCGCTATCGCCGCCACTCGTTATCCATCGCGACTCGACGATGACGCTCCGATCATCGACACCTTCCGTATTTCCACCCGGAATCTCGTCCTTTCGAAATAGCCCGATCTTGCGCGGGGGCTTCGAGGGGTATCGGGTGACGTTCTCACTGAACTTGGTTGTCGTTTCGAACTCTTTCGCGACGCTCGGATGTATTTCTTCCGGGCGACGAGGGACGCCTTGTACTCGATTCGAGGCGCGCGGGACACTTTGGACCATTCTTCGGCGCTCGGACTCGACGATACCCCGTGGTCGTTCAGCGACGAACGACCACGAGAGGACTCGCGCGTCCGACGTTAATTCTGTCCCGTCGTCGGCCCTTCGACCGATCTCCCGAACGGAAACTCGTGTTCTTCCCTCGCTCCGCGACTTGCCCCCGTCGCGGTCGATCGTGCCCGGCAGTGGCGGCGCGGGCGCGGGTCTCCCGCTGCTGCTGCTGCTGCTGCTGCTGCTGCTGCCGCTGCTGCCGCCGCCGCCGCCCCCCGTTACCACGGTCTGACGTAAATTCTCCTCGGGCTCGAACTCGAGGGATATCCGGGACTTTGGAGACGGCGATGTCTCCGGGACGAAAACGCCGCCATTGCCGCGAGTCACCAGAGGAATTTCCAGCATCGACTCCGCGGGATCGGACGGCGAGGACGTCAGCTTCCTCGTACTCGCGCTCGGCGACTCCTCGTCGACCGCGTTGTGCCTGGAAGGTGTACATACAGTAGGTATAACGGAGGCACCCCGTTCGAGTGACGTATCTCTCTCGCTTTCCACCTCTCGCGCGTATAGTAGGTAGGGGTATACGTATTTGTGTTCCACGCGTGTCAGCTTTGAACGAAATCGGACGCAAATGCGAGACGTGCGATCTCATCGATCGACGGGGTACGGGGACAATCGCGAATGCGTCGAATAACGAAGAATTACGCGCGAACGAGTGGTTCACGATCCACCCGATGTCTTTGTCGAAATGAAATCCGATTCGAGTTTTTTTTTTTTTTTCACGCGAAAATATGAGAAATCGTGCCGCGGGGTTTCAATTCGAAGCCAGGATCGTTCACCTCGAAGGAATATCGGAAAAAACTGAGATCTGACCTCCTCCACCGACGAAGCGAACGATATTTTGACCGTGTCGATGCGTCGATACACGTGGGACAAGCAATACTCGCGCAGCCTTCGAGAGACTACTCGTTCGTTACGGTGAGCGTGAACGCGTTCAACCGGTTCCGATAAGTCGGGGCACTCTCGGAACCCCCCCACCGGACTGATAACGGTCAAACTACTCGACTCCGATCATCGTCGGTATGCCCGGCACGTGAAGCACCCACCGGCGCACAGTGCTAGGCTCGATAACAGAAGCGCGACGACGAGCTGCGGGCGCGCGCGCTTCGCTCGAGACGGACTTTCTTTCGCGTCAGCAATTCGAATCTGTGACCTGGTTGACGCGTGCGACGCGTCCTCCTCGATGGTCTACGCGACGACGGGGAGCAGCGGACGGACTTTCCACCTGTTCGAATTTCAAGGCGAGTCTTTCCTCGGGGACATTCCTCGGAAGTATCCCCGCGTGGAGAGTCCCGTTGAACGCGGCAAATACCAATGAAAGTACGAATACCGGCGACGCGCTGGGCGCGAAAAAAGTGGGCAATTTCTACGAACCTTCCCGAGTCGAGAATTCCGTTTCGCGATTTCGAGATTCGACTATTTCTGACGAAGGGAGTTTTGAAATTGTCCGCGTCACCGAACGTCGATCGACGACTCGATATATGTATTTATCATTCAATACGCTGCCGTGATATTCGTCCGTAAACAAAAAAAAAGATCCGAAGCTGAAAGCACATACGTATTGTAGATACATACTGTATACGCGCGCGTACAGCGAATAATACTTCACCCCTCGCGACCTGCGGTTACCAGTCTCCGTGCTTACGCGCGACTCGACGTATGCGCGCGCGCGCGCACACACAAATTTCGCGAGCGATCTGCAATTTAAATGGAACCCGAGAACCGGTAGAGATATGAAATTTAAATGTCCCCGAGTTTAAAGCGAGAAACGCTGTCGCGGTTTGTTTCTTCCTACGCGCCTATCGAGAGATCCATTATACATAATAGCGATCCCGCTTGTCTCGCGATGATGCTGTGCGCATGCATACATATTATACATATGTATACATATAGGTATGTATGTATACAGATACGTACAATATACCGTCGCTGTACCGTCGAGTATTTTAATAGTCGGCATCGCGTGGCAATTGTACGAAAGGTTGGAATAAAGGCCTAAAACGATCGTCGATTTATTCCCGAGGACTCGACTCGTACAACCGCACAGCTATAGGTACATACAATGTGCCTCGATGCCACTGCGTACCCCGTAACCGTAAGACGCTTGGAATATTTTCATTCGAGCTATCCACGATCGATGTTTCCCCGGTTATACCTCGCTCTCTTTTCACCTTACCAACGCGACCGTGAGAAATCACCGTCGACTCGGCCCACTCGACCGGTACAGAATTACCCCGGCTGGTGAGTGCGACTGCTGGCTGCGGTATACGCGCGGGAGTTGTGCCAGCTCGATTATTATTGGCAAATCGGATGGCTCGACTTGAAACCAGCCGCTCTGCCATGTTCGGACGTTCGGCTATAGAATTCAATCAGAGTCGGCCGACGATGCGACTGCTTTCTCGGTGCCGAGGAAACCGTGGTGCGCGGAAATTTAAGAATACCAACGCGCCACGCAGACGGAAGTCAAACTTGACCCGAAAACAGTTGCAAACGTATTCCCGCGTCGATATATCGTGATTGAAATTCCATCGATAAGAAGTGCAGTTGCTCGTATGACGGGCTGCGATAACGGATCAAGCCCTCTCGTCCCTTCATCGTTCCAACTCATCCCCGTTTTCTACGTAACTCGGCATTCTCTTAACCCGTGGGATTCGCCGACGGACGCGATCGTACACGCATACAGCGTGGACGACGTCGTTTTGGAAAAAATAAGGTCAGACACTCTCGCCTCGCTCTGGAGCCGCGGACGGCCGGTACCTATACGAGACTCGCGATCGATCTCGACAACACGATGGAGCTCGGGATAATCCGTGCTGACACACCGCCAGATGAAATCTACATTCGCACCCTCTCTCTCTCTCTCTCTCTCTCTCTCTCTCTCTCTCTCTCTATTACAGGGACCCGAGATCAACTCAAAGGACGGAGAGAGAATTCGAGTCATCGCGAGGCGCGACGTGATGATGAAGCGCAAAACCAGCGATATCCCACGCTCGCCATCACAGATATCGATTAAACGACGGTGATTTTCAGAAATAGCGCGAAAAATTGTACATCGAATACGACGGTCCGGTAATCGATTCCCCGAAAAACTCAATTTTTGGAAAAATCTTGAGAGGCCAGCCCGTTCGATCACCATCTACTGATATCGACGACGAGAATAAAAACGACTTCTACCGCGTGGACCAACGCGTACCGATACGCGACACTTGAGCTTCACGTTTCACCATCTCGAAAGGTCACACCGCCGCACAGCGATGTATTATACAATCGCGATAACTCACCGGTGCACGCGCATTATACCGTGTTTCACCGAGCGCACATACGTACATACGTATTTGTCGAACGCGCGATTCAACACATTCTTCGTTAAGGTCTTCGACCGTGACAAATTCTCGAGGGTACGACGCGCACGGCGGTGACGTCAAACGGATATCCAACGACGGCCGCGCGAGGATTGATATCCTGCGGCAATACGGGTACCTACGCCGTGGATGGCACCGGCCTTAAACGGTGAACCCCGTCGGATGTTGCGGTGAGTTGTCGACAACGCGCTGATAAACGGCATCGCACACTTTCCTCATTGGGGGAGTACCGAGCGGGCGTCAGACATTCGCTCTTCGGCGGGGGGCTTACCGTAGATCGTGGGCATAATTATGTACATACGTATACATAGATAGATAGATAGATAGATAGATAGATAGATAGATAAGCGTTTATTAAACTCTAGGGCAAGCCCTCTGGAGCCAGCTAAGAAAGATACAAACATACGTATATGAGAGAGAGAGAGAGAGCGCATACGTGCATCGAGAGAAAAATTTTATAGAATCAACCAAACGTCAATTCGTATGTATTAGCGACTAAATATTGTATCGGCTGGAATAATATTTATTCGTCCCGATATAATATTTTTCTCGACGAACCACACTCACTTGAGCTGATGAAATATCGTATCGGGACAAAAACAGATACCTACTACTTCGCGGTTATCTCTCGCACGACGAACGAAAAACCGGGCGATAGATAAATACATATTCGCGAAATCGCGAACGCTCGACGTGCCAACGACACGTCAAATTTTTGCGATGAGTCTAACACGGGGGGGAGGGGGGGTGTGGAGAAAAACAGTCGGACCACCGCGCGTATTCCACTCGAACCAGCCACCTCCACCGCCCGCCCCACGCTCATCCGGGAAGCACCAGTGTTTGTCCAACAAACATTTTTTTTCTCCCCCGCGAATTCCAGCGAGGAATAACTCCTAGTCGCCCGTGCGCGGGAGAGTGTTCGATAAACGTAGATTTGTATCGATCACGAGTACGTCGACTCGCGACGCTCTACACGCGATTGTCGATCGTTGCGAGAACAGCAACGATCGTCCGAGTTTAGAAGCTGATCCGGTCCAGATATTTTTCTCGTCGGACCGGTGAAAAAATGGTCTCGTGTAGACACGATCCACGATCGATCGTTATTGGCTGTCCTTTCGATCAAGGATAACTTTTGTAATTGATGATCTCTCTCGAAGAAAACGTCGCAGAGTCGATTCGAGTCGAGTACGAAGTACGGATTACAGCGAGGGTCGAAATTACCGCGAAATACGTCATCCGTACACTCCTCCGCTTCCCGATATCCTTCAGATCGATAAACATTGGAAATCATCTACGAACCTGAGCTCAGCGATGACTTTCGACGAAGAACCGCGACCACCAAGTATTATACGCCTTCCACTTCCCGCACTCGAACCTGCAACTTCCCGAAAGACGCGACGAGCAGCACTCGCCCTTCTTCGCCACTGCAACTTCCTTCGACACTTTCCCTCCTCAAAGTCGAACGCAGTCGGCAACCGCGCGTCCCTCCCAAGGACGTTCGCACCGGAAGAAGCCGCGACCCGCCACCACACTCCTCGTTTCGTCGCACCGAACGCCAGCCGAATCGATGTGCGGCGGTTACGCGGTGGGATCGGTACCTCGCGAAGAACGAGAGTCCGGCGCGTTTCACTCTTTACCGTTTCCACCGAGACGATTACACCGCTCGGTGCCACCCCCGGAAACGTGCCTCGATGACGGAAAATCGCGTAGGAAAAAACGAGTGGCACACGCCACGTGGTGCGTGGAAAAGCGCGGTGACCTCTCCGCTGTCGCGGAACGTCGCGTTATACGTATACGCGCGCGTCACTCTTCGCGACTGAACCGCGGTCTCTCACGGATCCCGGCTTCTCTCGCATCTCCACCCTGCACCAGACTCGAAGGCAGACTCAGCCTCTCGTGCTCTCCGCGAGTTCGAAGCGTGCGTTCCCACCATCATTACCACTACCACCGCTGCTACTACTACTACTACTACTACTACTACTACTACTACTACTACTACTACTACACTGGCATCAGCGGCCGTCGCGTCGCATCGCCTCTCCACGTGCGTTTGCAGCGGCTACCAATAACAACGCGGTGCCGTTGCCCAGAGTCGCGTGGTTTTCGTCTCCTCCGCGTCCGTGTGCACCTGCAGCGCGAAAATTCGTGGTCCGACCGAAGCCCCGCGCGCCCTATTTCGACGATGGTTGCACTCTGACTAACGGCGCGGGCGCCAGCAGTAGAAGCCGGGTACGATCGGATCGGCTCGGGAGAGCAGGAGGTTGCTCCGCGCGGTCTTTTATCGCTGATACTCGGCGAAATAAAGAGTCGCGGCGGCATCCTTCGCGCGATACAAACCCTGTGAAGGAAACTTCCGAATATACATCGCGTGTACCTTCTTCACGTGGCAAATTTGCAAGACGCCGCGGAACGTTGGAAACGCTAAAGCGTCGCCGTTAAAATCGTCGGTTGATAAAACCGAGTACACCGAGTACACGTTTTATACCGAGAGTCGAGTTTCTCCGCGGACAAGCGGTACGAACGGCGAAGGCGATATTTCATCTCGGAATTATTCCGCGACAAATGTACGACGGTCAACTTTGGTCCGTGGAACCGGTTGATCGATGCACGATTTCGTAAAACACGTGGCGGATCGTCAGAGTGGAATAGAGAGAGTTATCATTTCCTCATCGTAGGTAGTTGGCAAGACACGCCTGTACGAACGATCGAGATGCCCGTCGACTCGGCGAACAGAAGTGATCGTCGAACGAACACTTTTGAGTCAATTACGCGCAGACATTCGTTTCGACTCGAAATAATCGCAATCCTACGATTCGTTACGCGACCCTTCTTCCGCAACAATTATATCAGCCGAACCCCGCGTGCTCGAGCAAAACACCGCTCTCTCTCTCTCTCTCTCTCTCTCTCGAAATTCTACCACTTCTCCCCCCTCTCTCGCGATCCAAAGAAGTCGACTGTATAGCTACACCTTGCAGCACGGCGTTTTCCCCGGCGCTCTCGTCTCTCTCTCTCTCTCTCTCTCTCTCTCTCCTCTCTCTCTCTCTCTCTCTCTCTCTCTCTCTCTCTCTCTCTCTCTCTCTCTCTCTCTCCTCTCTCTTCTCTCTCTCTCTCTCTCTCTCTCTCTCTCTCTCTCTCTCTCTCTCTCTCTCTCCTCTCTCTCTCTCTCTCTCTCTCTCTCTCTCTCTCTCTCTCTCTCTCTCTCTCTCCTCTCTCTCTCTCTCTCTCTCTCTCTCTCTCTCTCTCTCTCTCTCTCTCTCTCTCTCTCTCTCTCTCTCTCTCTCTCTCTCTCTCTCTCTCTCTCTCTCTCTCTCTCTCTCTCTCTCTCTCTCTCTCTCTCTCTCTCTCTCTCTCTCTCTCTCTCTCTCTGTCTGGTGGCACACCAGCGTTGCGCGCCCGGAAGGGAATCCTCGTGGGACGAACACCGCGCGTAGGTATAATGTACCTACACCACGGTTACAACTTTTACACACGCGAACCCGTCGGCGTCGGACAACCTCCGTACGGACGAAGGACTCGAGCGCGCGCGGCGCTCTGATGTGCTCCGGCGAACCGAAAGCTCTGCAAGCCCTGCTCTCGCGATGCACGCTGATCGAATTACTCGAACAACCGTAACGATCCCCACGGCGCAACAGCGCGGCGTCCCTCGAACGCGGACGTTTCCCCGGAGAGACGAGAGGATTCGTTTTAAAATTATCATCGTCCCCCCACTTGACCCGACCATAGCTCACTCGGGCTTTTGTACCCCCTCGCAGAGGAAGCGTTCGGCGAGCATCCACCCCCCGCAGGTACCTCTCGTATCAAAGAGAGTCACGGAGGACGGAGCGCGCGGTCGTGCGCATCGCGCCTCGTAGTAGCGCGATCGATCATGGGTTAGGTAGAGCTATTCGGGTTGCGCTCGGTGCGCCTTCCTCGGTTCGACCATCCGAGCGACGCGTCGCTCCGTATCGATTTTCGGTCAGAAATAGGTACCATCTGATTTCGCGCGGTGGATAGCGAACGTCGCTTCCACCGGCCCCTCTCCGCTGTATCGATCGGGAGTCTCGCGCGTGTACGGCTGAGCGACGTTTGTATTTCGGATCGAAGCACGGTGCGCGGATGGCCTTGAAAGTTGCCCGCGCGCGGTGGGGAAGGCGCAGCGCGGTGCGACGTAATTTGGAAGAGCGTAGGTACGGCCCCGCGCGCGCGCGTAGCACGCCGAACGTTCCGCACGCAGCGCGTTAGGTAGGTACCTATCGTCATCCGCGCGTACGTAATCGCGCGCGGTTGCACAAAGAGGCCTATCCCTTCGGAGTGAAAATCGCTGTACGGACTCGTAACCGGGGGGTTCCCTCGATGTTCCCGTCAATCGGTCGCGAATAATTGCGCCCACTCACGGATAATTTCCACGTCGCGCCAGGTGGGCACCGTTTCCGAGCGGCGACACGTCACGGGCGATTCGACCGCGTACCGACGCGCGACGTACCATCGCGCGCGGGGACGCGCCCGTTCGATTCGAATACGGAGAGCGTGCCCGGCGGAGTCGTCGGACGATAACGATGAGTCGCTCGGGCCATCCGGTCGACGGATCTCTGCATCGGTAACCGGATATATCGATCGCAGCGTGTCAATCAGCCGTGGAAAGTAGACCCCGCAGCTCTCTCTCTCTCTCTCTCTCTCTCTCTCTCTCTCTCTCTCTCTCTCTCTCTCCGTCGACTCGAACAGCTCGTGAAACCCCGTCGGGAAGTTCCAGGGCGCATCTGGAAGTCGCGCGCGACGCCAAGAGAGAGAGAGAGAGAGAGAGAGAGAGAGAGAGAGTTCGAAGGTTCTATTTCCGCTCGGTTTGATTATTCAAGCGAGACTCTGCCCGCGGCTATCGATCGGCTTTTGACATCTGGTTAAAAATACATACATCTGTTCGCGCGTATCGACGAGATGCACGATAGGTACGCGCGCGGGCCAGGGCGGTGGCGCGAGTGTACCCGCTCCTTTCGTGCGCCACCGTCGCGATGATGACGAAGGTCGGTCGCATCCAATCGGATAGGTATCGTTATTTTGCCGAGCGCCCGCACTGCGGGTTTCACGAGGAGCGGGGAAAACGTGCGACGCGCGGTACTTCGGTCGAGGAAAGGGTGAGAAAAGTAGCTTCGGTCTCATTTTTCCCAAGGCGAAGCTATCTATCGATGGATCAGTCTATCGTTTCTTCCTCGTTCGGCAGGTCGGTCCAACGTTCGTTTCATTTTGCGCACGTCCGGGTACAAACGGGGGATATAGGTACATATCTCTACGGCACGCGAATTCGAGCGGAATATCATCGCGCCTATATCGCGGAGCGTTGATCGAGCGATCGCGCGATGACTGCGCAAACGAGTCGCCGTAAATTTAACCGAAGCTGACGACGAACACGAACTCTGCTGTATCGATGCTTCATACTTTCAGTCAGCCGCACTCGAGACTTTGGCCGAATCAATTACGGACTCGCGGAAGATACCTATTCGCGCGGGTAGTTTCGAACGATGAACTCGCACTCGGAACGCGTCAGTCTCTCTCACGATGATATTTTCTCTTCTCTTCGAGGCTCACAATTGGACGGCCGCGACGATCGAGTGTCGGGGTTGGGGGTTGAATTGTTTTCGGTATACGTACGTTCTCTCGGTAAACCTGTACGTTTCGCTGGAAATTTCCTACGATGGAAATTGTGTTCACGGCGAGAGGCTGATCGGAAGAGCGGTGATTATTTTCCGAAGTAACCGAACGACGTGCTTACGCGATCATCACGACCTACGGCACTATCTTCGCGCGAATTGCTCCTCCTCCTCGCATCGATGATTCGATCCCGTCGAACGGTCGATCAACGCGTTTCGGCGCCCCTTCTACGCCGGAATCACATGCGGAATACGCGGTGCAGGTGATGGTGTTGGCTGGTACGCGTTGCTGGAGCGAGAGCGCGCGCGAGTAAGAATTTTTCGACCCGTTGAGATCGCGGCTAACGAACGTCTACTATTTTATCCGCGTGGGTGTGCGCAAAGCCCCGGCTTCCATTCCACGGTATACATACATACATACATACATAGTACCCCTATGTATACCAAAGGATCACGGTGTCACCACGTCTGCACGGGTGTGTACGTGCGACGTAACGAGGGGAGAAAAATAATCGTCAGATTTCCCTTCTCACCTGGGGATGTCGCCGATTCTCGGTGGCCGGCTCTTTCTGGCGCATACCTCTTCCCAGACATTGCACGCTGAAAAAGGTAAGGGGCGTTCGTTGATGAGAGCTCCTAAAAATGATCGTCGACTTGTACGACGATAAATGCTGAATAACGAGAATCGGGTTGCCGTTGTACCACGTTTATAAAATCGACACACACACACAGATCTGTCTCCTGATTTTCGTCAGAGTTCGAGTCGCCTGCGACGTGTCTGCCACGCGCGCGACTACGCGAAACCGTCCGGGTTCGACTCGCGCGGCAAGACCGATCGCATCGTGCCTCGACTGCTGACGCTTCGCCGCCGCCGCCGCCGCCGCCGCCGCCTTCCTCGAGCCGGAAAAAGTCCAGTCGACACGCGACGTTGAAAATTCGCAGTCACACCCCGTTTCCACGGACGGCCGGCCGGACGAGCTGCGCGTCGCGTCGCGTCGGTGGTCTCGCGACGTTGATTCGGGATTGCAACGCGACCGTGTAAAATCGAGGTTTGTCGCATTCCATTGTCGCGCAATGATCTACGTCGATCGCGGCTGATCGCCAAGCTGCCGGCGAGAGTTTCGAATTTCGTTCTTCGCGGGGAAAAATAGGACGAGGAACGAAGGGAGTTGTGCCGCAATTCGATACCTACGTCCACCACTTCGATCGTCCACCACTTCGATCGCGATCATTCCGCGAATCGTGAACCCACGCTCTCCGGCCTCGGTGCAGGGTATAACGATTTTTTCAAGACTACATTTCGATCTGCAAACAAATTGCGTGACGCTGAAGCGGATCGAATGATCACAACGATTCGGTAGAAATAGGCTTACTATATGCCGCCGAAAAATCCCTACTCCCCCCCCCCCCCCTCGACGCGGCTATTCCCTGCACATGACCGGTCGATCTTGGAAAACGACGCGACGGTTCGATTGTCCGCGCTCGTGCTCATCCCCGCCCTCCCTATCGCCCTCGCAGGACGGAACTCTCGAACCGGAACGGTCGATCGTCCTGAGAGGGGACGCGCGTATACTCTCGTAGGGGGCGGATCTCTCCGCTAAAATGTAGGTCTTGATACACAGTAGGTATCGCACTGCCATCGCTGTTCAAGGGCAATGTCTGCGGTACGTACACTCGAGCTCGAAGAAGAGACAGATCGAAAGAACGGGGAAATATTTTTCGCGCGATTTTTACGCGTTCGTCGGAATACCCGATCGATCCCTCGATATCGACCGGCGAAGAGAAACCGGCGATTAGCCGGGATGAGTGATCATCACACGTGTTTGCAGAAATGCCGCCCAGACCACACGAGACGTGAACGCGCGCTATAGCGTGTGTATGTACCTATACGATCAGGAGCATGCGGCGCGTTCGCACAACCGGTGTTTGTTGGAGCGGTCCGCTCGCGCGAGTGGTTATCTTCCCCGTACGGCCAAATATACGATGTATGTATATATAACCGGAGCCACTCAGCCATCCCTCCGAGCTTCCCCGGATAAACGAGCTCTCGGAGCGTTATAAAACTACACATAGGTACGACAAATATTACACGATATAGCATGTGTTCCACGACGCTCGAAATGCCAGGGAGAGCACTCACCAAAGTGGCGTGGCATAAGACATGACGCGCGTGAAAGGGAAATTGTATAATATAGGTATGCATCTAGAACGCGCGCGTTACCAACTACGAGTTGAACCAACGATAATAGATAGGCTTCTGCCGTGTCAGTGCTACTTACGTCTTATGCCACGCCACTTTGGTGGCCACTTTGGTCCCTTACAAAGCGGGCCGCAGACTTCGTGATTTTTCGTCGGTCATCGGTGATCGTGCACAATGTGCGTCGTGACAAAACCAAAGTGTGTGGGGCGTAAAGTGTCCCGGTGTACCGTCACGCGTGGCTACAAGTATCCCGATGCATCGTCACGATGACTATAAAGCGCGCCATAGACTTCGTGATTTTTTGTCGGTCATCGGTGATCGAGACAAGCCGTCGTGACAAGCTAGCCGGCCACAGACTTCGTGATTTTTCGCGGGTCATCGGTGATCGTGACAAACCGTCGCGATTGGTTTTCACGTCCGATGAACCCTGCACAGACCTCATGCCAAAGTAGCAGTTTCATTTCATACCTTACCCAAACAACCTTGCAATAGTTAAGAACAAGAACGTTTCTTTCACAGCTACAGCGAATTTAAATCATCGATCAGAATGCGGTCAACGGTTTTTGCATACTCAATACCTCTCACAGCGCCTCATCTAGTATACCTGATGAGCAGGAGTATGACGCTAGGTATTTTACAGAGTTGACTTAGAGCGTTCGAATTATAGCGATGTCGAGGTACTGCGAAATACAATTAATTAACCGACCCGTCCGGTAATTAACCTTCCCGGGAAAGGCGCAGGACTGCGCACTGTCGCGAAGAAAATCAAACATCGGCAGATAGCCATCGTGACGGTGTATCGGGACATTTTACGCTCCACCACACTTCGGTTTTGTCACAACGCGACGGCTTGTCATGATCACCGATGACCGATGAAAAATCACGAGGTCTGTGGCCGGCTTATAGCCATCGTGACGGTGCATCGGGACACTTAGCTTAGGTATAGCCATCGTGACGGTACCTACATCGGGACACTCTCTCAACGCCACACACACACACACACACACACGCGCGCGCTTCGGTTTTGTCACGACGCACATTGTCACGATTACCGACGACCGACGAAAAATCACCAAGTCTGTGGCCGGCTAACTTGTCACGACGGCTTGTCACGATCACCGATGACGATCACGACGAAAAATCACCAAGTCTATATGGCCCGCTTTAGGGCCGCGATTCCCCCTAACACCGCACGACCAACCAGCGAATCACACGAATATATTTACCCGGAACATCGTGCTCCGCGGTATAAAACGCGCGGCGCTTCGCACCAGTGAGGATCGCTTTGCACCGAAAGAGCTTTCTGCCCGCTTCCTCTCTCGTCCTATCAAACCAATAACTGCAGGAACCGAACGTACAGACGTGCTCCGTGAGGTGAGTGACGGACCTCGATTTTCCGTTTTTCACATCGTTCCGCATGCCTCGTGAGGTGGCGTGTTCAAGTTACGTTTTGTTTGTTCACAGAAAGCGTATTCATAATGGCTGATAAGGGGAGGCAGGTAATAAAAACTCGCGAAGCACGCTTTTCTCCTCAAGGGAAACTAAAGTTCGAAATCGCTCGTGAAGTGCATCAAAGAATGATTTGTACATCCTTGCAAGTTTTAACGTAATTTGCAGTGTACCTGCATACTATGTAGATAATGAATTTTTTTTTTTTTTTTCGGAATATTCAGTACAATTAAAACCGGTTACCTACGCAAGAGGTTTTATCATTAATTACGATAAATGCGGATGAATGCGGATGAATGCGGATGAATGCGCGATTACAGATTATGTTTCATTCGATCCGCTGACCCTTCGAGTATTCGATCGGTACGAACCTATCGCGAATGTCGTATAGTCAGAAAAATCAAAAAAATATTCCCTGTGAAAAATCGTCAAGGCCAATAGCGCCCTTTTATCTCGATTCAGATATTCACGACAATGTGCGCCTCGTGCCACACAATAGTAGCTGGCGGCGTCAACAAAACCGGCCCCAACTTGCACAAGATCATCGGCAAGAAAGCAGGGACGGTTTCCGGATTCGTCTACAGCGAGGCCATTTTAAATAAGGGTAAGACACGCGTGCGCGCGTGTCGCGATTTTATTCGCGGCGTTCTCGGAGTGCGACCGATTTAACGATGCCCCGAGAACGATCGTTCCGTTCGCTTCACGCCTTCCAATTCAACGATCGTACTTCGTCCGCAGGAATCACCTGGGACAAGGACAATATGTCCGCGTACCTGCAGAACCCGAAAAGGTATATTCCGGGCACGAAGATGGTGTTCGCGGGGTTGAAGAGTGCCCAGGAGCGCACCGATTTGATCGCCTATCTAGAAGCCAACTAGTAATTTCTTGGCGCGCGAGTCACACGCAGCAGGAAACGAAGGAATTTAGTGGAATTATCATCTCCTGCAACTTCTCGCAGCCTGCCATCTCACGGACTCACTCTCGATCCCGTTGGTATTCGTACTAATATTATTAACGAGTTGTTATTGTTATAAATTAGGATTCGGTATACACATACATATGTATACGCGTGTGACTGCTGTAACTATACATATGTATAACGTACATATAATATATTAGACGGCGCCGGGTCGATCTCGGCCTCAGACATTTCACCGATGATATACTTCAACGTCGATGCTCGTCCGGTATGATCGACGAGCAAAAAGCGATTATTTATTGTCATTACACCGTTCGGCGCGCATACGAAGTTACCGTCGGATTCGACGATCGGCCGCATCGAAATACAGATTCGCGCGGCATTGAAAGTACGCGTCCCGAGATTTTTCGTCGAATGCAACAACAACCTTCGTTGTTGAGTGTTCCTCGAGATAAGAGCGAGTCGCGCCAGGACCCTAGCCTGACCCAACCGCGGGTCCAGGATCTCGTTCGTGGGTTTGATCGGGACCTGCAGAACGCGAGGTATGTAGATACTCTTACGTTACGAGTCTTGCGAATCTCGAGGCCGGTACCGATACGTTCGTCGCGAGATCGCGAATAAATCGCGACGGAATGCCGAAAAATAGCAGCCCGCTTCGGGATGATTTCGGGATGACGCGACAGAGCGAGTTCCGGGAAGAGCAAGATAGGAAGGGTTCGCTGAGGATTCGATTGGCGCGCGCGCGCGTACGAAGTCTCTAACAAAAATCGCGTGTTTTTCGCAGCTCGCGAAAAAGGATACCTATATCCCGTCCGCGAGTGAAGGACGAATGCGTTCGCGACGCGTTCTCAGACGATCGGCCAAATTGCAGCATTTATCCAACGATCATCAATCGCGGTGTAGAGCAAAAAAAGAGCGTTTTACTACGCGATATCGATATCCCCGTGATATTCGTTCGTCGTGCACGAGTAGACGACGTAACGATCATCGCAACACACCCCGCAACCTAGAATTTCAACGCGATTATTCCGTTCGAGCACCTCGACTCGAGATACATATCTCTGACCGTCACGATCGCGGCGTCTCGGAGGGCAGCGCGGGATGAAGGTCGATCGTCGACGGCGGTCTCTCCACGTAACGGATCAAGATGCGCGCGCGCGCGCGAAACCTCCTCGAGCGAAGTCTCTGGCCTCGAGCGACCTTGGAACTCGCGGGGGAAGAACCGATGGCGCAAGAGAAGAGGAGAGAGGTGAGGAGATCGCGTGCCAGGAGAGACGCTCGCGGAGGTGGCGGCGAGGCAGGGGAACGGTAGGTATAGTACCTACGCGATGTGATTCGCGAAGGCAAATTGCGGCCGTCTCGGATCCCGAAATGAAAATGGAGAGAGATGGAGAGATGGAGACGAATTGTTTTACGGGAGGGTTCGAGCACGGGAGAGGGGGTGGGGAGAATTGAGCCACCCGTCGAAATTTCTCCGACGAAACGAATTTTCAGACGTGTGGGGGCTCGACCGATCGATGTCGACGGAATTTCAAATCCGATATCGGCCCTGCAAATTAACGGACGCGCGTCGAAATCTCTGGAAATGCATTCTCGGGTCAACGGGGAAAAAATACGACACGCGCGCGTCTCTTCTCGTACACACAAAATCGCCGATATCCAATAGGTATACGTATGTACCTATCTCCTGTGAGATGTGGACTCGCGAGTTAACCGCAGGCTCATCGTGACCAGTGCGAAAAAATACACGAGACAGGGGTGGTCGTGAGCTCGATTCCGGAGATGGATCGATTTTTGGCTGAACGTCAGTGCGTCTGCAGACCCCTCGGACATGTTTTCATCGTTTCGAATGAGATGAAAAATGCACCGCATCGAGAGAGATCACTGTTACATATTCTTATTCCTCGGATTGTGGCGTGAAACTTTATTATTCGGGAAGCGATATCTCGCACCTCGAACAATAATCTTCGTTCCGATAACACGTGCGCGCTCGTGGCGGGTCAGGATCGACGGATGTATAATAATCAACGTCCCAAATCCCGTCCAATCCTATCGCCCGTAATTGGCATTGAGAAAGCGGTGGAAATTGCAACTCGTCCAATTTCCGCACACGCGATCACGGTGAGCGCGATCGATCGCTGCAATTAGAATCCTACATCGTTCGATTCGACCGAAGGAGATACGGCAATCGAAACAAGAGACGAGAGCGAAGTCCCGCTGTACGGTCTCCAATTCGTTGCGCCAAAATATTGTATGTACATAGGTACATACCACCCGCAACCCAGGGAATACACGCTTGTGTAATTGTCGTGTGCGTGATGGGAGCGTGCGAGTCTTCCGCTCTCCCTCGGACAACGGTAATATAAGTATATATATAGGTACCTATATATATATATACCTATACGGTTGCGACGGAGATTTATCGCGTTGCGCGCGAGAGAAGGTCGCGGGGAGCCTCGCCCGCGACATTCCACGCGGACGGCACCACCGGAAGCTGTTCTCTCTCGCGTGGGCGCAAATTATCGAGTCACACCCACGCGGGGACCCGATAGCGTTGCAAATCAATCCGGGGAGATTTGAAACAATCGCAGAGCTTCGACGTTGCAGCCCGTTATCCGCGCGCTGTCTTGCTTGCCCGTCGTAAATGGACGGGTATAGATGTGTGACGGGGGTGGAAGAAGTGATTCGAATGAAAGGCGTCGGAGCGAGGAGGAAGAAAAATCGGCTCAAAGTGGAAAATCCGTCGCGAGATGTCGCGTTGGCATAGGTAGGGTGTGCGGCGGAGAAGTACGCGTAGCGCGTGGTGGGACAAATTGAAGCGCACAAACGCGCGGACGCGCGCGTATCGCGTGACCGAACACGCGCAGGCAGGCAGGCAGACAGACAGACAGACAGACTCACCTTCGACAGCGGCTATATTATCTCCCAGCTTCATCTCGTCCTCCGCGACTCTCGTATCTCTCGTGGTCCTCTCTCTACTGCCCTCCTCCCGCCAATGCCGCGCCGCGCCGGTCTACGCCCGGTCTGGCCCGCGCCCGCCGCGTGCGTATCGGGTTCTCTCCTCCGTCCCTCTGGCGATGACAAGCCCTGCGTATCAATCCGCGCGCTCGCTGCACACGCCTGTTATCGGGCGCGTGCCACGTGGTATCCCGCCGCCGCCGCCGCCGCCGCCGCCGCGACGCTGAGAGAAGCTCCTCCGCTCGGAGGAGCGCGGCGACACGCGATCTCGTTGTCGACGAAAACTCTTGCGCAGTCCCCTCGTCGCAATCGTCAGCACCGCGCCTCGCGCTTCCTCGTCGCCACCGGATCGGGAAGCCGATCTTTAATTTCCATTTCGAGCGCGCCCGCCGCATCGACGATCGAACGTATCAGCGGCGGCGGCGTGATGAAAATCGACGCGCACAACACGAACGCGCTCGAGCGCTCACTGCGGACGGTCGCGGTTTCGTCGAGTTTCGTCGTGCGCTTCACGTGTCGGCGCGCGCACGCGATTTCGACTCTCGCGATCGCTCGGTCAGCCCCTTCCGACGCGGCGGGACTCGTTCGCGCTCCTCGCGGCGGCGTCTTCCGTGCTATGGCCCGAGACGAATCTTCTCACGTCTCGGGGTAGCGCGTTTTCGCACTCTCGAATAGGATCGATAATCGGACAGCCGCGCTCCTTTCCGCTTTCCTCGTCCGCACGCCAAGTCGTCACTCGCGTCGGATCTGCCTCGTGTTTCTGCGAGTAAAGAGAGATGAAATCGTATTAGCGAAAGTGCGAGGGGAGTCGATTGCGAGGAATCATGGCGAAGCGTCCGGATACGCGGTGTCCGGCGCAACATGACGTGTGCGAAAAGTTAATCGTGTCTCGGTCGGCATCTACGCAGCGTTTAACGTGCCTGTCGAAATACGGAAAGCCCGTATAGGTACGTACCTATATATGTATGTATACCGACGGGAGGCCGCGCAACGCCTTCCCAAATCGATAGAGCCAGCATCGCTGGCTGGATGGCACGCAAGGGCGGAAGCAAAACCCGGAGTGTGAGTCCCGCCGCCTCCCTCTCCGGCGCTAGCCCACGTGCGTACCACCTCTCCGCGCGACAGTGCACCGCGATCTACGTACGTATAGCTATAGTACCTACGCGCGGGAACGCGGAAATCTTCTTTCGGTTTCGCGGGAGGGTGAGTGCAAGCGGCATTTGATCACGGCCACTTTCGCTCGGTGGATATCCGTGAGCCGCGTCGGGAGTCTGCAGAGGTCGCGCTGCGCGAGTCGTATCCATCGAGAAGGGGCGAGAGGGTGTGTGCACGGGTCACACACAACGTATGTATATCGGCGGTAGTTTCGCCTCGGATCGCCAAGGATCGATGCGAGAGAGAGAGAGAGAGAGAGAGAGAGAGATGAGAGCGGAGAACGAAATTGAGTGCCCATCGCGCAATCCACTGACGTTCGCTTTCTCGAACGGACGGAGACGAATCGATTTCCTCCTCGCGGTTCCACGTGACGACCTTGCGCTTTCGGGAGTAATTTGATTCCAACATCGCCTCATCTTCCCGCGCTACTCGTGACGCGTACATGTGCGAACGCGACCGAAGCCTCGCGACGAATCGCAAGCTCAGGGCAGACGAGACTCGCGCGAGCCAAGACCGCGGGGACGATCGAAAGCTACGGGGGAAGTGGTCCCGAGCGGGGAACCGATGTACCTATACGAGGATTATCGCGGAAAGACCGCGGTGCGGAGGGGTCGCGAGCCCCGGCGAGGTGCCGGCGGAAGGAGAAAGGAAACCGGCGCGGGCGCGTCGATCGGGAGAAAACACTGTCGGTAAGTATAATCCCTCGGAAGAGAGCGGCATTCCGTCAACGCGGGGCATTTTACGACGGATGACATTGCTGAACATACATACTAAACCGTTGAAACATTTCTCGCGGGCAGTGCGACGTCCGATTGACGCCGCACTCGTCTCTCTCGCGACACACCGCATCGCGGCGTGGGTATGCATCTTTTTCAACACCGACAACGCGCTTACCTACGATGTGATCTATCGCAGCGCGAGATCGGGTAAGGTCGGTTGTCGGGTCGGACGTTTGATCGGCGTGCACGCGCGAGCAGCAACGCGTATACTAGGTATGTAGGTATGTATGTAGGTAGCGGGTCATTTCTCGTGAAAATCAAAACTGGCGAGTTGAAGTTGAATATGTTTTTAATCGATAAAAATTCATCTCCCGGTACTCGGTACCTATATTCTTACCGCCTGACAAATACATAGGTAGGTACATATGTATGTATGTATAATGCGACATACGTTGTATGCGTCTACGACGTTTATTATTTTCAGACGCAGAAATATGTACTGCAGTATCTCTCGATGTGCGTTTATCGGACGCCGACCAACCCCCCCGATATCGGGGGAAGGCGCGCCCCATTTGGCATCGTCGCGGTTCGCAAGCGCGGTTCGATTATTATTATCAGTGAACAACGTCACACGTGCAGGGCTCGTTGTCGGTCGCAAATGTCAAGCGTCGGGAGAGGGGCTCGTGTTCCTGACGAAAGTATGTGCGCGGTGTTGTACCCAGAGTGGTAGCATTCTGTACAGTCGTTCGTGGCGTTCGTGAAACTGCCCTGAATAACATGGGCGTTCGTCGGGCGATCCCACAAACGCCTACGAACGACTAACGACTGTACAGAATGCTACCACAGTCGCGGAGAGCGAGACGCACCGTGACGGGTTGCTGCCCCCCACCCATGAAAGGTCGAGCCTCGCGAGATCTCCGTCAATGATACCCCGTAACCGAGGATCAAGGAGATCGTCTTCCCGCGCGACGGTAGTCGTCGCGTTTCGTCGCAGGATTACACACGCGTGTGAACGATAATAGCAATGATATAAATGGTCAAAGTACACCAGAATCGAACGACCGCGCGCGCGCGCGCGCGCGCGTGTTCTAATTTATAATAATTATGTATACGTGCAAGTCCTTCCGACGCCCCGTGAGCTCCGCAATTTTTCTCCGAATCGTAATGATCAGCTTACACGAACACGCGTGGAATCAACCTTTCGATCGCACATCGAACACACCTCGATCGTTCGACGAAAAAGAAAAACGGAACAATTCGTCTACGGTACGAAGGAGATGAAATAAAAATGCAAAGTCGTTTTTAGTACCGAGTCGTGGCGATTCGACGCGGCGCGCACTAGAGATTCATCCGATTAACGAAAGCCACCGAAAAAAAAAATGAAAAAGAGATGGCTGATCTCTCGGTTCTTCGAATCGAAACTTTTCTTCACGTATTCACGGAATCGATAGGGGTTAGGAGGGGAGAGGGGAACAGCGCCCGCGGATGATTCAAAATCTCTCTCTCTCTCTCTCTCTCTCTCTCTCTCTCTCTCTCTCTCTCTCTCCTGCTCCTCTCTAATTATGTCTCGACGTAAACGTTCATGGAAAGCAGCGGTATATCTGGCGGAAGCGAGACCAACTCGTTTCCGATCCCGTTCGACGTTGCCAAGCGAGGATTTCGGTAGTTGGACGCGAAAAAGAAAATGAGCATCGCTCGTCAATTTAATTCGAAAAACGATTCAGCCGCGCAATCCGTCTCATGGGGACGTATCGACGTTCGATCCGATACATGCGCGCGTATAGTACATAGATATACATACTCGTACGCATTCCCCGCGGAGTACGCCAGAAGGAGCGAAGCAACGTCACCTTGGTCGACTTTTTTCGCACGAATTTTAAAACGGTATGATAACCGATCGTCCGTCGCTTTCATCGTTACCTCTCGTACCTATAAGGAGCCGCAAAGATTGGCGAACTTGGATTTTTTCCTTGTTCGGCAGGAGCGAGCGAGAGGAGCGGATCAAAAAAGTTGCTCACACATACAGGGATCCAATGCCTGACCACGTTCGGCCCTTCTCGATCGCAACGTCCATTGAGCGAATCAGCGCTGTTCAATGAGGAATTGATGAAAAAAAAAAAAAAAGTGACGCTGAAACGTATCCGTTTGAAATGGTCCAAGTTTTCGTTGCGCCCGAGCAAGGAGCAGGAAGAGTGACGGCGGTCCGTCGTACACCGGACCGCCGTGCTACTCCCGGTAAAGCGGCGGACGTACGACGGACCGTATCCACTGGCCGCTCAGTCTCCGACTGCCAGATTCGGCGATAGGTAGGTACAGCCGAAATTCTGACGAGACGAGACGAGAGCGTAGCAGTGACGCGGATGCTCGCAGCTTTGCAGAGACAATGTGGTACGTGACACTACAAGCATTCAGCGCACAACGAGTAGTCGCGGTACGCGGACGAACGCACACGGGTCTACTATAATACCGCGCGTATCTCTCGGCGCGAGCCTCTCGCGATCATTCGGTATCTCTTCCCTCACATCTTTCAATCGCCCGGATTCAAGAGAGAGAGAGAGAGAGAGAGAGAATGACCTCGCGTCGGCGACGTTTGTTCGACTAACCTACCGTTCTTCCGAGTGTTTCATCTCATTCCCTCTTCTCTCCCGGAAGACACGACACGCGCACGCGCTCGTACCACCTCTCATTGGATCCCTCCCGCGCGCTATCCTTCCACCTTCGCTCTCGAGACTACTCTCTCATCATTGCGCTTCGTCTTCTCTCTCCCTCCCCCCCCCTCCCTCCCCCCCCTCTCTCTCTCTCTCTCTCTCTCTCTCTCTCCCCCCCACCGTCTCACGTCATTATCATTACTTTTATTATTATTCTTATTATTTTTAAGTTATATTACTACTGTTTAGTTATTTCAATTATTATTATTATTATTATTATTTTAGTTATATCACTCTACTACCTATTTAGTTATTCCAATGTATTATTACGTTTATCATTATACTTATCTATTCTTGCTGTACCTTTCTTTATAGGCTCTTAGAGGGCTTGCCCTAGGGCCAAATAAATGCTTCTTCTTCCCACCTTTCAACGCCGAGCGAACCACACCGCGCGCGCGCGCGCGCGTGCGTGCGTGTTTGTGTCACTTTCGCGGCGCGTTTTCAGTTTTTCACTCGACGATCGACCGGCGTACGCGTCACACGAAAGCGGTGTTGGCGGTGGCGCCGCAGCGCGCAGTGTAAAAATACGTACATCCGCGACGTCCTCGCAGTGGCGAACGATCGTGCGTCCTCCCACTTCGACGTGTCATCGTTCCCGTATACGTGGGGGAGGAAGGAAACTGCAATGAACACGGATACTTCGAGGGACGCTACTCGCGACAGAACGAGCACGCGCCCGATGCTCGGCCCGAACCCGACTGTTTCAACTCCGGTGCTTTCCCCTCCCGCGAACCTGACCCCCCTCCCCGTGGAGTGGTCTGGTTCGACTTACGTCTGACTCTATGACGCGCGCAACCCGCCCACATCCTATACGTATACTAATACCTGTTCTCCCGCCGCTATACCTGCGGCATTGCGCGGCCTCCACCTTACTCTCTCTCTCCCTCTCTCTCTCTCCCCCCCCCCCTCTCTCTCTCTCTTTCTCTCTCACACCAAGCGCGTGCGCAACTAGACAGAGCCGTACTCACGCAAATAGGATAAGTATACATATACGTGTGCCGCGTGCGGCGCGCGGGCATCTGGACGCAGTATGTGTATCCTCGGTCAGACTCGAGAGTCGACTAGGTGTGCGCGGAATGATAACGACCCTGTGCACGTGTGTCTCCTGCGCCGCGAGCTCACCTCGCAATCAAGACCCCCTCTGTACGCGACGCAAGGGTGGCTCTGCGACCAATTATTAACATCGGAGAGGAACGTCCCGAGCCTGCCGGAGCGTACGGTTGTGCGAAACGATCGCGAGCCCGTCGTACGATTCGTCAGGGGAAATATTTGAAAGTGAAGCATTTTCACCGATTTTTTCCTCGATATTTCAATTCGGAATTGATCGTCCTTCTCGAATCTCGTGCTTCGTCAACATCTGGATGGAGATAGCGCGTTTGTACGCCCCCGCGATCATTTTCATTCGACGTCCGAAGCTCCGTGGATCACGCGCACCGCTCGCTGGAACCTCTGATCAGAATGCGTTTTTTTTTTGTGCGGGAGAAAGAACTAATGAGTTTTTGCCTGCGGAAAATCGATTTTAAGATACCTACATAGGTACTATACGTATTCCTCGCGCGCGCCTACGCCCGATCGCGCCCCTTTCGAGGAAATCTATTTCTCGACTTCCCAATTCTCCGTTGATTCTATTGCTCCGATTTTCCGAGACGGCGAGGCACCCGGGTGTCGTTGCCCGCGACGCGTATCGGGGGGCCATCTCGAGTTGTATCGCGACGACCGATATCTTCTTCGATCTCAAACAGATAGTATACCTCCATATGTATGTATCTTTTCGAGGGACACCGACGAGTTCGCCTCGAAGCAAAGCTCTTGTATACAGAGGGGAAACACTTAGGTATACATAGGTATACGGATATAAGAGAGTACGGGGATAACTCCCATATCTTCCTGTACACGCGATCCGTTGATCAGTTCGCGCCGTCGGCGTCGTAAACGGACAAATTGCGAAGAAAAAGTTTTCGTTTCCGGCACAGCGATCGTCCCTCATCGAGCTGCGAAGACTCGTCCCCGAGTTTTCTGCGAGATCGTAGCAATATCGCGTCACCCCACGTGCCGCTGCAATTGCTACGCGACGAAACTTTCCGGCGCGCCCCCCGTTAAGTGTATGTATACATATTATGTATGTATACGTATAACGTATACTCAATCGTCGCGCTACCCTCTGAAAGTACATGGTAATTGGAGGCGTTCCCTTGTTATACGCCACCGGACGGGTGCCTCGAGGAGGGAACTCGGAGAAATCCGAATTCGCGCGCAATACACAGCCGCACGCGAAACGTCTTCCGTGCTGATGGGAAAAGTTGGAAAGAACGACGAGGACGCGCGGTAGTAGACCGCGAAGGAACAGGAAGGAACGGGACGGGAGTCGGAGGTATCCGTCGCTACTTTTTGTAAGGCGTGGGATAATCCGTGAGGACGCTGCCAGTGGACAGCAGAGCCCCGGGACCCCCGATGATTCCGCCCTTATTCGCGAACCATCCGTTGCCCCCGAAGAAGCCCGCGGGATCCAGTCGATTGGTGTAAAATCCCGAGTCGTTCAGCCCCGCCAGATGCAGCAACCCCGCGGCCCCGTTGAACCGCTTGCCGTCACCTTCACGGCGCGGGCGTGCGGCCCAACCCAGACCATCGAGGGTCTCTCGCAGCTGATCGAGTTTATCGCGGAAGAGGGTCTCCGGCGAGAACTGAATCCTCCGAGCGAGAGGAGCCAGCAACCAGGCGACGGGATTTTGCCGGTTGATCATCGCGGAGCCCTCGTCGTCGTCGTCGTCGTCGTCGTCGTCGTCGTCGTCGTCGTCGTCATCGTCGTCATCGTTGTCAGCACCCTCCACGCTCTCTCGTCGCTGACCGGTTGCCCGCAGCGGCGTTTCGTCGCCGTCGGTGGCGGAAATCGCGACGGTCGTCTCTCTCGCGTTGGTCGCACCCGGATTGAAATCCAAATCGAGCTCCGCCGAGGAGGAAGAGTGATCGACGGTTTGCTTGTAATCGCTCCGAGTGTTGTGCTCGATATCGTTGATTCCCTCCCCTTGGGATACATCGAACGGTTCCCCGTGTACCGCCGTTTCCTGTCACACGGATACGGAAATTCGTCTGGCTTCTCTTCTCTTCTTCGTCAACATTTCGAAAATTGGTTCCATCGGCGAAGCGCGGAAAAGTGATTCAGAATAATACAGGCTTTCGAGAAGTTCGCTCCAGATTCTCACACGATAAACTAGTATAGGTACCTATATGTGGATAAGGTGATAGAAGTGGGATACAGATACAGCCCCGGCTCTCTTCTGTCAAACTTTGAACGCGATCACCTCGATACACGCGCGGTGAAGGTGCGCGAAAAATTTCGAGTAACTCTTGGATGGTCGAAATACGGAGAGACATTTTTTATCCAAACTCATCCTCGACATCTGCGCAACTGATTTCGAGATGATCGATTTGGAATCAAATCGCCCCTCAACCGGGGCGAGTCTATCCCACCTCAACCCTACAGGCCATCATCGAAATTCGAAATGACAGTAATACCTATAGTATTATTCCCCCCGAGAATATTCATCACGTAGCGACAGAGAGCCAATTCTCGGTAACCCGCGTATTTTCATCAGCTTCTTTATGCTTACCAGAAGTAGGAGGGGAAGAAACACCAGAGCCGAATAGAGCTTCATCGCGTCCCCGCGCTCGCAAAGCACTTCCGATCGATTGTTCAGGTGTCTGCCACACTCGAGATCGGCGTACGCGCGGTGGATTCCAGTGGCTTCTGAATAATGGAAGTTGACTCGTGAGGCTAATTTATAGGCTCACCTCTGAATGCAATTTTATGACGGTACCCGCATACCCCATAACGTTGCGCTCGCGTCGACCGCGGGATACGGTGGCTTCTGTTCGGCTCATCTCCGTTCTTGCTAAATATCCTCAGCGATACGGGTACTCGAGGAGGAAATGTCGCAACGGAAAATCACTGTACACACACATCGAGATATCTGTATCAGCTTGGTCGCGTACGGAGGGGGAATGCGTACTTTTTCGACTCCTAGGTAGAGGGAAGTAAGAAGGGCGATATTCGCGCATCAACTTTTCGGATGTAGCCTCTACGTAAAAAATCTCTCTCTCTCTCTCTCTCTCTCTCTCTCTC